>CM070748.1:6172406-6709906 GCA_036346245.1 Bonia amplexicaulis
TCATCCGGTGCACGATCTAGCTAGCCAGGTTGTATTTAGGGATCGCAATTTTTCCGTAGCGGTGAGGCGATCCTCCCCCGTAGATGGGAACGGGGACGGCCTCCGCTACACTAGCTAGTAGAGCAGACTCTGTATAGGCCTCATAAAAATAAATAAATATATATATATTAAATTATAATTTTTTAATCTGAGATATTAAATTTTTTATATATTTGAGCTAATACTTAGATCTATATGTAGGAATATATATTTTTAAAAGACGGTCAAGTCGGCTAGTAGGTTCGGTGCTAGGCCACGGTGCCTCCTCGGGACTCCCGGCCTGGTTGCCACCCCTAATACGCTTGCATGTCTCAGCGCCACGTCTATAAATCTCGAGTGCTGTCTAGTCCAAGACCCCGCACCGTACCGCATGCATGCGATATCGCGAGCCAGCTTGGGTAGCATCGATCGCTTGCTGCTACAGCTACAGCAGTAGGGTACGTACGTGTTTCGTATCCATATACACTGGGTGCAGAGCTAGCTAGCCAGGGGTGGCGCATGCATGCACGGCATGGCGGCGAACTCGTCGGCCACCGTCAAGATGGCATCGGACGGCCTGTGGCAGGGCGAGAACCCTCTCGACTTCGCGCTGCCCCTCCTCGCGATACAGGTAGCCGTCATACTCGTGGTCGCGCAGGGCCTCGCGCTCGCGCTCAAGCCGCTGCGCCAGCCTAGGGTTGTCGCCGAGATCCTGGTATACACACTAGTCCATGCATGTTCGTCTACATATACATATATTCGTATGCATGTTGGTTTGTTAATTTGTCTTCATTTTTTAGTTTTTCTTTGATCTGTTCACAGTTGTTACTACATATATAAATCACAAGTACTACCACATCATTTTATATTTTTTGTAACATATAATTAGAAAAAGTAATCCAAAACGATAAGTAAACGGAGGGGGTAGATACGTACCTAGCCGGCCGTCGTGATGCTTTCAAGCCTACTAGCTGAATGCCCGTGCATTGCTACAAATTTTAAAATTTGATCATACTATATGTTCTGATAACAGATGGTAAAATTTTTTAGAACATGCAGGCGAAGGAGGGAGGGGAGGAGGCGAGGGAGAAATCAGGGGGGAGGAGTGCACGGGTTCGTAGGGGTGGGGGATGCAGGACGCACGGGCGTGGAAGGGGTGGGTGGTCCACACGTCGGACAAAGTATCTTTTATTGTCAAGAGAGGTGGGAAGGATGGAAGAGACCGCACCAATCACCAACCTTTTTTTATAATAGTAAAGATATGAGATCTTGATGATTGTTGCACCCTTCGATCAGCTCAGATCTTTTGAAAATGATTGGCAAAAAATTGACCGGCGAGTAATGCTGAACTGCTGATCCATACACAATTGAACCAAAGTTTCAAACCATTCATGAAGATCTTGGTGGATGTTCTTAGAAATGCTTCCTGCTGCCCTGCATCACATTTCACACATTTGTATGTCCCCTTTTTCTCTTTTTTTTTTTTGATATGTTGACTTCATGCATGCATATATGCAACACAAGTGTACTGAAACTAGAACGATCGACTAAGCATTTTCTAGACCAGACACGGCATGAGTCAGATCGTGGAAAGAACCTACCATTGTTTTTGAGTTGGCCGGCTAGGCTGCCAAGTCAATTTTACCTGTTTGCTTTGCATGGCTCGGCTCAGCTCTAATAGTGATATTACAATACATATGATTTTATATTTGATGATAGACTTATATTTGTTATGCAATTCTAATGTTATAATTAAAAAATATAGTTGTATTTCTTATAAAACTGTAAAGTTGTATTTCTCATACAACCCACCAAAGTAAGTGTCATATATCATTTTTATGGGGTACTTACATTAGCTGTAACTGATGACTTTTGGCTAAAGATGATAGTAGTAACTGAAAGAATTGGTTTTAGAAGGAGTCGGCGAGATGGGAGCGAGATGAGTGGATGTATGAAGCACCGTGACCCTTGCCTTATCCTCGAAGCGAGAGAAGTGGAGAAGTCGCTTTGGGAAGCCAAGTGTTCATATTGTTGGGATACGGGTAGGCTACACTAGCGTAGTTTAAAAAATTCTACCACGTAAACCAAGAAGACATGCGAGTAAGAGATCATAGATCGTTACCATGAGATGCACAATGCAGTGGACGTAGAGATGAAGAGGCCGGTTCAACAAATAGCGTGTCGATGTAGTGAAAGTAGACGATCGTCATGTGGCCAACCGCCTCCTCACAATCGTCCCGATCAGCGCCTCTACCGAGGTCCATATGTCTAGGGATGGAACGTCGTGTGTCAGCGTACTAGCACCAGCAAGCACGACAGGGGTTATGAGAGGTGGTGTCTAGGGTTTCGATGAGAGTGTTTCGGGATACCTCGCTAAGCCCCGCACCTCTCTTTATATAGCCTCCAATCGGAACCTTATCCGATACAATCAGATCTCGTATCCAACTCAGAAAGTCTCGTGCTGGATCTTTTATCCAATACGAATAGAGATCACATCCCACTCGAAGACTATCATCCGGACCCTTATCGTTGTAGTCCATTAAGTGTGTGATCCTGTAGATTCATGTATATTTGACCATGGGTCGAAAACTTTTTTTGGTCCATAAGCCGATAGCGGTCCCTAGTAGGACATACCGACTCCCGAACAGTAGGACATACCGACTCCCGAACATATATAAAGATCATATCGGACGATCCTATATAGTGCATATGTACCGATCCCTTTACCTCATGATATCAGATCGAACTCAAGGCGAGAAGCGTGCCATCCTATGATAGCTCGATCCTTATTCGAATCTGTAATAGATTACTCAGTCATGATTGACTCCTCAATCACATTTAGTATAGCCATGCACTTCCTTAATCTAATCGCATCGAGGGGCTTAGAGATATCTCTCCCGTTGTATAGGAGAGGTAAATTACATCTTGATCGCTAAGATTCCTCTGCATGTTTCATAATAAACCCGAAAGGTACCTTTATGACCACCCAGTTACATAGTAGTATTTGGCAACCCGTAAGTAAACTATTACATATGTAGGAAAAATGATGATCTCAAGTCTAAAAGATCATATATACACTATGTATAAGACCAACTGGTGACACTTAAGAATATAACAATTGTTAAAGTGTCTCATGGTGGGTCAATCAAACATCATGTTCTCTAATATATGTCCACATTATCGATTTGATATCACATATCCATGATCCATGAAATATGATCATCAATCAATACATGTGCTGATATGTAAGTCATAATTGTCCCACATAATGACATAAGATCAAGGATAATTTAGAATAACATCAAAACATGAATAAATAGTTTCACGAACAAGTTACATACTTTTTGATCAATATGAAAGATATTTATGCAAGAGATAAAATAACATATTATTCAAAACATCATAAACATATAAGTGAAATAATCGTCTTCATGATTGCCTCTAGGGCATATCACTACAATCTCCCACTTGCACTAGAGTCAATCTGCAAGTATCTAATACACATAGCTCTTTTGTGTGCCTCATGCTTTGGCTATAGAAGATGATTTGTCAACGGATCAGTAATATTTAAATCCGCATGCACTTCGCATATCTTAACAACATCTATCAACAATCTCGCGAATGTAGTGAAAATACCAAAGTATGTGCTTAGATTTTTTTTATGAGATCTAGACTCCTTGGCTTGCTCAATGGCTCCACTATTATCACAATAGAGATTTATTGGATTAGAAGCACTAGAAACCACACCCAACTCAGAGATGAATTTCTTTATCCAAACAGACTCCTTTGTAGCTTCGGAAGCCTCAATATACTCAGCCTTCATTGTAGAATCAGCAACCATCACCTGGTTGAAATTTTTTCAGCTCACTACTCTATTAAGACAAAACACAAACACAGATTGCGATTGAAAATCATCTTTATCGGTTTAGAAGCTAGCATCAGTGTAACCAAAACAAGGAACGCATCCCTAGTCCTTCTCAAGTATTTTAGGATGTTCTTTACAGCTATCCAGTGACTTTCATCTGGATCTGACTGATATATGCTCGTAACACTTAGAGCATATGACACATTTAGGCGTGTACAAAGCATGACATACATAATAGATCCAATGGCAGAAGCATATGCAATCTTACTCATCCAGTCTCGCTCATCTGGTGTCAAAGGACACTAAGTCTTGCTAAGACTAATACCATATGACATAGGCAAGAAACCCTTCTTGGAATCTTGCATGTTGAACCATTTCAATACTTTGTCATTGTACGTATCTTGTCTTAATCCAATTAGCCTTCTAGTTCTATCTCTATAAATCTTTATACCAAAAATATATACTGCCTCTTCTAAGTCTTTCATAGAGAAACTATTTTTTAATGAAGACCTGATAGATTCAAGCATAGGAATATCATTTTTGATCAATAATATGTCATTTATATATAGGACCAGAAAAACAAGTGCGCTAACACTAGCCTTTTTGTAAATACAAGCCTCTTCTTCATTTTTGATGAAACCAAACCCTTTGACTACCTCATCAAAACGAATGTTCCAACTCCGAGAAGCTTGCTTCAGTCCATAGATATATCTCTGAAGTTCGCATATCTTTCTAGCATTATGGGGATCGACAAAATCCTCAAGTTGTGTTATATACACATCCTCACTTAGGTTTCCATTTAGGAAAATCATTTTGACATCCATTTGCCATATCTCATAATCGAAATATGCAACAAGAGCTAGAATGATCCGGACAGACTTAAGCATAGCAACGAGCGAGAAGGTTTCATCATAGTCAACACCTTGAATTTGTTTGAAACCCTTCGCCACCAATCGTGCCTTATGGATATGAACATTTTGATCCATGTCTATCTTTTTCTTACAAACCCACTTGCACTCAATGATTTTTACACCATCGGGTAGATCAACCAAGTTTCAACTTGATTATCATACATGGATTGAATTTTGAATCTAATGGCTCCAAGTTATTTCTCAGAGTCCGGACCCATCACCACTTCCTCATAAGTTTTACGCTCATCATTGTCTAACAATACAATATCATGTTGATACCTTATCGACAATTAACATGACCTTTTAGACCTACGTGGGGCTAGTGCCTCTTCCACAGGTTCTACAATATCTTGTACACTCTATAAACATTCGCTAGGAATTGAAATATTTTCTGATGACTCTTGAATTTCTTCGAGTCTCACCATGCTCCCACTAACTCCTTTTGCGAGAAAATCTTTCTCCAAAAAGACATCATTTCGAGCAACAAACATTTTGTTTTTATCCATTTTATAAAAGTAATATCCTTTAGTTTACATAAGATACATCATGAAGAAGCATTTATTAGATTTAGGTGTGAGTTTATCAGACATCAAACGTTTTACATATACTTCACATCCCTATAAATGTATATTTGGCCATGGGCCGAAAACCCCTTTTCGGTCTATAAGTCGGTAGCGATCCATAGCAGAACATAACGACTCTTAAACATACACAAAGATCATATCAGATGAACATTTATTGTGCTTACGTACCGATCCCTTTGCCTCATGATACTAGATCAAACTCATGATGAGAAGTGTTCCATCCTATGATAGCTAAATCATTCACTCTAATCTGTAGTGGATTACTCAGTTATGATTGACTCCTCAACTACATTTGGCATAGCCATGCCATGCACTTCCTTAATCAAATCACATCGAGGGGCCCAGAGATATCACTCCCATTATATAAGAGAGGCAAATACCATCTTGATCACTCATATTTCTCCGTATGTTTCATAGTAAACCCGAAAGTTACCTTTATAATCACCCAGTTACAAAATAGTGTTTGGCAACCCCTAAGTAAACTATTACACTATAGGAAACAATGACGATCTCATGTCTGAAAATCTTATATACACTATGTATAAGACCAACTGATGTCACTTAAAAAATATATCAATTTTCACATTGTCTCATGTTGGATCAACTCAACACCATGTTCACTAACATATGTCCATATTATTGATTTGATATCCTATATCCATGATCTATGAAACATGATCATCAATTAATATATGTGCTAATCTGTAAATCATAATTGTCCCCATATAATGCATAAGATTAGAAATAATTTAAAATAACATCAAAAGATGAATAAAGAGTTCTACGAACAAGTCACATACTTGTTGATCAATATGAAAGACATTTATTCAGGGACAAAATAACATATTATTGAAAAAAATCATGAATATAGATGTGATACAATCATCTCCTTGATTGCCTTTAAGACATATCACTAACATATATTAGATTCTGATTTTTCTAACTAGAAGTTGAAATAAAATCCAATAATGACACCCCTTATTCACAGATTAAGGGTTTATTTGGATATGTGGTTCTTATTTTCCTTGTTGATCAGCGCACGCGCAGCCTAGCTAGGTTGCATAGTGTTTAAACATGTTTTTCTTTTGCTTGACATATGAGCAGTGTGTTGTTTACTTATATATGCGTGCGTGCGCAATTGCGCAGGGTGGCATCTTGCTGGGGCCGTCGGCCCTGGGCCGGTGGGGCGCTTTCCGCCGCACCCTCTTCCCGGCGTGGAGCGCCGCCGCGCTGGACACCGTGTCGGGCCTCGGCCTGCTGCTCTTTCTCTTCCTGGTCGGCCTGGAGCTCGACTTCCGCACCGTGCGCCGCGTGGGGCTCCGCAGCGTTGCCATCGCCGCGGCGGGCATTGTGCCCCCGTTCCTCGCCGCCGCAGGCCTCGTGCCGCTCCTCAACGTCGTCGTCCCGGCTACCCGCCACGCCACCTTTCTCCCGCTCTGCTTGTTCATCGGCGCCGCGCTCTCGGTGACTGCGCTCCCCGTGCTGGCCTGCATCCTCAAGGAGCTCGGCCTCCTCGTCACAACCTTCGGCGAGACCGCCATGGCCGCGGCCGCCGTGAACGACGTTTTCGCGTGGGCCCTCCTGGCCCTTGCGCTTGCCCTCTCCGGTGGGGGCGATGAGCCCAAGGGGCCCCCGCTCGCACCGCTCTACATCGTCGCGTCCGGGGCCGTCTTCGTGGCGTTCATGCTGTGTGCGCTCCGCCCGCTCATGGCACGCCTGGCGCGCCGCGCAGGCCCCGACCGCGCAGGCGACCTGGCCTTCCCCGGCGCAGTAGTGTGCGCGCTCCTCGCGGGCGCCGCGACCGACGCCGTCGGCGTGCACCCCGTGTTCGGCGCGTTCGTGTTCGGGCTGTCCATGCCGCGGGAGTGCGGCCTTGCGGAGCTCGTCAGCGAGAAGGTGTCGCCGCTGGTGTCCGGACTGATGCTGCCGCTCTACTTCGCCACGAGCGGGCTGCACACGAACGTGGACAACGTCCGGGGCGCGGCCGCGTGGGGGATGGTCGCGCTCGTGGTGGCCGTGGCCCTCGTGGGGAAGTTCACCGGGACGTTCGCGGTGGCCGCGGGCACAGGAATGGCCAGGCGCGAGGCGGCCGCCCTCGGCGTGGCCATGAGCACCAAGGGGCTCGTCGAGCTCATCGTGCTCAACATCGGCAAGGAGAGGAAGGTACGTACGCACGGCTTATATATACTAAATTACACGTTTTTTAGTGTTGCGTAAATGGTGGTGGTATACGCGGAGCGGCTTACGCGTACGTGTGTGCAGGTGCTGGATGACACGACGTTCGCCATCTTCGTGATCATGGCGCTCATCACGACGGTGCTCGCGACGCCGTTCATTACGGCGATCTACCGGCACGCGCCGACGGCGACCAGACCGGAGAGCGATGTGATCGAGCTCAAGGGAGGCGACGCGTGCCCGGCCTAGCTGAGAGAGCCTGAGGGGGCTTAGCAGCTTTTATAAATCATTATTACACACACGTACGGCACAATGCTAGCTTTTAAATTACTAGTACAATATGCACGTAAATGGACAATACTCACTGGCCCTGGTTTTTTGCTTTGTTTTGCGGCTTTTGGCTGAATCTACTTCGGAAGCTAAAATAAATTGGATGATTTTTTTAAGTGATTTCTCGAAGCAGTTTCTCTCAATGGTTTACCGAGTTTAAAACTATTACGTGCCGTCCACCATTTTTAAATTTAATTATACTAAATAAGCCACTGTCATCTACCATAAAAAATAAACCAGCTACAGTAAAAAGGGTCATAAACCATAGTCAAACTGAGTACCACCTTAGTCTGGTTTAGCCCTATATATCGTAGTAGTAGACCGACGTAAAAAAATAAGGTTATGCCTATGTTACTATGCGGTGTTCGTTTCATTGTTAAACCATCGGTAATAGATGTCTACATAGGACTAGTCGAACTTTACAATATATTATTTTTGTTCTATTATTCTAATGTGCTTTTCCTTTTCTTGTGGAAAACACTGCATTTATTATACTCCATACTAACAATCCAGTCACCCAGGGGACCATATCACCCTCTGAATTCGTGATAATTTGGCCTAGTGAGTGGGAGACTCTGCCCTCCAGTCAGTGGGATCATGGCACCCAGTGGCGGAGTCATGATTTAATTACACCTTGAGCTTAGTGGTAAAATAATCTAGGTTATTTAGGCTAGACCATAAAAATGTTACCAAGACTAGATTAAATTTACCTAGACTATACACTAGATATTTTTTTCATACTCTGGACTGAAGTCTACCCTGTCCGGGGTGTGACTTCACCCCTGATGGCACCATTCTAGCCTGCCAACTCACGTGAGTTGCAGGCTTGTCGCCCTTTCGACTTTCTGAGGGACAATAATACTACTAGCCACCTCTTTTGAGACGAAAACAAGTTTAGGAAGTTCATAGAGTAAAATACAAATTCCTTAAAAAAATAAGTTTATAGAGTTACTTGCGACAATCGTATAAATTTAGCGAGGTATAATGTAATTTACTCTTTGAAAAATCGTATCTATCACCTATTAGATGGGTAATTTTAGGCATATTCGTCGTTCAACGGACAACAATAGGATAATTGTATGGTGGCTTGTTTTGAAAAACTATTTGTTAAATCAAATATTATTTAAAAAAACTTAGCTATTATGTGTTCTAGTAGTGCAACACTGATCCCTGAAACGGTGTGGAGAAAGTTTATTCGTGTTTTCCGATGTATGTTGATGTTTGTGGAGCGTATGACGCATCATTGCATAGCAAGGATAAAAAAAAGATATTGATAAACATCACTCGGATATTTTCTTTCTAACTATCATCTAAATTTGTGATCATTAGATTAGAGATCCAATGGCCATGAATTCTCCCCCACCCCCTCCAAAAAAATATCTCCCTCCTCTAAAAAAAATCTTCTCCTCCAAAAAAAGAGGCAATTGGATCTCTAATTCAACGGTCTTAAATTTGGATGATTGGTAGGAAGAAGACATCCAGGTGATGGTTAAACACATTCTAAAAAAATAGCGGTTCAAAAAAGTTCTAAATTTGTAACCAAACAAATCGGACGATAACTGGCCAAATTTAAATTTTAAGTATAAATTGGATAATTGAAACTGTGCGATAAAAAACCGGTTAGCAGCTGTAACTGGTTTCGAAGAGGTCTGGTGTTTTTTTCGTAACCGGTTTTTGAATACTTGTACTGTACCCAATTTTTTTGGAGGAAGCATGTCGACTAGCTGCCATCATTAGTTGTCGAAAAGATTGCTTTGCTTTTAAGGTGCTGCCGCATTCTTCTCGACTAGAATTAGAATCGAGTTTAGACTTCTTGAGTAGTTGGTGAAAGGGAATTAGGTCCCATTTATAACATGAGAATTTTTCTTGGCTTCTATAAATATTTTTTCCTTATTTGCTTTGAAATTGGGTCGTTTCCCATTAAGGACCCCAGTTTGCAACTCTGAAATTGTTTCACGTGGAAGTCCTGTAAGCGTTCCAAATGTAGCCCTAAATTGATTTTTTTTTAATCTAGATTCCAGGGTGAAATAGGGCCCTAAGCTTTGTTAAATGTCGAGGAATGAAAGATGATAGTTCATTTTCAGAAGAGAACAGAAACAGACAGATCCAGCACTTGATTAACGAATACACTCACCAAAATATAGATCAGAACAGCTAATACCTAAAAGAGATTTGCACGGTAGCTAGCGCAACGGATAAGGCTATCATACAATCGATCATCAGGCCAAAACTCATTTCCTCCAGCTCCAACTTACAGCCTGCATTTCGCCAATGTGACCTCCCAAAGTAACCGAACATGGATAATATCTAAATATTCATACATTTTTGTAATTTTCAGCAGCTGACTTTTCCAAATTGTGCAATAAATTTTTTTCCAAATTGTGCAATAAAAAATAATTCAACCAGAAAGATGTTTTGAAAGAAAACTATTCGAATAACACGACTGACTAGCATACTTCATGGGTCACAGATCTGAGTACTCACAAACAGTACTCAAACAAAATAAATACTCAACTCCGCCCTAAGACACCTCCACCGTATAATTCTGTCAAAACACAGAAGGATTAAAGTCATGACTCGGTTACATTTTCCCCATGTTTTGCTAAATTTCTAGCCAGGTGCTGGACGATTCCCGACCGGGTACTTTTCGGATGTGGGCTACGGCTAAGATCTGTTCTAACCAAGCACCAACCTGGAACCGGTTCGAAATCTACCAAAAAACAGCTATATATATGGCTGACAAGAACCACTCCAAAACAATATTGAAGCCTAAAATTAGAGTTATTTAGATGATTCAATTGTCCCCTTCCTATCTATACAACATATCTGATACATGAAAGCCCTCAACATGACAATTACATGCATGGATTAAACACACAAGCAAAGGTCTGAATACTGCAAAGCAATGTTAGTGTCACAGCAATGGAGCATTTCATTCCAGAAAATACAGCAGAGCTACTGATTCAGGGGCACGCACTCGAGCTCGATCTCAAGCTCCCCGCTCGACGTTCTGAAGCCTCAGTGTGATCTCCTGCTTCACCTTGCCATCGACGATCGAGATGACGCTGTCCTTGGCGAGCATGCTGTCATCACTTGCAAACAATTTGTAGAGCTGTGTCGAGTCAGTGATGGTCGAGTTCTCGTACTCTTTCGCTGCAGAGATCAGTGGCTGGATGTCAACCTCAGCCTCCCCCATTCGGTCGTCAGAGCTGAATGTGTCCTTGTCGAATACTTGCTGTTAGGAGGTAGAAAGTAGATTGCTCAGAATTGAGTTGTTTAGACTTCATACAACAAGACCTTACTGGCAGAATTGCAGGTCTTAAATGGAGACATGAGATATTTGAACCTCAATGGCTATTCTCAATTCCCATCTTTTCTATGACAAATGTTTAGTTCTCATAAAACAACTCTTACTTTAGTGCCAACCAAAACAAAAATGCAGTCTACCACTTCTCTGTAAATTTATATTATTAGATAATGAAGGCATAACATAACTATACATATGTCGATAACCGAGATCAGTCTAGGCACTAAATACATATTTCAATACCTGAGTATAATTTAGACATTGAATACATACTTCAATAGAGAACCAATAGTCTTAAGTCTCTTAGACACCAAAGAGTGCACTGTGCAGTGTGCACACACATTGCACAAGAACACTATGACATGGGGTAAAGATAATAAATTCATTCTATTGAGATGGATAAGGTAAAAAAATAAATAAAGCTAGACATTTTGTTGCAATTAAACTTCAGCCTCTCCACAGAAAAGAACACGTACCAGTTTAAGAGGCGGCACCGGGTCGGGGATCGATAGCATTAGTCTTTCATTCCACACAGGATTCAGGGTGTTCTTTATCACCTTTGTTTTCATGGACTAAAAAGGTGAAAATGTTAATTGGAAGTAAAAAAGCATATCTTTGCACAACTAAGTAGCCATATCTGTCAATAAAATGTGCTTACTTGATGTCCTAGGTTAAGCATAACATATGGATCACTTGACATCACATCACGAACAGCTAGATTTGTGCCCCTTATGATATCGACCTTAATTAATCCGACGAATTCTACCATGCCCACATCCATCTGAAACAAAATAGCAACTATTATGGTAAAAGTAATGTATAAAGTACAATATACACTTGGAAAACTTAGGACATGTGAGTTCATGGCACCATTTTCTTTAGTCCTTTGTGATCTGAGTCCTTTCTCCTCCAGCTATTCCTGAAAGGATGACCAAGACCATGTCGGCTGCTGGTGTGTTGCTGGTGATGATGTTTATCTACTGCATGCTTGCTAGGTAAAGGGCATGAAAACTGTGGATCAGACACAAATTGTTGAATCTCATATTTTTTCCTGCATATATATAGGCAGAAAGAAAACATACTTTCATCAGACAGAGTCAACAGAAAAGTAATGATAAAAAAACTAGTCAGATGTGTACCTAATGAAATCAGCACGCTCCTCCGTAGCGCAATCTTGTCTTGGCTTTTTGTAGTTTTCGGGTAAAAAGGCCTCATATCTTGTGTTCACAGCAGCATTTCCACCCGAATCAGCTAAACAATTGACTTCTTCATCCGTCCACTCATCTAGATTCACTGAAATCACCTATACTCAATTCAACAATGAATAGTTGATTAGTTCAGTGTGAGGCTTGTTAGCTCATTTCACATAGCAAGTACATGCTTTTGATAAGGAATATATCGAGTGACTGCAGTGTAAATTTATTGGTCTTATGGAGAATAATTGTTTAATAGATACATGTCTTGGAAAGCCTTGCTTTCTAAGAACACCTCTAAACATTAAATTGGACTAAGTGGAGCTGACATAGAATTGGAGATGGAAAGATGGCACAACAAAGGGAATTGAAAGTCCATTGGGCACCTTTGATATGTGTACTCCAAGACTTCTATGGGTTCCAGAGCATTTGATGCAAATGAAGGCACCGAAAGGCAAGGCCCTGCAAGTGCTACACCAGTTAATGGTAGGGAAAAATCTGGAGCAATATCTGAAATATAATCACAAGAAGTGGTAGATATTTCAACGAAAAGTATGGTCATGCAGCGGCAAAATTGGTATCTTTGTAATGTATCACTCACCAAGAAACACAAGCATGATAAAACAGCATTTGATTTAACATGCATCATAAGCCTTGGTTATGTTACCTCAGTTTTTCAGATAGGCCATTTAACTATAAAGCAATGTTAGATCACTTAAGAGTTAATAGTCCCCAAAATTGGCTCAAAACAGTTCTGCAACATCAATTGATAACTGCAAGGCAACAGGATAAAATATAGCACAAAGACTAAGTATGGTAACTCTCTTAGCTCAGACGAGAGTGTGGTAACCCTAGATAATTGTTGAAAGCATAAACCAAATGGAAAATTCAAGGAAGAATGTTGCTTATATGGAAAACAATTGATACTTACGCCCATTTTGGATCTGGGGTGCCACAGTCTGCGCAGAACCTGTTAGCAGGTTGGTTCAACAGATGTTCCAATCTTTCCCTTGCATTAACTGGATCTGTATCTGTTAAGCATGAAAATGATCATCTACAGGCTGCAGCACAGTGACCGTGTGCAATGGAAACACAGAAATCATGCATTGCCAGGAAAATAAACAAAGCAAATTGTAACCACAAGTCCATCGAATTAACATGTACCATAGAAGGACATTTAATTTATAGCACCTGTCTCGCAATATGCTAGGTTTTAGTTTCAGGTATGCAATGCAAATCGAAATGGTAGTGGCAGTGTGACACGAAATCATCCATTGAGAGAAACGGCGCTCATGATCAGGCCCGGCCCGGGGGCAAGCGGGGCGGCCGCCCTGGGCCCCCAAATCCCAGGGGCCCCCTACATGCATGCGTTAATGTGTATTAGCGACGCGTATAGTACTAATACAATTCGGAATTCTGGATCCGGCGGCGGCTCGACTTCTGACTTCTCGTCTTCTGAGTTCTGATCTTCAGAGTTCCGTCTGTTCCGACTTCAGAATTCAGATCCACAGCACGGCCATCACGGGATTCACGGCATCTCGCATTCACGCCGCGCGCCCGCGCCGAGCCACCGAGCCGCCGAGGGCCCGAGGTCTCGACGTCTCGTCCGTCTGTCGTCTCGTCCGTCGGCCGTCGCCCGTCTCTAGAGTCTAGACGTCTCGTCTCGCCGACGTCGTCCCGGTCGGCGGTCGTCGTCTCTCCGGCCTCCGCCCGCCGCCAGCGCCAGCGCCAGCGCGCAGCGCTACCGCCTACCGCCGCAGCGCCGCTACCGTCGTCCGTCTAACGACACGATATCGTGCGTGGTTACTCTGCACGTCCGACCACTCCGACGTCCCCTGGTCCCCAGCGACATGCATGCATATTAGGAAAGGAATCATTCAAATATTCAATCATGTCACTCATCATATATTCATATCTTGCATATTAGAAATTTTTAATCAATAATTAGTGCTTTGTTAATTGTTATTTATAGTTACTAATTATACTATTGTTCTTTAAATTTTCAAGACCATGTCATCTAGAAAATATGCATCCGGCGGTGAAAAAGAAAAAGAGGAAACAAATAGATGAGTTGATTGAATCACGAGGGATCCATTGACAAATTTTTAAAAGTAATACTGAGCGGTTCAAGAAATCCTGATGAATTGGCGATAGTTGCTGTGGAGGAAGATGCTAATGTGAATCTAGAAGATGAGGGCCCTACGGAAGACCATGTCAACATCAACACAGATGATAACAATGTGAGTGATCATGAGCACATATTTAATTCATCTGCTACAGAATCTGCTAGTTTTGATGAACCAGTATTTACTACAAATATTTATGATCCGATAAATTGGGGTAATCTTGATAACAAAGCAAGAGACATATTAGTGGAGAAGGGGCCTATAAGAGAAGAAAATATTGAATTTCCTTTGGATGACAACTCAAGACATTTTTCGATACCATTACTCTAGAAAAATGAGCAATGGAGAGGTACATGATAGAAAATGGTTAGTTTATTCAAAACACGTTGATAAGGTGTTTTGCTTTTGTTGCAAGCTTTTCAATTCTGATAATTGCAAGAGTTCATTGGGGCGTGATGCGTTTAGAGATTGGAGGCATATCAATGAGAGGCTGAAAGAACATGAAGCTAGTGTCGAGCATATTTCCAACATGAATTCTTGGAATGAACTAAGAGTTAGATTGAGCAAACATGAAACGATTGATAAAGAGCTACAACAAGAAATTACAAAGGAGAAAGAACGTATAAGGCGGGTTCTATTAAGAATAGTTGCCATTGTGAAATTTCTTGGCAAACGTAATTTGGCTTTTAGAGGATCCAATGAACAACTTTACAATGATGTTAATGGTAATTTCTTAGCTTGTGTTGAGATGGTTGCTGAATTTGACTTGGTAATGCAAGACCACCTCAGACGTATTCAAAGCAAAGAGATTCAGTATCATTATCTTAGTCATAAAATTCAGAATGAGTTGGTTTCTCTTTGGCTTCGAAATTATAAATTCAATCATAAAGACATTAAAGAGGCCAAATATTTTTCATTATCCTTGATTGTACACCGATGTGAGTCACCAAGAACAAATGAGCTTGTTGGTTCGATGTGTTGATATTTCGATGGCAAAATAAAAGTTGAGGAGTACTTTCTTGGTTTCTTGAAAGTGGATGACACATCCGGTTCGTGGCTTTTCAATGTATTGCTTGATGCAATCAAGTCTTTTGATTTAAATGTTGATGATATTAGGGTCAATGTTATGATAATGGCTCTAATATGAAAGGAAAAAACAAGGGGGTGCAAAGACGGTTGCTTGATATAAATCAAAGAGCTTTGTATATGCCATGTGCTTGTCATAGTCTTAATCTTACCCTTTGTGATATGGCTAAATCTTGTGCTAAAGCTATTTCATTCTTTGGAATTGTGCAAAGGATATATGTATTATTTTCGGTTCTACTAAAAGATGGAAAGTTTTGCTTGACCATATAGAAGGTTTAACTGTGAAATCATTGAGCAATACTGTTGGGAGAGTAGAATCAAAAGTGTCAAAGCAATTAGATATCAAGCTCCTCAATTAAGGTCACTCTACTTGAGTTAATGGAAGATAGGGATACCGAACCCAAGGATAGGAGTGATGCAAAAATTTATATGAAGTGCTTGGTAGCTTTGAGTTTATAATTGGTATGGTTATTTGGCATGATATTTTATTTGTCAGAATATCTGTGAGCAAGAAGTTGCAATCACCATCCATGTGCATTGAGTCTACCTTGCAACAAATAGAAGGCATGATTAAATACTTTAATACTTATAGAAATGAAGGGTTTGCTTGAGTATGATCATTGCCAAAGATATTGCACTCAAATGAATGTAGAGCCATCATTTCCGCTAAGCGGCGTGTTCTTAGGAAGAAACAATTTGATGAAATTGATTGTGATGAAGCGCTTTTGCAAGTCGAGAAGGAATTTGAAGTTAATTATTTTTGTTATGGTTGATATGGCAATCAATTCATTGAAAAGTAGATTTCAAGAACTCCAAACATTCGAAGTATATTTGGATTTTAATGAGTTCAACAACATTGAAGTCATTGGATCGAATCAATTACAAGAATGTTGTACAAAATTTGCGTAAACTTTCTCTCTAGATGGTTCATCCGATGTTGAGTTAAATGATCTAATTTCGAGTTAAGTGTTATGCAATTGACTTTATCGATAAACCAATGTCTCGCTATGGAGATCTTTCGGTTTGTCGAGAAGCGGATTGTTATCCTAATATTTCTATTGCTTATCGGATTTTATTTACTATGCCTGTGATCGTGGCATCACCGAAAGAAGCTTTTCAAAGTTGAAATTGTTGAAGAATCATTTAAGGTCAACAATGTCTCAAGAGAGGTTAAACGGTTTGGCAACTTCATGTATTGAGAAGAAATTATTGGATGAGATTGATATCAATACCATCATCAATGACTTCGCATCTAGAAATGTCGAAGAAATTTTAAGGTAATATCTATAAACTCTATAATATGAATTTTTCTTTAATACATAACGTATTTTAAGTGTTTGTTGGTAAATTAGATATATATATATATATATATATATATATATATATATATATATATATATATATATATATATATATATATATGTGTGTGTGTGTATGTAGATTTATATTTAGATATTTATACTAGGGCCTCTATTCCTAGTTTCGCCCCGGGCCCCTAAAATCCCAGGACCGGCCCTGCTCATGATCAATACAAATAAGAAATGAAATCAACGGCTGAAATGAATTTGAATGGGGGAAATTAATTCTGCAGACTACAATGCTCAACAAATGTTGACATCCTCCAAAAAAAATGCTAAAATCTTAAAACAAATTCAAGATGGGGTGTGATTTTCAATAGGAATCCGAAACATCTATTCATTGACGTTGAAAAAATCTCAATAAATTATTCATTTTAATCAAAGTTTGCACAAATAGAATCACGAAGGGGAAAAGGAAAACAAGGAGGGACAAACCTGATGTATCAGAGTGGTCATCACCATCATGTCGGGATGCAAATCCATCGCATTTCCTTACAGAGAAAAGAAGGGAAAGCATCAAATTGCTATTTCCTTCGGAGTTCACATGAGCCAAAAGGAGAAATGTGAAAGAAAACACGAGAGATTACATTGCCAAATTACAACTAGAGCCACAAATCAGAGGGAAAGATACACACCTGCTGTAATGTGCCTTTGGGGTATCAAGAAAATGCAAGAGATTGTTCCCCTCCATTTCCTCTTTGTTCTTCGTTTTACCTCCTAGCAATGCAGAGGGCAAGAATGTGGCGACCCATCACCACACCAATTAAATCAAGAACCGGAGTTCGGTGCCCAGCCCTGATCAAATTGGTTGGACAAACAAACGGGGAGTGGCAATGGGAGTTGAACACCAGACGATTTGGTGTCGAAACAGTTGGGAGTCGATCGAATCGGTTGGCTGCTTTCGTTGTTTGTTTCTTGCGTTCCTTTCCTCTTCTTTCTTTTTCGTCGTTTTTCTTTTCCTTTGAGCTGCTTTTTCGTTGTTTCTGATGGGGCGCGAAGCGGTTGGCCAAGAATAGGCGGTGAAGGCAACTGTCCTGCGGTGGACAAATTTTAAGGAGTCCTTCGCTGGTGGAACTGTGGAAGGCGGAATATACCACGTATCTAGCATGTGTTGCGAACGCCGAAAGATAAATTATTACGAGCTCATGGAGGTGGCGACGCGGACATCGGCTCACGTTGGCGGCACGAACGGCGGGTGGGGCGGCGGCGAGATCCCGCCGCCTTCTGCAGAGGTAGTCAACGCCGGTGAGTTGATGGCGAAGGCGGGGGAGGAGATGTGGGACTCGTCGCCGGAGGGAAGGAACTTCTCTGGGGCACTTCCCCATTTTCTCTCCGTGGGGACTGGCTCGGATAGCTCACGCGTGGCGCACTAATCTCCGCGCGAGGCCTCCCTCCCTCCTTTTTTCACAGAGCGAGCACAGCTCCTGCGGAGACTCATCCCCATGATGCCGATGAACCAGAGCACCGCACCGTCGACGTCCCCCGCGCCGCGCAAGAATTCCTCCCGCCTCCGCCGGCACCTCCGCCGGTCACGGAGCTCGCAGATCGAGGGCTCCATCCGCCGGCCGCCGACCTCACTGCAGGAGGGCTCCATCTGCCGGCCGCCGACCTCGCCGTGGGAAAGCTCCTGCTTGTAGGTTGTAGCTGAGTTCATTGAGGCCCTTTTCGCCGGAGTCCACTGTCCCATCCCTAGACATGGTGAAGCAGAGGTTTCCTTGGCAACCCAAAATAAGTTCTTCGTACAATTATTTTGAGCTTCCTTTCAATCTGTAAGCAAGTATGTATATCTGTGTTTGCTCAAGTTTTTAGGAGTGTGTATATGTTTAGGAGAATGCACTGGCCACCATCTCTGTCTCAGTTGTATAAATCAATAAAATATCTACTCTTATTCTCTCCTCAAAATTTAGCATCCAAAATAGCCCTATTTCAGAATGTCCAAAATAAGCTTTTGCAAGGTCCCAACACACTTGTAATGGACGAATTCTACTCAAATTGGAAAGCAAAAGGAGCAAGCTAGCGAACTGATTTCGTAAAGGACCAAGAACCTCAAATTCCTGATGAGATGTTGACACGGCCGGAGAGGTCGGCGGTGAGGGGAGCTTGTTAGAGTGATCTCAGGGATTTGGCCCAACGGCCAAATCTCAACCTTCTCCTTGACCACGCCCGATCGGGCGTCCATTAATAGGTCAGTGGGCCCTGTCGCCGTCATATAAATAGAGGTGGGGATCGGGTGGCACGTATCCCAAGGTTCACCGTGCCACCGCCGCACCCCACCAACACTACCCTAGACCCGATCTGAGGGGGCGCTCGGTGACGGGAAAACCCCACCAGCGGCCGCCTCTACTTCCAGGAAGAGGACCATCACCGACGTGGTCACCGGTACTGCGCCGCCGCGACCGATCCCTCTTCACCGAACGTCGCTGCCTAGCGCAGATCACCGCGATGTCCAACCCGCCTTCCTCTACGTCCGACGGTTAGTTTCCTCTCTCCCTCTCCCTCTCGGTTGATCCCACAAGTAGAACACCAAAGAAAAGAACACCCGCAAAGCATAGATACTACATTGGTATCAGAGCGGGAAAAGAAAAGAAAAGAAAAGAAAGGAAAAAGGGGAGGGGATCTGGCTTACCGTGCGCCGCCGCCGCTTTTGGCGCCGCTCGGGGTGCCGTCGTGTCGCCTGCGCCGCCGTTGCCTGGCCTAGGCGCGCATGGGAGTCCCGCCCTTTTCCTTCCCCGCCCTCTCTCGGCTCGCCACGCCGCCTCCTCCGTCGGGCGACGCTTTTGCCGTCTTGCGGTTGGGAGGCCGCCGCCGTCTTATTCTTCTTGAGCCACCGCCGCCGCCCTCGCCGCCGCCGAGCCACCTTGCGCCGCCATCTCGCGTGCCGTGGCTCCCGCCGAGTCGCGCCGCCATCTCGCGCCGCCTTGCCCCGTCGTGCCTCCGTTTTTCGGATCGTGCAGGGGCAAATGAAGGGTTAGGGTTAGGGTTGGGACCTTGTATTCCCGGCCGCACTCAATCTCGGCCGTCCGATCAGATCGGACGGCCATCACTTAGTGGGCTGATGCACTTTTTGGGCCGTGCGGGGTGGCGCGGGAGGCTGGCCAGGCCATGGGCCGCGGGAAGAGAAGGCTGCCGTGGGCCGTGCCCGCGCGAAGACTGGGCCGAATCGGCCAGTTGCACAGTAAAATCCCGAGATGGGATTTAATTGATTTTCAGAAGCAATTTTTTTGATGAATTTCAATGAAAAATAGATTAAAATCTCTGTAAATTTTTGCACCAACGTGTTATTTTTCGAGATTAAAATGTATCTGATGTTATTGCTTCGAGAATGAATTAATTTTGAATACTTACGCTTCACGCAAAAGTTAATGATTGATTAATTTTCATTATTAAATTCGAACCAACGGGAGAATTTAATTTTGGAAAAACAGATGAAATTTACAGTTAATTATGATATTGTTATTTTCTGACCAACGTTGATAATAACATTATTATAATTTATAATTGATGTTTTTATGCATTATTTCTATTTCTGCCCAACGGTGATGTAGTTTTAATGTATAAATAAAATTGTATGTCGTATTTTTGACCAACGTTAAAATAAGGCATATAATTTTGCTGTTAAAAGTATTATAATTTTAATTGATGATTTTATGCATTATTTCTATTTCTGCCCAACGGTGATGTAGATTTAATGTGTAAACAACTGTATGTTTTAATTTTAACCAACGTTGAAATCAAGACATGCAGTTGTTGTTGTTATTGTTATTATAAATGTTCTCACTATATACAGAGGGACTTTTGCTCCCATAAAGATGTCATATGATCTTGATCATAAAAAGTGGATCACTGCCAACAAGAAATGTTTGGCTGTGATAAAGAACACGATTGAGCCTGCAATTGTGGTCTCAATCGCAGAGTGTGACACTGTCAGAGAATACCTTGAGAAAATAAAGAGTCAGTTCACTGGCTCTTCAAAGACTTATGCTACGGTGATTAAGCGACTTGTGATGAAAGGTACTCTGGAGGTGGCAGTGGCATAAGAAAGCATATACTAAGGATGAGTAACTTGACATCCAAGCTTAAACCAATGGATTTGGCTCTCAAGGATGAGTTCCTTATTCATTTGATTTTTGCTTCTTTGCGAAAGAGTTTGACACCTTTGTTGTCAACTACAATATGCAGCCCGAGAAATGGGACTTAGAAAAGTACATAGCTATGTGTGTGCAAGAGGAGGAAAGATTTAAATCCTCACATGGTGGTTCTGTCAACTATGTGAAGGATAATAAGAAAAAGACTTTCAACAGTAATTTCTCCTCAAACAACAAGAGAAAAGCCTCTGTTTTCAGCCTCAACAGAATAATTTCACAGTGGAGAAAGATCAGTGTCTTCACTGCAAGAAGACGGGACACTACAAGAAAGATTGTCCCGATTTCTTGAAGATGATTATGTCAAAGAAAGGTGAGAACATTATTACGTTCATAAATGAATCCTCGTCTACGAATGTAAACAGGAAACAAAAGAGAACTCTAGATGCGTCGTCGAAATTATGGCACCGCTCGTTTAGGCCATATTTCGAGGGGAGAATAGAAAGACTAGTTAAGAATGATATTCTTCCTCCATTAGAGTTCTCAGACTTAGAACAATGCAGAGAATGCATTAAAGGAAAATATGTAAAGAAAATTAAGAAAGACGCTAAAAGAAGCACAGAGTTCTACAAATTATTCACACGACATTTGTGGTCCTTTTCCGTGAAAAGTGTGGATGGATATGACTCGTTCATAACATTCACGGATGATTACTCCGTTATGGATATATTTATCCAATCAAAGAAAGAAATGAAGCCTTGGATAAAATTCAAGATATTTAAGGCTGAAGTTGAAAACCAACACGATTTAAAGATTAAGATAGTCTCGATCGATCGTGGTGGGGAGTACTACTATCGACATACCCCATATGGACAAGTTCACGGACCTTTGCAAGGTTTTACAGAAAATAGAATAGTGGCCCAAGATTCTACACCGGCGAACCTCAAAGAAATGGAGTAGCCGAAAGACATAGCAACTGCACTCGATGGATATGGTGCGAAGCATGATGAGCTATTCCACACTGCCGTTGAGTTTATGGATGGAGGCGTTGAAAACCGCCATTCATATACTCAACAGAGTGCCTAGTAAGTCGGTGCCCAAAACACCGTACGAGATGTGGACAGGAAGAGTTCCCTCACTAAACCACTTACGTGTGTGGGGGAGTCCTGCTGAGGCTAAAGTATTTAACCCAAACCTTGGGAAACTTGATCCCAAAACAGTAAGTTGCCATTTCATTGGCTACCCTGAAAAGTCAAAAGGTTTTCGTTTCTACTGTCCAGACAGATATACAAAATTTGTAGAAACGAGACACGCTGTCTTCTTAGAGGATGAAATGATGAGGGGGAGCATGGTAGCTCGAAAGATTGACCTTGAAGAGAAGCGGGCATATGCGCCCACTCCGATGATTCAAGAGCCATTCTTCGCACTACCTGCTGTCGCTACACCGACGGTACAAGACACTGTGGTGCCAGCACCTGTTATTGTTCCTCCTGTGGCAACAATGAATGAGAATGAAGAACCTGTTCTTCAGGATCATATAGAACCAATTGCCACAGATGAGGGGAGCAACAAAGACCTCAAATGTAAAATGTACCAAATGTGGAGGCCCTGAGGAGGTCTCAAAGAGTAAGAAGATCAGTTATTTCTCATACAAAGGAATTTCAAATGGAGGATGATCCCACCTCATTTGAAGAAGCCATGAGAAGCGAAAATTCCTCAAAATGGCTTGAGGCCATGGAAGAGGAAATGAGGTCCATGAAGGCTAATAAAGTCTGGGACTTGGAAATTATTCCTAAAGGAGCCAAAACAGTAGGGTAAATGGGTCTACAAGACAAAGCTTGACTCCCAAGGGAATGTAGAAAGATACAAAGCGCGACTTGTGGCAAAAGGCTTTACGCAAAGAGAAGGATTGATTACAATGAGACGTTTTCTCCGGTCTCATGTAAAGATTCTTCGTAATCATAATGGCATTAGTTGCACATTATGATTTAGAGTTACATCAAATGGATGTAAAGACGGCATTTCTTAATGGGGATTTGGAGGAAAATGTTTACATGGCACAACCGAAAGGTTTTGTTGTGGAAGGAAATGAAAGAACGGGATGCCGCCTAAAGAAATCGATTTATGGGTTAAAGCAAGCTTCAAGACAGTGGTACTTGAAGTTTGACAAGACAATAAGAAAATTTGGGTTTAAAGAGAATGTAGAGGACAAGCGTGTTTATGCAAAGTTTAAAGATGGGAAGTTTATCTTCCTAATCACGTATGTGGATGATATCCTACTAGCTAGTAGTGATGTCGATGCACTCTCGAGACAAAGAAGTTTTGTCCTCAAACTTTGATATGAAAGATCTTGGTGAAGCTTCGTTCGTTCTAGGGATCGAAATTCACCGGATAGAAACAAGGGGTATTGGGACTGTCACAAAAGGCATACATAGAGAGTATTAAAGAAATTTGGTATGCATAAATGTAGTCTTTCACCGCACC
Source organism: Bonia amplexicaulis (assembly GCA_036346245.1). NCBI lineage: Eukaryota > Viridiplantae > Streptophyta > Magnoliopsida > Poales > Poaceae > Bonia > Bonia amplexicaulis. The sequence continues at coordinate 6,195,926 of CM070748.1, forward strand.
TATAGTCAAGGGCGACAGATATGGGGATTTTCAATGCCCGAGAACCATATGAGATCGATCAAATGAAAGCGGTTCCATATGCTTCACCGTGTCGGAAGCTTGCAATGCTCAAGTGTGTACGCATACGACTTAGCGTTTGTTACCGGGTTACTTGGCGATTCGAGCAATCACGAATAGAACATTGGAAATTGATAAAGAAAGTCTTGCGTTATTTGCAAGGCACAAAAGGCCTCATGATGACATACGAAAAATCGATACACTCCATATAGTGGGGTATCTGATTCGATTTTGCGGAGATGATAGAAAGTCTACATCCGGATATGTATTCACTCTCGCGGAGGAGCTATATCGTGGAAAAGCTCAAAGCAAACCGTCACTACATCGTCCACAATGTATGCCGAGTTTGTAGCATGTTATGAGGCTACAGGCGGGTGAACGGCTTAAGAAGTTCATACCCGGTTTAAAAGTGGTTTACGACATCAATAGACCACTTAAGTTGTCTCGCGATAATGAACCCGATAATGTATGCCCACAACAATAAGTCAAGTGGTGTTGCCAAACACATTGACATAAAGTATTATGTTGTGAAAGATAAAGTTCGGGATCAAATTATAAGTCTTGAGCATATAAGTACCGCAAAGATGTTAGCGGATCCGCTTACCAAAGGCTTACCACCCAACGTGTTCAGAGAACATGTAGCCGGCATGGGTTTAAGGGAAAGCCTATGATTCCTGGACTAAAAGATGGCCCAAAAGTTTAAAGTAATTATTTCAGAACAAAGAGGTGTATTGTAGCTGTTAAATCTATCGGCGATCGACCGTGACGATGAGACATGTTCTATGCACTAATCTGTGATGGAATGAGTAAAGTCAAAAGTAATTAAAGATAAAGTATAGAGTGAGATCAAGGGGGAGAATGTTAGAGTGATCTCAGGGATTTGGCCCAACGGCCAAATCTCAACCTTCTCCTTGACCACGCCTCGATCGGGGCGCCCATTAATAGGTGGTGGGCCCTGTCATGACGTCATATAAATAGAGGTGGGGATCGGGGTGGCACGTATCCCAAGGTTCACCGTGCCACCGCCGCACCCCACCAACACTACCCTAGACCCGATCTGAGGGGGCGCTCCAGCGACGGGAAAACCCCACCAGCGGCCGCCTCTACTTCCAGGAAGAGGACCATCACCGACGTGGTCACCGGTACTGCGCCGCCGCGACCGATCCCTCTTCACCGAACGTCGCTGCCTAGCGCAGATCACCGCGATGTCCAACCCGCCTTCCTCTACGTCCGACGGTTAGTTTCCTCTCTCCCTCTCCCTCTCGGTTGATCCCACAAGTAGAACACCAAAGAAAAGAACACCCGCAAAGCATAGATACTACAGAGCTCTCCTGCGGTGAGATCGGCCACGGCGGATGGAGCCCTCGATCTGCGAGCTCGTGTGACCGGAGGAGTGCGGCGGGGCGGAGGAATTCTTGCGCGCTGGGGGCGTCGACGGTGCGGTGCTCGTTCATCGGCATCACGGGATGAGTCTCCGCAGGAGCTGTGCTCGCTCTGTGAAAAAAAGGAGGGAGGGAGGCCTCGCGCGGAGATTAGTGCGCCACGCGTGAGCTATCCGAGCCAGTCCCCACGGAGAGAAAATGGGGAAGTGCCCCAGAGAAGTTCCTTCCCGGACGCAGCTCCTCAGGGAGTCCGTCGAGAAGCGGGGGCAGGTGGCCGTTCTCACGTCGACGAGCTCTCCGTCGATGTCGGCGCGCTCGCTGACTGGGAGCACGAGGTCCTCCGGGACGCCCTCGCGGGGCCGCTCCTCGACGCCGCCGAGGAGGCAGAGACGCTGCGCGCAAGCCTCGCCGCCATCCAGGAAGCTCTCAAGGCCGTCGAGGCGGGGGCGGCTCGCGAGACGGAGGCCAGGGGCAAGGGGACGGTGCGCCTCGAGGTGGATGTCGAGGAGAAACGCCAGGTACCGGAGCTCCTCGGCGCGAAGGAGGCGGCTGCGTCCAAACAAGTCACCAAATTGGAGGCGTGGTGTTCGAATTGGAGGGGAAGAGAGTTGAGCTGTGTGCAGAGACAAGTGAGCTGGAGAAGCACTTGGGGAGAGATGCAGGCCTCGGCCCGCCGCCTCCAGGCTCAGAAGGCAGAGGTGGAGGAGTTCAAGAAGAACTCTAAGATGTAGGAGATGGAGGAGAAGCTTGAGGAGAAATTAGGGAATTGGAAGCTTTGAGATCTTGGAAGGCGGAAATGGAGACGAAGGTCGAGTCTCTGGAGGCGGAGCTCTCTGCGGTTGTGGCTTGGAACTGGAAAGTTCGCTGCAGTAAGGAGAGCGGCGGAGAAGCGCCGGTTCGACGTTGTAGAGGTTGGCAAGAAGCATACCGTGGTGGCCACCGACGGCATAAAGTGGAGGCTATTTTTATATGCGACGTCTTAGAAGAGAGAGTAGTGTGAGTTGCCATATAAAATTTTATTCTTTCACAATGCATGTAATCTTAAGTGGAGGTTTTAACTATTTACAGTTTAGATCTTTTTTTTACTTAGAGACACCTGTGTTATTGTAATTTAAATTGAAGAACTAAATTTTACATATAAAACCTAAGGGCAAGAAAAAAATGTACACATCAACCCCTGGCTTGGTCGAGCGCGCACGTGTGGTTCCATCGAGAATGCGTGCACAGGCCAACAGCTCGCCACAATGCGGTGCTTGAGCTCGCTGTCTGCAACATTGTCCGGGAGGTTGCCGCTCCCTCTGCAAGCTATTCTGACAACCTGCAAACACCTAGCTCGACTGAGCTGGCACCTCGGGTCTGCCATGGAGACTTGGGGCTACCAGTCAGCATAGAGCACTATGGATGCTCTAAGGCTAATGAGCTCTGGATTGAGATTGACAAAATAGTGAAGATGATGAAGGTAGCTGCGGCAACATTTAAGGCGAGCAAGATTGGCTTGAGGAGGGAATTGGAGGGACCGAAGAGGAAGGTGGACATGATTCAATCCGAGAAGAATGCTTTCGAGGGTATGGTCCACAAGAAAGATACTGAGGCTACATAACTATGGATTAGACATTACAAAAAGAAAAGGGAAGAAAAGGAGGAGGAATGAGGGCAAAATGGTTAATTCGCTCCAGCACGGATGGAAAAAGTCATGGTAGTGGCATTTTGTGTATTTTCGACCTTTGCGATGGTATTTCGCAGCGCCTCTTCTTCGCGATGGTATTTTCTAAGTCGTCATTGTTTGCGATGGCATTGAGAAAATTATCTCATCCTCTTTTATTGATGTCTCAAATATAGATTTACAAATTGCTAGCCCCTAACTCAATATTTATAGGGCGAGGAGGTCTATGTTTAAAGCTAAATAAAATGGTGTTTGCTACCTATCAAATATGAGTTCTATAGTTATGTATTGAAGACTTTCACTTTGAGAAAGTTCACAAATTCAAACAACAAAAGATAAATTCATTTAGGGTGGGAAAGTTCACAAAAGATAACTATGGACCGAATGATCAATAGATAGAAGCGTCCAAATAAATAACATGCGGCTAAATTATGTTGAAGTCCTTTGGGTTTTACTAGCCTAATTTAGAAAAGTGTCCACATATGAATTACTACACAACAATAACAATACACAATTTATATTTAAATTAACTAAAAATAATATATTTATCTATATAATAAGTTATTCATTGTATGAAGAATGATAAATCATAACTTGCATTATATAGTTTACACTTTACACTTTCATCTATATATAGTACATATTGTGTATATCATTAAACATATCTCTACTATCTCAGTGTTAATCAATTGTTACATGGGTACATAATATTTTGATACTTGACTTTTTGAATCGTTATAATCAATTCAACTAAAAACAACGGAGCAATTCATTATGGCAGTATGATTAGAATAATTTCAGTTTTCACTGCCTGGATCCAGGCAGCTAGGTTGCATTTGCCTAACCCATTGACATCTAGCATATTTGTAATCAAATGCAGGCCATGCCTCAGCTAGCTAGCTGACAGATTGAAGCTCTCTATCATAATTGACCCCATGATCAAGAACACAATAGATCCGAAGCACCTGTACCAAGTACTTCTCATTATCAAAATTCTCATAATTGTTTCTTTCATTTACATCTGTCGTTTCAACTAATTAGATTGGTGTATTTTGCTGCTTTGCAGGTTGTTGTAGTAGTTGAGGTTTCATCAATTAGATTGCTTATTGTGGGTCTACAGATTTAATTCGGGTGAAATACACAATTTTAAGTTGATTTAGTGCTCAGTCTATCTCCATTTGGTTAGCTTTGGGAACCGTGGTCCATGGAACTGCAAATGTTGTAGTTTTACGTTACTCCACATTTGATTTGAGGCTATCTGAAAAATTAGGAAAACTATATTAAAATCAAATATCATGCGCATAATTGAAGAACCAAGTTTGATGACATAGCATTTGATCCTATCGTTGTCGGTTTCTCAATACTATTGGCTTGTTTGTGTGTATGATCTACATAAGGTTTTATGTGCATGTACATTCATGTTTTTAAATTCAAGTAGTGTATATGTGTAGCTATTTGAATGGACATGGTTTACTGAAATTCTTTTGGAATGGTAAACTATTATGTAACATAATATATTTGTTATTTTTGCATGATGTCTTCAGGCATAGTTTTTGTTTTTTAAACGAGTAGCATTTAAACTAAGAGGTGATAATAACATGATCTATTAGAGCTGACACAATGGGTTTTAAAATTTGACATGGTGCTAGAGTAATGGTGTGGTGCAAGCCAGCTAAGACGATAAAAGATGTGACATGAGCTACAGAGGAGCTTCGTTGGGCGCCATGGCGGAGCTGAGGGCATGTGTTAGCCGAGCCTGGTCACGGTGGCTCGCCATGTTGAAATGATTAGATTATTTTTATCCGTCGCAACGCACGGACATATAACTAGCAATAAACTAATAAATAGAAATTCCCACCATGTATAGAGGTGTTGTGTGTTAAGTGCGTGTCCGTATCGTACTCTTAAGAAAGTAGAAATAAACTATTTGTGTAAATTACACAAGATTACAATTAAAATTAATATACTGTTGGTCCTGATTCTTCACTCTGTGTTTTGTCACCAACGACAAGAGGTGATGCAGACATTTCCTCCTTACATGGCCATAACGAGAGAAGAGGAGGCACATGACGTGTTTATAGTGCAAAATGCCCGTCCTGCCATGTAGAGCAGCGGAGTCGGAGCTGTTACAAGTGACAATCCGGTTTAAAACATGTAGCTTTGCAGCTTTGTGATACATTATTTTTTTGTAAAATCTATAGTTTTACAAAATAGATCTTTGAACCCATAGTTTATTGATAGTTTGTATAACAAATATGAGAAATTTACTCGTGCTATTTTGACAGTTAAAGCTGATCTCTCGTCTAGTCACTACGCACATTGATGAACCGTCACAAGCCCACATGCACCTCAATTTTTTCTCCTAAAAGGAGACCTTGCCATTTAGCCCAGCCAAACTTTTACGCACGTATATCTAGAGCGACAGACACGTGTAGAGTTGTCCAAATGAGCACACTCAACCGTGAGGGGGCCGAAGCACGCTATTATTATTGGTCCAGTCTAGATACACCACGATATGACATGACCATAGCTAAATAGATTGTAACGGCCTGACCAGCAATGTTGTGCCTGTGCTTAGGCCGGTGCTTTGGCACGGTGGGCTAGCCTGACACGGTGTCAACAGTATCGTGCTCGATTGGGCACAACCCAGGACATGGTACGGCCCAACCGGCCCCTCTCCTACCTCTCTCTTAACCGCCGCTGCCATCCCTACTGACTACCACCCCTTCCCCTCCCTCTCTCGGCCGCTGCTCTCTCCTCCATGGGCCCATCTCCCTTCCCCTCCCCCATGCCCGGCCGCTGCCTCCTTCCCTCCTTGGCTCCTCTCTCCCCGCCGCCTTCTTTCTCTCTGACTTCTCGCTCCCTCTAGTGATAGGGCAACACCTTCGAGGTGGCTGATGACCGGCGACTGCCAAGCAAGGAGAAGCCTACGGCGATGGTGACATCTCTCGGCGAGCATGTTAGGCATCGTCCACACGAGCGGGATAAAGCCCTCGTCCGTGTCGCCGGCAAGTCCGAGCCTCCCTGTTGTCGGCGCCGGTGAGATCCGGTCCTTATCTTCCCCTACAACCAAATTTAGTCCTCATTAGCGCCGCTGGCCATCCTTGTTCGCGCTGTCGCTGACGACTGCCGAGGTCCACGCAGACAAAAAGGGGCAATTGTGGCCTATCGTGCTTAACATGCTCGAGTCGACACGGTATAACCTATGATCTTCTCGATCCGTGCCTAAGTCAAAGGCTGAGCTTATGGGTCAGTAGGATATAGCATGTTTAGTTAACCAAGCTAACCGAACGTGCCTAAACAGATGGTGCTTAGCCGGGCTGCCATTCGGCCAGGTCTAGACGTGTGTGCAACTGCGCGGGTGGCATGGCCCTTCGACTCAATCTAGTCTTGACCTCGCGACCTGCTGCCGCTACAGAAGCAGCCACTGCCACCTCCACGGCAGCAGAATCCGCGCCGTCCTCCTCCGCCGCAACATTAGCGGCGGGGAGAAAAGAAAGAAAGCCCCTCCTGTGCGAATAATTTGTATTAAAACTACAATCCCTCACGCAGATCTGATTGGCAGCCGTGATGGCGGAGACTTAGGTTGCGTCTTCTCATGCGTGCTTGCTCCTCAAATCACATGTTAAGCGCGGGAGGATATGTGCGACAAGGCCGAGGGCGTCCAAGGTGCCACGGCTTCCCTAGCGGAGTTGGGGATGGAAGCACCGTTGTAACACCCCCATTTCTGGGAGCATTAGATTCCTCGAATCGCCCAGACTGCTCAACATGAGTTATCTCAATTGAGTGCATAACATTGCCAACACAAGCTTAAGAACAAAAGCCAGCTTTATTACAATATAAGGGCTAGAAGCCAAGTTTTACAGTAGGGCAAACTACCCTTAAATACACTACAGCAAAAGATGCCACAGGCACGCCTGAGCGAAAGACAACCCTAAATCCAAGCGTCATCTATTTCGTAATACTCCACTTCGCTTCATCGCTTCCTCGTTACCGACTATTTACATTGACGTTTTAGCAAGCATGAGTACTACTACCGTACTCAACAAGTCACACGGAAACTATTTATTAACTACATGCAGGGTATAACAAGTAAAAGGGAAATAAGGCTATTATTTTATGTGGATGCAGTTTCATTTATAACTCAGTTAAAGTCTTAAAAGCATAACTTCAATATTAAAAAGGGGTTTCAAACTTGATTATCACTTTGCAATATTAACAAATCATTCTCAAACCTACTTATGCTTTGATACTGGGTTCACCCATTAAACACAGCTTCGTTTACCGGAAGCACGACGTATTCGAATACCATTAGTCATGACTCTGCAGAGTTGCCCTGCTTTACCCACAAGATTTCTAACTCCCGCGACAGAGTTAAGAAAACAAGGTCATTTCTCGCTCAATTCTTTATATAGCCTTTACCCAGTAGGTTTTTAATCTCAATAAGCTCGGATGACCCCACGGATCCCGTCCGACTTATTGCAGACCTACAGTTGTATGGTTAACCACCTCCCATACGACTCACCCTTTGTATCCCCCTTCCCAATTGCAAAGGTTCAATTGAAGTTGAGCAGTTACTAAGCCAGGTTTGACAAAGTCAACGCTTGTGGTTGGACGATTACTATGTTCTTTACTCAGCATGAGGTTCTAGTCCTTACATATTTTACTGAGGCATCATCCACGCACAAACCCAAATTCAGTGCCTGAGGCACTGCCACCTGTTCACAACCAAGCCCCCACCTTTTCAAACTCTAAACAAATACCAAAATTCTTAACAGTAGAAAGATAATGGTGAATTCCTACACTATCATGATTATTATAAATTTTAACATTACTATGTCTTGTCAAGGTGAATATGGCTATCAAAATGAACAGGACTTTTCGGGTGGTAGGATATAACTAACATCATGACATTCTGAGCATTATTTGTACATAAAATAACAGGTTGTAAATAGCATAATGAAAATATGGATAATTACATAAAGAATGACAATGTAGGTTCAATATGATCAAAATATGTGCGACTTGCCTTGCGGATCCGATATTTCAATTAACTCGTCTTCCTCCTCCGTCTCCTGCGCGCGCGAAAACAGGGGAAGGAAGCGGCGGCTGCCGGCGGTGCTACGGCGACTTGCGACGACTTTTGGGGGTAGGGTTGGGTTCAGGGGAGTATGGGGGTTCCATTTCTGCAATCGCCGGCGTTGGAGGCGATGGCGGCGGCTCTGGGGTGATGGGCAGGGTTCGGGGTGTGAAGGGCTACCACAGGGAGTCCTCGGGGCTTAAATAGGTGGAGAAATCGGAGTTGGCGCCGAAGATGGCTTGAAGCGGCGACGGCACGTGGAATGGCCGGGAGAGCTCGGGGAGCTTCTGGGCGGCTGCCACCGGGGAAGGAAGGTGGCGCTCAGGCGCCGCCTGCCGGGCCGAGGAGGTGGCGGCGCTCGATTCGCCACGAGGAGAAATCGCGAGAAGGAATGGAGGTGGCGGCGGCTCCACCAAAGGCAGAGGCACTCGAGCATGGCGAGCACCGGCAAGGTGGGAGAGTCGGCAAGGCGCTACCGGCGGGGAAGGCGCGAGGCGAGCGATCGCGGCAGGAGGTGGCGGCGACGAGAATTTTCGGACATGAACAGTGCCGCCGCTCATCCCCTCCGTTCAACAGTGATGACAAGGATTAGTGGGGTGTTTTGCATCAAGATTAGTGCAGATTAGGGCTAGGAAGCAAAAGGAAACCAAATTCAACCCAAACTCAAATTCATTTTGAATTTTCTTCATTTTCGGTTTTGTTTCAACCTACCCTCCTTAAAAAGGATCTCGTCCTCGAGATCAACTCGGACCAAGGAGTAGGTTGGGAAATTCTCGCTGCAAGTCTGCTTCCTTTTCCCACGTTGCTTCATCTGCCAAGTGATTCTGCCATTGAATCTTATGAAGCCTGATGGTTTTGTTTCTCAACTGTTTCTCTGTAGTTTCCAAGATCCGAATTGGTTCTTCTTCATATGACAGATCATCCTGTAAATCTATGTCATCAACAGGTACTTGCTCGGTGGAATGGCGGAGACATTTCCGTAACTGAAATACATGAAATACGTTATGTACTCTGGCCAAATTTGGTGTTAACTGTAGCTTTTATGCTACTTCTCCTATTCTTTCGAGAATTTCGAATGGGCCAATATATCTTGGGGCTAGCTTTCCTTTGACTTGGAATCTTTTTACTGACTTGAATGGTGTGACTTTGAGATATACCAAATCTCCGATTTCAAAACTTAGATCTTTCCGACGCATATCAGCATAACTCTTTTGTCGACTTTGAGCTATTTTCATTTTGTCTCGAACAATCCTAACGTGGGCTTCTATATCTTGGACAATTTGTGGCCCTAAGAACTGACGTTCTCCGGTCTCAGTCCAATTTAACGGCGTTCTACATTCTCTCCCATACAGGGCTTCGAACGGGGCCATTTTAATATCGGCTCGATAATCTGTTGTTATACGAGAATTTCGCAAGCAGCAAGCACATGTCCTGTGCACTCCATAAACCAAGTCGCATGCTCAAGCATGTCCTCTAAGATCCGATTTACTGCTCGTTTGTCCTCCAGTTTGCGGATGGTGTGCTGTACTAAAGGCTAAATCCGTTCCCATCGCTTCATGTAATTTCTCCCAGAATGTAGAGGTAAACTGTGCTCCTCTATCAGATACTATTCTTTTTGGAACTCCATGCAATACCACAATTCTTGTCAAGTATAGCTCTGCCAGTTTATTTTTGCCATAAGTCTGTTTGATGGGTATGAAGTGTGCTACTTTGGTCAGTCGGTCTACGATTACCCAAATAGCATCGTAACCGTCTCGACTTTTTGGAAATCCTGTAATAAAATCCATACCAATGTCATCCCATTTCCATTCAGGGATTGGCAAAGGATTTAGCAATCCTGAAGGCTTCCGATGGTCTATCTTTATTTTCTGACAGGTATCACAACGTGCAATATATTCTGCTATTTCCTTCTTCATCTTACTCCACCAATACCTCTTTTTCAAATCTTGGTACATCTTCGTGCCTCCTGGATGAATAGAGAGTTGAGATGAATGAGCCTCTCGTAAAATCAAATCTTTCAACTCTTTGTCATCAGGTACACAATAGCGACCTCTAAATCTCAAGATCCCTTGATCATCCTTAACGAATTCAGATGAGTTTTCTTCCTGACTTCTCTTTATGAGTTGCTGCATTTCTCCATCTCTATCTTGAGTCGTCTTAATTTGATCCGTTAAAGTTTGTCAATTTCTAATGCCGTTATTTGGCCTTGTTCAACAACACATAGGTTCAATCGTTGAATCTCTTCATGTAATGGAATAGCGCATTCGAATAACAACTATCTTTGCGGTACTTTTTCGACTCGATGCATCTGCGACAACGCTTTGCCTTCCCGGATGGTACCGAGATCCAAGTCATAATCTTTGATTAACTCCAACCATCTACGTTGTCGGAGATTTAAATCAGGTGAGTAAATATGTACTTGAGACTCTTGTGGTCGGAAAAGACCTCACAACGATTTCCCAATAAGTAGTGCCTCCAAATTTTCAATGCATGCACTACTGCTGCCAATTCCAAGTCATGCGTTGGATAATTTGTCTCATGTGGTCGTAATTGTCTTGAAGCGTACGCCACCACTTTTCCCTCCTGCATTAGTACACAACCTAATCCTTGCTTTGAGGCATCACAAGAGATTTGAAAATCTTTCTCGGATTAGGAAGTATAAGCACAGGGGCTGAGGTTAATCTTGCTTTCAATTTCTGAAAACTCTCTTCACACTTATCGGTCCATATGTAAGGATTATCTTTCTTGAGGAGCTGAGTAAGGGGTCTTGATATTTTTGAAAATCCTTCGATAAACCGACGGTAATATCCAGCTAACCAAGGAAACTCTGAACTTCTGTTACAGTTGTTGGTTGTTTCCATTCCATTACCGCTTTTACTTTTTCCGGATCTACTTTTACTCCTTCTTCAGTAACAATATGTCCAAGAAATGTTACTTCTTTCATCCAAAACTCACATTTGGAGAATTTAGCATACAACTGGTGTTCTCTCAGCTTACTCAAGGCAACATGTAAATGTTGACGATGTTCTTCTTCTGTCTTAGAGTATATTAATATGTCGTCGATGAAAACTATCACAAAATGGTCTAGCTGCTCCATATATACCATATTCATCAGATTCATAAAATACGCCGGTGCATTTGTCAAGCCAAATGGTACCACGGTGAACTCAAACAGTTCGTATCTTGTGGTAAAGGCAGTCTTTTCACGATCCTGCTCTCGGATCTTAAGCTGATGATATCCAGACCTTAGATCAATTTTTGAGAATACCTTGGCTCCTTTGAGCTGATCAAATAAGTCGTCTATCCTTGGCAAAGGATATTTATTTTTAATAGTCACGGCATTCAACCCTCGATAATCCACACACATTCTCTGACTCCCATCTTTCTTCTTGGCAAACAAGATCAACGACCAAGGAGATATGCTAGGTCAGATAAATTCTTTTCCATTAATTCATCCATCTGCTTCTTAAGTTCTTTGAGCTCTTGGGCTGACATCCGATACTGACGCTTTGTGATGGGTTTAGCCCCTGGGACCAACTCAATAGCAAGCTCGATGGGTCTATCCGTGGCTTCCTGTAATTCTTTCTGAAAAACATCTGGATACTCCTGAATTATTGGCACTTGAGCAACTCCTTCTTCTACCATTATACTCTGAACACTTGCCTTCATTTTCTCTACTAACGCTGGATCTGTCCTTACTGTTACCTTCTGCCCTTCTGGACATACCAAAGTTACTAGCTTGTTTTCACAATCCACCTTGGCTTTATATTTTGTTAACCAATTCATCCCCAATATGACATCCAGTCCCTTCATTTCCAACAATAGCAAGTCCGCTTTAAATTTGACTCCTTGGATTTCTAGATCCAAGTCCTTGCATCCAAAGCGAGATTCCATCCTACTCCCGGGTGTTTGAAAGGAATAGGATTTTTGCAAAGTGGAGAATGGCATTTGGTTTTCACAACAAAAGCCAAAGAGAGAAACGAATGCGTTGCTCCGGGATCAAACAAAACTAAGGAAGGCTTTGAGTGGATAAGGAACGTACCAACGATGACGCTGTTGGCTCTACCGCTTCTTCTGCGGAGATGTGATTTATCCTTCCTTGTACAGTCTCGATGATCCCTTTACCCTTATCTCGCCGACGTCGTGGTTGTCGCCCGAGTCCTGCCGCTTAAATGCAAATTGTCGAGTCTGACTTCCTTCCTCCTGTTTTGGCACGGCTACAAACTGTCGCGGCGAAGATGTCTGGGCCCTAACTTGGGCTTTTGCCACTTCAGAGGGCAATCCTCCTCGTGGGCATTGATTCTTGTAATGGCCACCGCCACGATGATAGCGATGTTGTATAGTCAGTGGACATTGCCTCTGCAAATGATTTCCCCCGCAATTATAACACTTCAAACTAGAAGTCTGTTGAACGTTCTGCGGGGACGTTATAGAATTTTGGCTCGTCTTAAACTGCGGTCTTGGTGCGAACGTAAACCTCCTTCCTCGCTGTCCCCTAGACTGGGGTGCTAAAATCATTCGCTTCCGAGGAGTGTCTGGCGTTGACGTTCTTTGCATTACTTTCCTCTTCCGCGTGTCCTCTAACTCATTCCTAGCCTCTTCGCACATAATGAGTTTATTTACCATTCTTGATGTGTCTTTAAAGTCCATCGCCGAGATGTGATACTTTAAAGACTTCGCATCCTTCCTTGAACCTTTCCATTTTCCTTGCCTCGGTCTTCACGCCGTCCGGGCATAACGCCGATGTATTAAATCGGTGAAGGTATTCCGTGATCGTCGTCCTCCTTGCTTTAACGCAAGAAATTCCCGACGTTTGGCTTCGATCACGCCTGTGGGTACATGAGCCTGGCGGAAAGAATCTTCAAATTCTTTCCATGTGATTTCTCGATCTTCGCTCATCGTTTGGTAGCTTACCCACCATGTCGCACCGGGCCTGCGGTGATGGGAGGCGTATAATACCTTCTCCTTGTCATTGCACTGAATAGTATTCAACTTCCTTTCCACGTCTCTAAACCAATCTTCAGCTACCATTGGATCAGGTGAGGAAGAAAAGACTGGAGGCCGAGTCTTTTGAAAATCTGCCCATTTTGACTGTATGGGCATTCCTTGCTGATTATTTCCTCCGCTTCTCATGGCTATCTGTTCTAATAATTTGGCGTGCTGTTCCATCATACGAGACTGATTTAGTTCTGCTTGATGTCTATTTTCTTCCATCTTGGCCAAAATATCTGCTAAACTGGGCTGCGGCACTTCCCTTTGGCGAGGGCTGCCTGGCCCCTGAGATCCTTCTCCTCCTTCAGCCATCTGACAAATTGATGTGATTTAGGAGCTCAAATCTGCAGCGAGTTTTTAAAAGGTCAGATAGATAAGTAAGAATTCAGATTTTTAGTTAAGATAGAGTGAAATGGATAAGATTTCTAGGGCAGAATAGAAGGATTAAACTTTTGAAAAAGAAAGACTAAAGATACTCATAGCAAACAAATTATCACATAAGCAAAAGTAGTCTTTATTTATCATACAAGCTGGATACATACCATTTTTACAATGCTTATACTGCAACTTGTTTTACAATACCAAAACATTCTACTACCAGGGGTTCTAACTATACTTAGCGAAACTCGATTCTACGCCACTGTCTAAGTCTTGGGGTCCGGGGAACCACCGGAGGAACACCACTCTTCCTCCTCAGGGTCTTCTTCCTCTTCTTCAATCATGGGCTCTTTGCCCTTGGATTCTTCATTGACGGCTTTAGGCTCTTCCGCAGCTTGTGGCACTGTATTCTTGAAAAGTGCTCGGTATTGGGGTGCCGTCATCCTTCGTGGCCTTTTGGAGGGCCCAGCGACATCGTTAGGTGTTTCGCCAACACCTGATGTTTCACCTTGCTCTAGTTGTCGTGATGCTGCAGACTACATTTCAGCACCCAAACTTCCTGCTGGGCTGAAAAGAGTTGAAATTGCAGCTTCTGGTTCTCTTCTGCCATCCGGGAGTACTGAGTCTCCTGAAAGACAATATGCAATGCAGCTTCTTTGATTCGGGGTCTTCTTCTCGTCGGTGTGGGCGAAAAAGTCAGGCTCTCATCATCCTCCTGTGGAATGAGGTGGAATGGTGACTCATCAAACTCTGCATCATAATAGCGGCGAAGATACACCACCGCTTTCCTTGCGCATCCTGTATGGCGTCGGACTCCTTGAGGCGATATGTCGTGAATTTTCGCAAATATATCTGGCCTCAATGGAAGTGGCATTAGATACACCCATGCCTTCCATTGATAGAGCTTCCCATTGACCACCAGTCCTCTTGCATAGAATACCGGTCGCTGCTGCTCAGTTGCGTAGAGATATTTTTGCATTCTCCACAACAGAGCTGCCTTTCCAAGTAAAGCACTTGGGTCGGAGTAGACATGACGTTCCATCTGCTAACAACGGAAATTTTGAGTTTAGGCAAGGATAAGTTGGGAAGAAGTATACAGAAATATTACTGACTTTTTAAAGGAAAAACTCCTTTTCCATAAGTAAAATAATAAAAATTTTTTAACACCTAATACACTTACGGTCATCCTACGGTCAAGCAAGCGGGCTCTGATACCACTCAGAACACCCCATTTACTGGGAGCATTAGATTCCTCAATCGCCCAGACCTGCTCATTCATGAAGTTATCTCAATTGAGTGCATAACATTGCCAACACAAGCTTAAGAACAAAAGCCAGCTTTATTACAATATAAGGGCTAGAAGCCAAGTTTTACAGTAGGGCAAACTACCCTTAAATACACTACAGCAAAAGATGCCACAGGCACGCCTGAGCGAAAGACAACCCTAAATCCAAGCGTCATCTATTTCGTAATACTCCACTTCGTCTTCATCTGCTTCCTCGTTACCAGCTATTTCTGTTGACGTTTTTAGCAAGCATGAGTACTACTACCGTACTCAACAAGTCACACGGAAACTATTTATTAACTACATGCAGGGTATAACAAGTAAAAGGGAAATAAGGCTATTATTTTATGTGGATGCAGTTTCATTTATAACTCAGTTAAAGTCTTAAAAGCATAACTTTAATATTAAAAAGGGGTTTCAAACTTGATTATCACTTTGCAATATTAACAAATCATTCTCAAACCTACTTATGCTTTGATACTTGGGTTCACCCATTAAACACAACTTCGTTCTGGGAAGCACGGCGATTCGAATACCATTAGTCATGACTCTGCAGAGTTGCCCTGCTTTACCCACAAGATTTCTAACTCCCGCGACAGAGTTAAGAAAACAAGGCTGTTTACTGCTCAATTCTTTATATAGCCTTTACCCAGTAGGTTTTTAATCTCAATAAGCTCGGATGACCCCACGGATCCCGTCCGACTTATTGCAGACCTACAGTTGTATGGTTAACCACCTCCCATACGACTCACCCTCTGTAGATCCCCTTCCCAATTGCAAAGGTTCAATTGAAGTTGAGCAGCATTAAGCCGTGTTTGACAAAGTCAACGCTTGTGGTTGGACGATTACTATGTTCTTTACTCAAGATGAGGTTCTAGTCCTTACATATTTTACTGAGGCATCATCCACGCACAAACCCAAATTCAAGGTTCGAGAGACCGCCACTGCTCACAACCAAGCCCCCACCTTTTCAAACTCTAAACAAATACCAAAATTCTTAACAGTAGAAAGATAATGGTGAATTCCTACACTATCATGATTATTATAAATTTTAACATTACTATGTCTTGTCAAGGTGAATATGGCTATCAAAATGAATGGGCTTTTCGGTGGTAGGATATAACTAACATCATGACATTCTGAGCATTATTTGTACATAAAATAACAGGTTGTAAATAGCATAATGAAAATATGGATAATTACATAAAGAATGACAATGTAGGTTCAATATGATCAAAATATGTGCGACTTGCCTTGCGGATCCGATATTTCAATTAACTCGTATTCTTCGGCGGGCTGGGTCTGGACTTGAGTTTCTCCTCCTTGCTCCAGGTGTTCTTCGACTTCGGTAGCTAACGCAAAACAAATAAAACAAATCAATTCCATGCCCAAAGAATAGAGCTAGGAAATAAAGAAATGAAATAAAGAAATAAAATACAGAAAATCCAAATAACCCAAGTTTTGGACTTTGGAAGGCCCAAATGAGGAAATGGGCCTGAGAAATGGGTTGGCGGGCTCGAAACGGTCAAAATGGGTATAAATATGCATTTTTGGATTTTGGGTCAAGTACTATTCATCGGGTCCGGTGGCACTGTTCATTGGGCTCGGACCCGACGCGGCTAGACGGCTCGGTCAGACCGACTCGGGCTGGCTCGGTCGGATGAACAGTAACGCCTGCTGTTCATCGTCTTCCTCCTCCGCCTCCAGCAAAAGGGGAAGGAAGCGGCGTCACGGCGGTGCTACTGGCGACTTGCGACAACTTTTGGGGGTAGGGTTGGGTTCAGGGGAGTATGGGGGTTCCATTTCGGGTGGTGTCAAGTCCGGCGGAGGCGGCGATCGCCGGCGGCGAGCCGTTTTTGGTTTCCGGCCATTTTTGAAACCGTGGGCGATTGGGAGCTTCTTAGGGCAATTGGGATGGCTTTTGAGCATCAGTGGGGTTAGGGTTAGTTCATGGGAGTGTCGGTTTGAGCTAGGGAGGTCGGGGTTGGGCCGGCCACGGTGAGGCAGTTCGGCCGGGCGGTGGTTTTCGGCGCCGGGGAAGAAGGGACCTCGGGAAGCTAAGGCGGCGGTTGGGGGAGGTTTCTGGGAGGCTGAGGAAGCTACAGGTGAAAGGAATCGAAGAATGGTTGGCCGGGGATAGGACATTGGATTAGGGCTCACTTTTGAGGATTTTTGCAATCGCCGGCGTTGGAGGCGATGGCGGCGGCTCTGGGGTGATGGGCAGGGTTCGGGGTGTGAAGGGCTACCACAGGGAGTCCTCGGGGCTTAAATAGGTGGAGAAATCGGAGTTGGCGCCGAAGATGGCTTGAAGCGGCGACGGACGTGGAATGGCCGGGAGAGCTCGGGAGCTTCAGGCGCCGCCACCGGGAAGGAAGGTGGCGCTCTAGGCGTCGCCCTGCTGGGCCAGAAGGAGGTGGCGGCGCTCGATTCGGCCACGAGGAGAAATCGCGAGAAGGAATGGAGGTGGCGGCGGCGGCTCCACCAGTGCAGAGGCACTCGAGAGCATGGCAGAGCAGCTGGCAAGGTGGGAGAGAGCTGGCAAGGGCGCGCTGGCGCGGGGGAAGGCGCGAGGCGAGCGACTGCGGCAGAGGAGGTGGCGGCGACGAGAATTTTCGGACATGAACAGTGCCGCCGCTCATCCCCTCCGTTCAACAGTGATGACAAGGATTAGTGGGGTGTTTTGCATCAAGATTAGTGCAGATTAGGGCTAGGAAGCAAAAGGAAACCAAATTCAACCCAAACTCAAATTCATTTTGAATTTTCTTCATTTTTGGTTTTGTTTCAACCGTCCCCGTCAAAAGGTAGCCGAGCAGCTCGCCATGGTGGGCAGCTGTGCTGAAATTTAGCTCTAGGGTTTAGGACATTACTGCCAAAACTAGCGTTAGGAGTAGCAAACTAATACTAGCATCTTTCACTTGCCAATCTAGTCTGCATGTGGATATATATGTTATTGTTGATGCCCTCTTGAGATATATGATTTTGATGTGAAGTTCTATTGAATGGCCATGTCCAGCTATGCTAATCCTCGCAATGTTCTACTACTCGATTGCATGCCTGCTTCCGATGGGAACTCTATTAGGACCTCATAGAATTAATTTTACCTGTGATTTTGTTTGTATCTACTGTTGAAGCCCAATCCCACAATTGCGAGTACTTAGTACTCGTTACGACCACGCAGAATAACTTACGATCACGCTGTCGAACTTACGACCACGTAGAACGTCTTACGACCACGCAATCATTTACGATCACGTAGAACGTCTTACGACCACGTAGTCGATTACGACCACGCTAAACGTCTTACGACCACGCAGTCGATCTTACGACTACAAGGTCATTTACGACCAATCGAAGCTACGACCACGTAGTCGTTTACAAGCACTCGAAGTTACGACCACGAAGTCGTGTACGAGTACTCGGAGCTACCACGAGTATCTAGTCGTAACTGGCAGTCGGAAGTCATACACAACTAGGAAGTTGGAGGCACTCTTCGACTAGCAAGTCGATTCCGACTTGTAAGTCGTAAATGCTCTACGACTTATGAGTTCCTCAAACACTTAGCTGAACTCATGCAATAGAGATGGAAGACACATGGTTTTTTGCTGCGTACGTATCACCTACTGCAGCTTTTCTGGGGACTCTATTTATACCAAAAAGGAATACAAGTAATGACCGTTTGGCCCTCTTAAACGTATGGCACGACTACATGGTCGTGCCATCTCACGACCGCAAACTACGCACGTTCTCTAACTGAACAACGAGAAAGACTTGACTAAGCGCACGGCCAGGACGTCGTGCTCGACTACTTGACGTGCATGACCAGGATGTCATGCTCAACAACCTGACAACTTGATCAATTATTCTGACATCTACTCTGATGCCTAGTTGAAACTCATGTTTTTTCTGTAATATGTTGTACGCGTTGTTTGAAACTCTGAAAGTTGTTTTGTTAGAATAGGAATTCTTCCGTATTTCCTTATATGTGTATGGTGTATTCCCTTATAATATCCTATTTACTCTCTATATATTGCCTATTGGGCCTCATGAATATATACACATTATTTACAACATGGTATCAAAGCTAGTGCACTAACCTAGCTCCTTTCGATGCCATCCTGTCGCTGTCTTCATCCTCGTCGGCCGCCGCCATCCAGTCCATCATCGGCCACCTAGGGACTACAACCACTGTCGACCTCTGACGATACCACCGGTGTCCCTGGCCGCCGGGACCACCGCTCCTACCGACTCCGTAGCCAGGCCATGCCACTTGGGACCGTCGCCAGGGCGTCACTGCTCCACCTAGGGCTGTAGCCGCTAGCCTGAGGGACTACGCACAACCGTCGCCCCTGCCTGAGGGACTACGCACAACCGTCGCCCCTGCCGACTACGCACAGGCCACGTCGCACGGGATCACCGTCGAGCTGTTGCTACTCCACGACTGCTAGGGACGCCTGTGACCAGATCGGGCTACCACTGGCTGCCGCCTCAATCACTTCCAAGACTGAGCTTTCATATAAAAAGCTTATTTGTTTCTATACGGAGCAGTCTCAGTAACATTTATTTTCTATAAGTTTTTATTTCCAAATAAAATCAAAAATATATAAAAAAACTTCACGTCGATCTAACTGCCACGTTGTCTAGCACCGTCTCTTGTTCCTACAGCACCACTGTCTCGTTTCTCTCGTGTTCACCACTCCATACTTTTTGTCCTTCACCAGCCTCTTTTCCTGGTATCTTGCCTACACTAACATCTGCTCCTTTTGATGATGCTCTTCGTTACGCCCTTTGTGATCATCTTTGTTTTACTTTGATAACTCATGCTCTCTCTACCATTGAGCCTAGTTCTTATCGTAATGCTACTCCTCATTCTGAGTGGTATCTCACTATGGCAGAGGAGTTTGATGCTTTTCGGCGTACGAAGACTTAGGATATTATACCGACACCTGTGCATGTTCGTCATATCACGAGCAATTGGATGTACAAGATTAAGACCCGATCTGATGGTACTACTGAGCGCTACAAGGCTCGTCTTGTGGCTCGCGGCTTTCAGTAGGAGTACAGTCATGACTACAATGAGACTTTTTGCTCATGTTGCCTATATGACCACTGTTTGCACTTTTGTTGCGGTTGTTTCTGCTCGCCGGTGGTCTACCTCTCAGCTGGATGTTAATAATGCTTTTCTTAATGGTGTTTTGCATGAGGAAGTCTACATGCAGCCACCACTTGGGTATTTTATTCCAGATGAGCATGTCTGTCACCTTCGTCCTACTCTTTATAGTCTCAAACAGGCTCCTCATGCCTGGTTTGCACATTTTACCTTGGTGATTACCGTTGCTAGTTTCACTGTCAGTTCCCACGATCCTACTTTTTTTATTTATGTCTCACCTTGGGTAGGACATTGTTTCTTCTGTATGTGGATGATATGCTCATCACTGGTGAGACTCCTCGTTCATCACATATATGAAGAAGCATCTCAGTGAACAGTTTCTAATGATTGATCTTGGTTCTCTTACGTACTTCATTTGGATTGAAGTCACTTCCACGCTTGAGGGATACTGTCTTTCTCAGCAGAAGTATGTTCATGATCTTCTTGATAGTTCTGGTATTACTGACACTCACACTGCTGAGATTCCTGTGGAGTTATCTTTTCAGTTTCGGGTCACCGATGGTGATATTCTTGAGGATCCTACTTGATATCACCACCTTGTTGGGAGTCTAGTGTATTTTGTGAGCAGTCGTCCTGATATTGCTCATGTTGTTCATATCTTGAGTTAATTCATGGCTCGTACTACCCACCTTCATTATAGTCATCTTCTTCGGGTTCTTGCTACTTGCACGGGACTATCTCTCGTTATTTGTTTTTTTCTAACTACAACTCACTATAGTTTTAGACGTACTGTGGTGTGATATGAGCTAATGGCCCTTCTGATTGTCGTTCTCTTTCTGCTTACCATGCTTTTCTTGGCTTTTTACTGATTGCCTGGAAGGCAAAAAAGCAGACTGTAGTTTTTCGTTTGAGTGCAGAGACTGAGTTGAGAGCTATGACAACAGTGACAGCAGAGGTTGCTTGGTTGAGATGGCTACTTGCAGAATTTGGAGTGTCTTTGATGGGATCTACGACTCTTTTGTCTGACAATACAGGTGCTATCAGTACTGCCTGTGACCTAGTAAAGCATGAGCTCACTAAGCACATTGGTGTGGATACTTCATATACTCGCTCACAGATGCAGGAGGGAGTGCTTGCTTTACAATTTGTGCCCTTGGAGTTACAGATTGCTGACTTCTTTACGAAACTGCAGACTAAGGTGCAACATTTATATTTTCTCTCCAAACTCAGTATGTGTGATCCACTATGAGTTTGAGGGAGGTATTAGAATACAAATTATTTTTGTATTTTCTTATATGTGTAGGGCATATTTCTTTGTACTCTTTATATATATTGTCCATTGGGCTTTATAAGTACACACAATATTTATAACATGTCTGACTTAGCAGTTGCGGAGCATTGATGTGCCTGTTCATATCCTTTTTAGTTGCTTCAGATGAAATGCATCACAAACAGCCCTTCACAAGTGCATTGTCTATTAAAACGGTTGACATGTTTTTCTCCATGATGTAACGCAAAGCAAAAATTATGCTTGCGCATATACATGTGACTTGGAAAAAAAATTATGAGCACATTATGAAGATGTTATTTCATATGAAAGTATCATCTCGTGTCCATGGAATCTTCAACCTAGCAAAGAGCATTTTTATTGTATTTGAAAATACAGTAGTCCCACTGCCTGCGAATACTTTCTCCTGACAATTTTGCTTCCAGAAAACAGCAGTAGTAGTGGTCTTGCTGAGCACGATGATGTATGGGATGATGCTTCTGATGGTCCAGTTCATGTTCGGGGGATGACCAGGTAAAGCACGACTTCATAACATTAGGTCTAGGTAGCTTGCATTCTATTCTCACATCCCCATTCATTAAATCATTTCTGTATATTTCCCTTCAACAGTGCATTTGCTGGCCTTTTGGACAGGTTGAGAGAAAAGTTGGTGCCTGATACCCAGTGTGGAGGAAAATTACAGGATCTGTACAAGTTTGTGCAAGATATTACAGCAGATGATGCACTTCAGATGTTTCAGGACAGCATAGTCCAGAGTTATCATCCAGGGGAAGAACAATAAATAACATCAGAGGCGGGCAGAGCTGTAGATTCTGGTAGGCTAGAAAGACTCGAAAGATCTCATGCTGCTGTTGCGTGAATAAAGTTAGTGAGGAATAGACGCTGCATCCTTAGAGATGACTAGATCATGGAAAATTGACAGCAACTCGCAAAGGAATAAGGTCAGCTGAAGTAGATGGCTGCTACCTGCTCATGTTACAGAACTCGCAAGACATTGACCATGCTGTCCATTCACAAGCACATGATATCTAGAAATGATCCCTGTTTTGCAAAGAGCAGGAAGTATGAGATATTGGATGAATGGGCATTCACAGGGACACCGAGGATTCTCAAGATTTACTCATCCGTTATAGACGCACTTGTGGGCAAAACCTACCAGCGGCGTCATCGGCAACGTTCGGCAGAGCCATCGGCGCCAGCCAGTTTGGCAACCGCGTTACAGCTACAGGAATCGGCAGCGGCAATACGAGTACAAACAGAGGAGGCAGCGGCACCGTTTCAAACACAGCTGCAGCCCCGTCCGAAGGGAAACCAGAATAGGGACAGAGGTAGCTATTAGGAAAGGCTAAGGTGTAATTAGAAGTACTCTTAGTAATAGTATGATATTAGGAAATCTATGTTTCTATGTTTAGCAAGAGTATGCGGTTTCCTTTGTAAAGGCACCTGTGCTACAAAGGTAGCCAACGATGGTTTGAGAGAAGGCAATAAAGAATCTTCAGTCCAGTCTTCGCCTGATCAGAGCCTCTTCGGCGGCAAGGACAAGCCTTGCCGGCGTCGAGGGCGATCTCGCCTTATCGTTTACTGCTTCCCTTCTCTTGGCCATAACATTATCTTACAAATGCACATAAGCAGCACTATACATATATGATCATCTTCACAACAAATATGCACTCCAGAAGAGTTTTATTGATTTTTTTTTGTCAAAGGCATACACCTCAACACTTACTTTTTTTTTGTCAAAGGCATACACCTCAACACCTTTGACATCTTGCAAGTCTCAGTGATCAGTAAAATATTAGACATTAGCACATGAGACATTTATACACATGTTACAGTACTTAGGGACTGTTCTTTTCGGCTTTTGTGAGCGGCCTTTTGTTTTTTGCTACAGTACCTAACTTTCAAACAGAGTATTTTTTAAAATGGGATCTACAAGTTAATTGGCCCATCACCTATACCGGCCAAAATCGCATATGAGTATGTCTCTTTTAGTAATCTTTGTCGCGAATAGCTAAAATTCAAAAATTTTAGCCAAAAGCTAAAAACTACAACCAGAAAGAACATACCCTTAAACTCGGTGAGCATTTCCTTTGCAACTCAGCAGTTAGATAGGGATCCCTTGATCAATAAGTGGCTATCCTTCCTTGTGGAGCAGTAGTGAACTGCTCCTTAACAACTCAACTAGAGATCTCTAGTGATTAGCAAGTATTTCTCTCGTTCAATTTGGAGCAGGTCCCTGGCACTAATATTGCAGTGACCACAGAGTTAGTAGCTCGCAAGTCAAGATCACGACTAGTTCAACCACTAACTGCAAGAGACATAAAAAAAAGGTTAATGCAAAGTATTTGAAAATTTGTCACGACAAAACTATTGCTAGTTTTCCAAAATTTTCATACCTCTAAAATTATCAGTTGCAAGCTTGGACAGGCCTTGTGGGTGTGACGCTTTTCTTATCATCCAAGTCATGTGGTAGGACGGTCTCAAAGGCCTGGACAAGAAGCTCCACTTTCTTCTTTCGAGCAGGACCTAAAGTATTCACTGCCCTTCTAAGTGCATGATCAATCATCCATTCTTCAGCATTCTTTCGCTCATCCATCATCTGATGCCTGAGGTCAACCTTTTCTGCTTCTGGGTCAAGTTCCAGAGGAAGAAAATTTGGTGCCCTTGGATTAAAACCTCGCATATACTCTTCCTCTTCAGGTGTTCTCCTCCTCCTGGCAATGATCAATCTATTTCCCAGACAAGTTGCAGACTCAGTAGGATCAAGACATACATCTCCTTTGAGGTTCATCCCGCTGAATGCATAGCATATGTCGTTGATGGAAGATTCTTTTGTATCAGTCTCTTCTGCTGCTAGGTTCTGGGTCTCCCCATGCTCTTCAGCAGTGGAGAAGCCGTAGTTGTGCTCTGGTATTTGGACATTGGATGAGAGATTAGTTTCTTCAGTAATACAAAGTTCTTCACAAGCATCTAATTTCGACATTGCAAACTCCTTTTGATCACTGCCACTTAGATCTGTGGTTTTAATACGCCCATTGGCACCTTGAGGCATAGCAGGTTCTTCAGAAGCACCTCCTGATTCACAAGCGGTAATCTTCAGTTCTTTTTGAGCACCAGCATTGACACATGCAGTGTAATAATCTTCATCACCTTGTTGAGTAATATGTAATTCTTCATGAGCATCTTCTAATTCACACGATTCTTTTTGAACACCACCATTTGCATCTGCAGTGTTGTCATTTTGAATAGCTTCTTGGGTAACATCAAATTCTTCAGAAGCATCTACCAATCCACATGTAGTATGCTTGGATTCATTTAGAGCACCATCACTGACATTAGCAGCATTACCATCCTGGTCAGCTTCTTGAGCAATAACAGATTCGTCAGAAGCAACTTCCAATTTGCATGTGGTGAACCCTGAATCATGAGCACCAACACTGACATATGAAGAGTTATCATCTTGGCCAGTTCCTTGAGCAATACCAGCATCTTCAGAGGTGTCTTCCAACTCACTTCTGCCAATACCCCCCATTTGAGCACAATCAATGAGATATGCGGAGTTATTATCATGAATGATTTCTTGAGCAGTATCAGTTCCTTCAGAAGCATCTTCAAACTTGCATGTGGTAATATCTGGTTCCATTTCCACACCATCTTCAACATATGCAAAGTTACCATTTTGGCTACTTTCTTGAGCGATACCAGATTCTTCAGAAGCATCTTCCAACTTGCATGTGGTAATCTCTGGTACCATTTGAGCATCTTCATTAAAGCATCCGTAGTTAGCATCCTGGCTGCTTTCTTGAGCAATAACAGAATCTTCTGAAGCATCTTCCGAGTTGCATGTGGTTATCTCCAATTCCTTGCGAGCATCTTTTGTGCCATCCAAAGTGTCGTCTCGATCGGTTCCTTGATCAGTACTAGTTTCTTCTGAGGCAACTTCGAATTTGTTCATTCTAATATCCAATTCCTTCTGAGCATCATTGTGGCTATCTGCAGGGTTGTCATCTTGTTCAAATGGGTTGTTATCTGCAGTGCTGTCATCTTGATCAAATGCGTCGTCTACAATGCTGTTATCTTGTTCAAAGACATGGCCCTCTATTGGTCGTTTCTGGATTTCAACATCTGGAGAACCAATTGCACTGAAGTCAGAAATTTCACCTTCTGAGGCAGCTTTGGAGGTTACTTCCTCGAAGAAATACCCGTCGCACCCAACACCGGAGGCAGTCTCAGAAATCTCCACTCCAGACCCATCATCCAGCATGTTCTCTTCATCCATTGCATTCGACTCCTCAGTAACCTCTGATTTGCAAGCAGATTCCATGCTGGTCTCATCAACTTTTGCTTCTTGATCCGCTGAAGTCTCCTCGCTGCGGCCTTCGTCCAGGATATTCTCCATCGTTTCCGCTACTTCCTGCTCAGGAGTCTCCAATTTACAGACACCAACCGAGATCTTCCCTTCTTGTATCTCTTGTCCTGTGGAAGCCTCCCTTTGACACACCGTGCCCAGGATGTTGTTGGCTTCATCTCTTCCATCCCGCTCCTCGCAGGACACCAGTCTGCAATCAACACCAGCTTGCTCTGAGATGATCTCCGTTTGACAGGCCAAAATTGAGATGCTTTCCTCATCCTTTGCCTCCTGATCTTCAGCGGTCTCCTCTTCACATTCATCGCCCAATCTTCCCGATGTGCCCTCTTCATCTTTACCTTCTTGCACCTCAGAAAATTTTGCTCCACCAGTCTCCTCGTCTCTCACCCCCTGTTCTTCCGAGACATCATCATCCAAACTATCATACTCGTAACCCTGGTACCTCATCCACGGCAACTCCTCGACGAAATCACCGGAGATCGCTGCAACACTGCACTCCGACGAACTGTCCCGGCAGACACCAAGCCTCTCCTCTAGCTTCCCTACACCCTCACCGTCACTGCAAACACCAGGATCGTTCCCCTCGTCGTTGTGCTCGTCCGCGCCGCACCGATCGAAGACGACGAACTCCATCCTCCTTACCGTCACGTCCATCTCGTCCAAGGACATGTCGCTGCAGCTCATGTCTGAGCTCACCCTCGGGCCAGCGTACACCTCCAAGAAGAAGTCGCCGAGTGCCTCTTCATCAATCAAAGGCACGACCTTCGCGCCGCCGCCGCAGACACCGGCGCCGTTCTTGTCCTCTGGTCTCTGGTGGCCGGTGCTCTTGCGGAACGCCGAGACGCCCTTGAGCTTCATGCTCTGCTGCGCCTTTATCAGCCGCCGGCGCGACGCGAGGAAGCTCCGGAGCGGCACCGCCGGCGCGTGGACGTGGCCGTTGAGGGAGCAGTACGTGTACGGGC
The DNA here is from genome assembly GCA_036346245.1 of Bonia amplexicaulis. Lineage (NCBI taxonomy): Eukaryota > Viridiplantae > Streptophyta > Magnoliopsida > Poales > Poaceae > Bonia > Bonia amplexicaulis. The sequence continues at coordinate 6,222,489 of CM070748.1, forward strand.
ACACCCGCAGCGCCGCGGGGCCCTCGGCATCGGTGGCCCCCGGCGCCAGGTCGAGCGCGTCGGGGAACTTGGCCTCCTTCATGGTCGACGAGCACGTGGCCCGGCCCAGGACGGTCACCTTCGGGAACAGCACCTTCCCCCTCGTCACCACCCGGATCGGCCTTCGCCTCGGCGGCGATGCGGACGACGGTGGCAACCGCGCGCGGTGCCCGCCCTTGGCGTCGGAGCTGCTCGTGGCCCTCATGTAGTTCGGCACGGAGGCCGGCGTCGGGGACATGGCCTCGCCGCCACGGTTCCTCGGCCGGCTCCCGCCGTGGTCGTCGTCCCGGAACCCCCTGGGCTTGGACGGAGGGGTCAGGAGCGGGTCCTTGGGCTTCTTCGGCACCTCTTTGCTCCGCACCATGGCTGCTGCTCTTCCTTGCTTGCTTGGAGCTCAATCTTTTTTCCTTGAAATCGAGCTTTCCTAAAAATTTCTTGGCACCTTCGAATTGGAATGGGAGGTTTCCTCGAATTTCTTGGATTGTTGGAGTCAGAGGCTTCCTTGGAGTTCTTGGCTTCTTGAGTTGAAGTGCGGCAAGAAAGCGAAAGGAAGCAAAGGTGATGTGAGCTATACGAGGGAGAGAAGATTCGGGGAGGGGAGAGCACAAACTAGAGAAAAGAAGGGAAAGAAGAAAAGAAAGGTGGGTTTCTGTGGGGAAAGCGATGGATGGGTTTTAGACGAGGGAAGAGATTCACACACGTTGAGAAGGGAAGTCAGGAAATGTACTTGGATGGATTAGTGTACCTGATTTATTTTATATTGTATTTGTTCGTATCTTTTTTGTGTAATTAAATTAAAAAATTTTAAAAATAAAAAATATATTAACCTGTTACGAACAATGCAAAGGAATATGAGACAAAAAGAAAAGCCAAATAAACAGAAAAAGACGAAAATAAGAAAACTAGAAGTCAGAAACCAAAAGCTAAAGCCCAATCGAGTGGATAGGTGATTTGTTTTGGGCTGTGGTTTTTGGTTTTTGGTTTATGACTTTTGAATTCTGGTTGTTTGAGTACGAAGAAAGATAATTACATACGATTTTGGACTGTATTGTTGAAGTCAGTACAGTATATACTAAATTGACTAGTAGACATCGTCTTGAAAAACGTAATGTTTGGAAGTTAGTTACTATAGCTCCGTACAAAAACTAAAAAGTCTAAACACTTTTGAACATGTCCATAGTTCTTTTCCGCTTATGGCTTATAGTTTTTCTCGAACAAACAAGCAGGATAATTTCTTTGCTATCGTTTCGAAGCGATTTATTAGAGCAGTCTTTTTAAAACAATATATTCAATTTATTCACACAAATACTTACTATAGCGATAAAAAATCATAGCCATAGTCGAAAAAATCCACCCTACGAGCCATTCCATCAGACGGTACGGTACATAATATTACCAATACTGTCGTGTTCGTGTACGGTGCAATTGCTAAAGTGATTCACAGCCCGTCCGGTTCGGTGGAACCTTGCTCTTTTAAGCCAGAAGAGGGAGCCGAGGAGAGTGGGTGGACGGCGCAAAGGGCACATCTTTGAGACTCGATAATTTTTTTTTTTTGAATGGGCGCATCTTCTGTGGGCAAATTTTGTGGTATCTGTGTGACCTTGGATGTGTTGGGTTTTGGTGGATACCCATTTGAGTTGGTGTTGATTGGATGATAGATTTGAGGAGAGCTGTTCGGTGGTTTCTTGTATTCATTCCTCACGTTTGATGGCAACTAACTAGAGCATTGAAATGCGCCGAGTACAGCGAGTACGCTTAAGACTTTTTAGTTTGTTGTAGGCAAGGCATGAATAATTTTGGAAGGTACTCTGGTACAACTCGATACTGGTTAGACATAGTTTTGGAAGGTACTTTTATACGACGCTAAGGAACATGGATGGTTTTTGCAGTTTTTTATTAGCTTAACCTTGTACTAAAATAATAGTCGACTTTAGAGGTGATGTATTTTAGCTAAGATATAAACTCGTGGCATTTCATTTGTATTATGATTTATGAAGCCATAATTGGAAAACCATTTACTGAAAATATAATACCAACAGGATTCAAAGTTGCATGCGTGCATCGATTCATTAATAGAGATATGAACAGACAGTCTTTATACAATACAAGAATCTAATTACAAAACATGAATTGGTATATGCATAGTACTTTTACTGTCCGGTGGGTTACATTTAGAAATTGTTATCGGATGATATAATGCTCTATTCTAAACAGCTTATGGCTTCAAAGGCCAAAAGTTGTTTCGAACGCATTGGTTTCTTATCATGGCTTTTTTCTTTTTTTTCCTTTGCATTATCAATAAAGATATAACGTTGTTTTTTTCCTTATTTATTTATTTATTTTAAATAAATACCTAAAAAGGCTAACAGTCGCTACAGTCTTATTTTAACCTAAACAAAAAACTACGGCACTAGTACCTTACAGGGATTTAGAATAGCTTTCTCTAGGATTATTGGTCTTTAATTCTGGTGCTTCAGATGGGCTCAAATTTTAATTAGATTTTGATGCTGCACCACTAGTACCAAGTTTGGCTTCTTCTTGGTGCAAGTGCAGCTCTTTTTGCCGCGCCGAAGCAGAAGTGCGGCATCACGATTCACGAATACCGTGTATAATCAACGAGGTATATGAAACACCCCAAAATTCAAAGTTTTTGAATTTCAATTGATTTTTGCTTGAATTCCTTTTTCTTTTCCAATTTGGCAATTTTCCTGGAAATGCGCTTTCCTTTTCTGGCATTTCCACCTTCTCCCTCGCGCTGGCGGTCCCCTACGATGCCGTCGCCGCCGAACCGCCTCACTGTTCATCGCACACGCGTTGCGCGCTCGAGTCACCAGATTGCAGCCACCCGCACCCGTGCGTTCACACCTTGCTGTCAACCTGGTCCCACCGGTCAGCCGCACCCCTCCGCTCTCTCTTGATTCGCGCGTCACCGCCTTTGTGCTCGCTCTCACCGTAACTCCACTCCCTTGCAACTCAAGCCGCGCCCAAGTCAAACTCTTGTCTAATCCGCAGAGCCGTAGTGCCACCTCCCTCTCTACCTCTCTGCGCGATGCCAGAGCATTCCCCCTCCCCGCCCTCGCGTGGGAGAAGCACTCCCGCACCGCCTTACTGTCGCCACCGCCTTACGCGCCGCATAAAACCTTTTGGCCACATTGTAACGCTTCCCAGCACACCCATAAACCTCCTCAAGCAACCGCTTCAGCTCTCATCGCCTGTGTCGCCGCCGATCGTCTCTCCTGTGCCCGGTGACCCTTAGCGGCAATCTCGAGCTCCTTTCAATTATTTTCTGATTCAGTGCTCTAATACAGTCCCCTTTATTTCCTGAACATGGTGGTGAACTTGCCTGAGCTCGAGCATTCGTCTAGAGCTCTAGTAGCTGAGATCGCCGTCGGCCGAAAGGAGCCTCTCGTGGCCAGCTTCACTGGGCCATCCCTAACCCAAATCACCACCACCATGGTAATCCTGAAACTCCCCCAGATGGTTAAAACCATTTAGAAATTGTTGTCGGATGATATAATGCTCTATTCTAAACAGCTTTTCAAACGTATTGGTTTTTTTATCATGGCTTTTTTTCTTTTGCATTACCAATGAAGATATAATGTTGTTTTTTATTTTTTTTCCTTTTTTATTTATTATTCTTTAAAATGAATACCTAAAAAAAATCTAACAGACGCTACAGTCTTATTATAACCAAAAGCAAAAAATTACGGCACTAGTACCTTACAGGGATTTAGAATAGCTTTCTCTAGGATTATTGGTCTTTAATTCGGATGAGCCCAAATTTTAATTAGATTTTGATGCTGCAGCACTAGTACCACAGTTCGGCTTCTTCTTGGTGCAAACGTAGCTCTTTTTGCCGCGCCGAAGCGGAAGTGCGGCATCAGGATTCACGAATACCGTGTATAATCAACGGGGTATAAGTGAAAATTAGAAAGTTCCACAAATTGTTTGTCTCCACTTCAGAAAAGCACACACAGTTTTAACTTTTTTTTCAGAAACTTTAAAGAGTGCAATAGAAATTGTGGCATTATAGTCTGCAGTCATGTACTCCCCGTTTCTTTTTATAAGACATTTTGCTTAGGCATAGATAATAAGGAGCGTATGAAACAAAGGAAATAGTAGAGGGAAATAACCATTGTGTCCATGATATTAATGTTGTGGGAATAAGAGAAAGAATAATTGTGTGGAGTTTACTCATAAATGTTGAAGAAAGAGAGAAAATTAATAGGAGCAAAAGAGATAAAACATCATTAAGACTGCATGCACGTTTTATAATGTGACACTAGATGACAAAAATTATAGGCCTTAGAGCATGTACAATGGTATTATGTTAGCTGTCTATAAATATTATCATATAAGACATAAGATAACGTGAAAGAGAGGAGAGCATAGAGAAATAGACCATTTCTCATGTAATAGTCGACTATAATATGAAAAACAAGACATATTGTGTCACGATGAAACTGTCTATCGAGATATGTAAAAAGATAGACTATTGTAGTAGCTGTCTATAGATGACATAGAGTAGTCTTATAAATATCGATTGTCTATATCACTGTATATGCCTTTATATTTTGAAACGAATGGAGTATATAATTTGCAAGGATCTATAATAACACTTTGTCCACTATGGAGCTTCTGTGATAAGGTAGAGTTTATATAGCTTTTGCTTTAATGTTTTCTTCATTCAAGGCCTGTTTTGGTTGGAGTATCCTGAAATCTTTGTCGGAATTAAACATTTTTATTTGAAATTTGTGCAACATTCTTATGAAATTCCCGCATTTAAATAGGGCCTAATTAAAACAAATCAGGTCCAACAAACTCGAGCATGGTCAACATCAGTCATGGCCAAAATCTGTCGTAGTCAAAGGCTGGCGTGGTCGTAAAGCCTGCGATCTTCCGAAGCCACTCGAAAGCGACGGAATCCCCACTCAAAAGCGACGGAAACCACTCGAAAGACTCACAACCACTCGGAGTGAAATCCTGTAACCGCGATCGACCGAAACTTTCGCAAACGCAAATTTCAAAGCAAACCAAATATCAATTTTTCATCATTTCTTTATTCACAACCATCCACATAGTCTAATATGCTTTTTGATTTCTTCAAAAATTAAAATAAATAGGACAGCTTATTGAAGCGGATTCTTCAAATAGCTTTTTGAGCTAAAAATCGTGTGTGTCGTCTGCATTATCGTCTCCACAATCCACTGCTATCTCAATAAACACAGATAAAGCTATCAATCGTAACCAAAAGCCATCAGCCACATCTCAAAGAAACAAGGCCGCAAATCATCAAGCTGGATGTACCATTTTTACCACACTAGTTGGAGTATGAAACCGACAAATAATTCTCAACGATCGCAAAGAGATTTGCTTGCCGTGGTAAATTACATACTGCAACCATACATAACTTCAAGTACAGACAGCTAGTATACGCTACGCATTAAGGAAATTAAGAGTATTATGAGGATTCTTAACTAGGTTAATATTTTTCTTATGGCAAACATGCCTATATATTAAGGGCCACTTAACATAATGGTTATATTTACAACCACGATTTAAAAGAAACCTTATCCCTAGATTGATAAATTTGTCGAAAGCCAATAACAACCAGTTATGACTAAGAGACGACCAATCATATGGTTCTATAAACCTCAATCAGGTAAACTGGTCGGGAGATATGGTAGTTTCTCACGTGATAAATGTGATAATAGTTTTTAGTGCATCTAGCAACTTACCATGGTTGGCCCAAGGGACGCGACTGGTCAAGACTGAACGAAGATACCTGCATGAGGACAAAATGACGTCTTTAGCGGCATTAACTGCCACCCCTTAGATAGGCATAAATAAGGTGGCATGCGTGCCCACATCAAACTCGTTTTCTGTAATATTTTTCTATCCATAGTAATAAAATTATGCTCTCTTATTTTATTTTTCTCGTAAGTTCCATATGGACCCTGGGTCCATATCATCAAATGCATTACTGTACCTTTTACAGTCTTACCGGCTCATGCTTTGGAAGATTTATGATTTAGTAGGAGGGAAGGTTAATTGCATATAAAGTCCAATCTTTGCTAATTCAGTCCCCTGCTCATGTTACAGGAGTCCTGTAACCTTTTTACCTGTGCATACGATTTGCTGAAGCAAATGCCAGACTATTTTTTTTCGACTTTCAGCCGGCTTATACTTGTATTATTTACAATAACTAGCTTTTAAACGGTGTATTTTTTCAAAGCGGGATCAACAGGAAGATTACAGTAAAAGGTGTACTGAGTTCGGCTATATTGACCAAAATCACATGTAACTATTTTTCTTGTGTGTAATATCTATCGCAAACAATCATAATTTAAATATTCAGATCATAAGTTATAAACCATCGGTCTAAATAAATTGGAGGGAGGGGTCTGTACAAAAAAGGAACGATGGTGTCTTGAAGTGAGAAAAGAAAAGAGCAGTAAAAGCGTAATGGTGTACGCAGCGCACCGTCCCGCGCGTTCTAATCTACACAGTAAACCACACTCGATCATGGGGCGGTGACGGCAACCCTAGCGTGCAAGGACGTACGCGCCCTGCTCCTGAAGTGCAGTACTAGCCGCGGAAGTCACGCAGCTTAGCACGTCACGTCGCGTCGCGTCGCGTCGCACCGAACACCACCCGCGCCTCCTCCCGTTGGCTCCGCGACCGTTGGCGTCCCTGCGACGAGACTCGGCTTTAAATACGCGTCCGAGACGGGGAACCGCGGGGAAAGCCGCCGGGGCGCGAGGCACGATGCGTGGCTTGGCGTGGGAAACACGTGCGCGCACGTATGGGCGCAGGTGGCAACGGCTAGTCGCGAGCGTTTTTACGTTTTTCGAGCAAAAAAGGCCTGGGCGCTGGATCCTAGCGGCCCGTTTCCTCCTGACAGCGCCGGCGACCGGAGCACGGTGGGTGATTGCCTTTTCGGGGCTTTCCTGCAGGGGGCACTGGTGTGGTGAGCGGTGCGATGGCAGGAGACATCGTGCGCGTCTGCGCTGGCTGGCGTTATTGCTGCTGGCTGCGCTGGTGATTTCTGTCCGTCTGACTCCGGCGCCAACGGCTAGGCATCACAAATGATTATAGACTAAACTGGTCATAAGATAAAGCTACAAGTAAGAGATACTTATATTAAAAAATTATTCTGTTTAAAGTGATTCATATAATAACTTGTACAAACGATTTATAAAAACTACTATGTACAAAAATCGGCTTTTAAAAGCCAAAAGCCAGGAGTTTTTGGAATTAGGTCTATATCTTGATCTTGTCTGTACAGAATTTTGGAATCCCTTTGTATCAACGATGCTGCACTCCCTCTCTCTCTCTCAAAAGAGGAAGAACAACTAACCAACGAGGCTTGTTGAGTACGTATTTGACAGCACAATATTCTCTCAAAACAACGGCACGAGTTCAATGAAACAATTTTTTTTAAAAAGAAACGATCCGAGTTATCATTCAGTAGTTCAGTCAAAGCAAAGTAGTACTGCTACTCCCTCCATATTTTATTCACTCACTGGGTTCACCAGGTTAATTAATAAGCCTCAAACTCCATAGTAAACCGCCAAAAGCAAGATAGTGACGATGCTTTCGGCCACATGCTGCGCCTCCAAGTAAAGACCGGCAGATTTTGACCAAACCGGCGTGCATGCACCGCCAAAACAGTAGTATTCTTTGAAGTGAAGAATCGGCAGGGCAAAAAGCTAAAAGGGCTCATTTTCTCTTATGGACCGTAGCCGATGACTTTTGTATATAATTAATGATTTTTATTTATGTTTTTGAGACGACAACGAACGGCGGAGATATCGATATAGGCACTACATAATTTTAAGTTCGAGAAACTGTTTAGAAAATCTACTTAAAAAACTGTTCCATCCACTTTTGATTTTTGAACAAGCCAAAGGTTAGCAAAAGGCAAGGAAACAGGACACGAGGAAGGACTCAAGGGAGGCAACGCCGGACGGCAAGGTTCTTGTGGCGTTGCAAGTTGCAGCGTGGTGGCATTGGCCGCGATGGAAGGCAAAGAAGATTATGAAAAGGAAAAAACGAGCGGTCCTTGGAGTGGGACCAGCCCAACCTGTGGTCGGCTGGAAAGTGGCGCCCGGCTGAAAGGTACTCCGTGTGGTCCGGCCGGAATCAACACCCATCTCCCGTCCCTCTCTCTCTCTCTCTCTCTCGTTGTACAAAGTTTTCGATTCTTCCAACAAAAGGTAAAGGGGCGGAGAAGAAAGCTAAGAGATGCGTGCAAGCATTTCCCGTTTCGTCGGTCCGAAATCGCTGTCGCGTGTTTCTGGAAGGCGAATCGATCGCCAATAGCATGCACCGCTTCGTGGACTCGTTTATTGTTCCGTTTGATCGATATTCTTTTTAGCTCTATCTATGATTTTTATCTGTGCTTTTTGAGATAGCAGTGAGTAGCGATCTTAGACAGAAAACTCCTCGGCTTTCTACATGCATAACACTTTATCTTCTCAATGTTAACACGTTCACATGATAGCTATAACACGTTCACATGATGCTTTATCTTCTCAATGTTAACGCGTTCACATGATAGTTGTAATCTATATAATATGTAACTCATAAACTCTGATTTCATTCAATCAAAGATGACGTAACTTTCCTTACTTACAAGCGGAGACGTTGATGCTACGACACACACAGTTTGGAATTCGAAAAGCTGTTCGAAAAATCCAGTTCAAAAAACCATCATGTTTATTTCGATTTTCGATGAAACCAAACGTCATTTGGCCCCGTTTTTTTCAGTTTATAACTTCTCTCGAACAAATCAACGGGACGACTTCTCTGCGCCATTTTACAGTGGCTTATCAGAATAGTTTTTTAAAAACAATTTATTGGCTTTCGATTTATTCGCACAAACGCTCACACTAAGATCAAAAACTATAAGTCACAGTCATAAGTCGTAGCTGAAAAAACGCAAAAGCTCAAAAGAATAGCACCTATACGTTGTACTACTGGTAGCCTCCGTTCTTTTTTTTTTTTTGCGAAAGTTTTGTTGCAATACTGCTGAAGAATTTCAAGCGCTGAGGGCAGTAACTCCATCAAAAGCCGCCGGCATATGCGTCGCTTGCGCATGGAGCTAAGCCGTGTCGACTCCAGCGAAGATATTGCCATTTACTGGCGTCGTTGGTGAAGACCGCTTCTGCCCATGAGCGCGAAAGCTCGGCACATCATCGCAGATGCCATGCCTTCGCTATCTCTTGAACACCGAACTGAACTCGTTTGCACTTTGCATTTATTTGGCCTTTCCCGAATACCCTCAAACCATCTCACTCCCAGAATAATCCTCGGGGCTTGTTCTTTAACATCTTTCAAAAATGGCTTTTAATTTTTGCTACAATACCTAACTTTCAAACAGAGTATTTTCTCAATACAGTCTACAAGTTAACTGTAGTACACATTAAAAACTCAATACATGTATCAACCAAAATCACAAGCGAGTATCTCTCTCCGTAATCTCTATCGTAAACAACTAACATTCAAAATTTTTAGCCAAAAATCATAAACCGCAGCCACATCAAACGAACACTCGGTCTGTTTTACTTGAATGCGTGCTCCTGACACATGCGCATGCCACCTCTTGATGTTTTACCCTCAAACCATCTCTCCCTCTGCCCAGTGGACCCTGGCCCACCTGCCAGCTCCTCTCCTCTCCCTGATCCTTTCCCTGCTCTGCTTGCTGCCCGCTTCGCCATGGCCATCCCCGTCCACCTAAAACTCTTCCCATGGACTCCCCTAGTCCTTACAGAAGCTCAATTTTCCTAGGGGAGGGGGCCCTAGAGAAGATTCACCCCTGCCTAATACTGTCAAAAGTTTTCATTTGTGTAACAGACTAACAATATCGATGCTTCTTTCAACAAACGTGCAATTTAAATCATGAGTATGTTGTATGCATGAGAAAAATCTGCATACCAACCCATTCCCTTGCCTGGCCACCTAAGAACAAATATTCGAGTTTTATTCGAAACAGAAGCACGGAACATAGGCTTGTTCAAAGGATTCAGGACTCTGGTAGGCGTCGGTACTCGCTAGATGACAAGAGATTTCAGCTTTCAGGTGGCGTGCAGCCGTGCATACGACACATCTGCCGAAAGTTTTCATGGGAACAACATCAGAAAGGTGAGCGCCCAATGACTACATGTTCGCTTTTTTTTTCTTTTCTGGCGAACGAGATGGCTCCATTTCAACGGAGAAGACTTTGGCAAGCCCGCCACAAAAGAGCTGGAAAGGTACTCTCATTCGATCAGAGAAGAATCGTTTCATCTTCCTTTCCAATTTACTAGTGCTAGCACTAGATTAAGAAGGACGGCACACAATCCTGACTCCGGCGATGCTTGCAAAGCATGCATTTTGGACCATCCAAACAGGGTACTGGGGCTAAAGAATAGCATGGAGGAAAGGCCGAAGAGCAAAGCTGAAACCTCAGCATGTCAAAAATTGAAGCATACGCTTCCTGATTTTTATAACTGGAAGGATTTTCTCAAAGCAACAAAAGCAACTAAAAATATGGGGGAAACAAGAAAGATCATGTACGGGATGATCTGGTCAATTCCCATGTCAGGTTCATCTAGGCTCGCGTAGTAATTCTTTTTGCCACCAAATTTGTCAAAGTACCTCTCGTAGCCTGTATTCCGGGGCAAAGGAGAGCTATTGACCTTCATGAAGTCCATCGCCTCCAGATGACAGTAAAACGAGAATGTTAGTTAGATGACCACTGAAGGATGTACAGAGTTAGCACCAAGCCTAAGCTTTCGATTGTTATAAGCTTAGCTTAGAGGAGCAAGAACGGCGTGCATAAGCATTTCAGACGCTTACCTGAAAGCTGAACATGAACATGTTCGCTTTTTTGCTAATTTCAACATTTGGATGATATTTGAGTCTGCTATACATGCTCATGGCTTCCTTAGACCTGTCAAAAAAAGGATACGAATGGAATACATATGCAGCAAGTAGAGTGAATCTCTGACAGGAAACCGCACAAATTACTTTCAAAAATACAAAGATGTAATGGAACAGACTAATGGCACCAATGTTTCTATCAAAACGTGCAACTACTTAAAAGTATATTGTATGCATGTGAAAATCTGCACATCAAACCATTCCATTGCCTAGACACATGGGCACAAATGTGCATGCACACATACAAAAATCATAGAAGTATTAGTATTAAATCATCCCAGTTTTATTCAAAACCGAAGAATGGAACATAGGTTTGTTCAAGGGATTAGGACTTTAGTATGTTGCCGTGCATTTGCACCTGAACAGGGAAAAATATACATACTTGATGAATAACAGCGATGCAGGGAAAGGGCATAAGAAACAAAAGGAAATACCTGCAGAGTGAATCTAGACAGATGGACCACTGCAAAGCAGCCATTCCATGAAGTTCAGTCTGCAAGCAACTCATTTTTCCCAACATGAGTAAAAATATATATAGTAGGAAAACTAGGAAGGGCACAACAATAAAGCAGGGACACAGGCAAATTAGAAGGCACATAAACGAGAGAAAGAAAACAGAGAGATTTTTATGTATCACTAAGAATAAAAACGCAAATTAGAAGGCACATAGGAGGACATGATGCTGATTAAGTTTGATGTATCACTTAAGGTGAACTATACATCTACAGCAAAGGTCTCTTTTATTCCTTCAGAAGCTCTGGCCTAGAAAATAGGAAATGCTTTTCATAATTTGATTTTAGTGGAAAAATTAGGAGACAGATATAAGTTGCATGGACCTGCCTAGTAATAGCATGAGGATCGATTGGCTGTAGAGGGCAGGAGTAGCGGAGATGTTGATGCGGATAGCGCATACAGTTTAGAATTCAGAAATCTGTTTGAAAAATCCGGTTCAAAAAATCACCTTGTTTATTTCGACTTTCGATGAAACCAAACGTCATTTGGCCCCGTCCTTTTCAGTCTATAACTTCTCTCGAACAAACCAACAGGACGACTTCTATACCGCCGTTTTAAAGTGGTTTATCAGAATAGTTTTTTAAAAACGGTTTATTGGCTTTTAGTTCGTTCGCACAAGCGCTCACACTAAGGTTAAAAACTATAAGTCACAGTCATAAGTCGTAGCTGAAAAGAACGCAAAAGCTCAAAAAGATAAAGCACCTATACGTTGCACTACTGGTAGTACTAATGCCTCCGTTCTTTTTTTGCGAAAGTTTTGTTGCAATACTGCTGAAGAATTTTAAGCATTGAGGGCAGTAACTCCATCAAAAGCCGCCGGCACATGCGTCGCTTGCGCATGGAGCTAAGCCGTGTCGACTCCGGCGAAGAAATTGCCATTTACTGGCGTCGTTGGTGAAGACCGCTTCTGCCCATGAGCGCGAAAGCTCGGCGCATCATCGCAGATGCCATGCCTTCGCTAGCTCTTGAACACCGAACTGAACTCGTTTGCACTTTGCATTTATTTGGCCTTTCCCGAATACCCTCAAACCATCTCACTCCAAGGTGAAGCAGGAATACAGGCAAATCAGAAGGCATATATACGTCAGAAAAAAAAACAGAGAGATAATTGTGGGCCTGTTTTTAAGTCAAAAGCTGGCGGCTTTTGGCTTTTACTACAGTACTAACTTTCAAACGGAGTATTTTTTCAAGACGGGGTCTACAAGTTAAACGATCTACATGTTAAAAGCCTAACATCTGTACTAACCAAAATCGCAAGTGAGTATCTGTCTTTCCGTAATCTGTACCGTAAACAGCCAAAATTTAAAAATTTCAGCCAAAAGGCATAAACTGCAACCGAAAAGAACAGGCCCTATATATGAGTAGCGGAGAAATAAAAACGAGAACTAAGAATAAAAACGCAAATTAGAAGGCACATAGGAGGACATGATGCTGATTAAGTTTGATGTATCACTTAAGGTGAACTATACATCTACAGCAAAGGTCTCTTTTATTCCTTCAGAAGCTCTGGCCTAGAAAATAGGAATTGCTTTTCATAATTTGATTTTAGTGGAAAAATTAGGAGACAGATATAAGTTGCATGGACCTGCCTAGTAATAGCATGAGGTTCGATTGGCTGTAGAGGGCAGGGCTTTCCGAATCCAGCAAGTTGTCCATGATAGGCTCAGTAAGTTGTCTCCAAGGAGTGAAATTTTATTGTTTCTAATATATTCAAGCATAAAATGATGGCCAGAGAAGGATGTGTCATAGCAATGGTACGATTAATCAAAATTAAAACTGTAAAGTAATTTTCCTCGCCATGAAAAATAGTATAGATGAGAAGTCCACATACTCACATTAAGCCAATATTTCACTAACGATACAACCACACATTTCTTTTCTAGCATAATATCAGTGCTGTAATAGAATACCTTAAAGTCCACAGCCTGCATCACTTTTTCATAATAAGGCAAAGCTTGTTTAAGCCTTCCAGCATTCATCAGTTCATCACCATCCTTCAAGGCCTTCAACAAGTAAAGTTTACAAATTCCATTATCACAAACCCAAGTACCCAAACTGCAAAGGTCCATGAGATTAAAAAAGTAATAGGTACATCCATGCAGATAATAACCATGGGGTTCAAAATAACAAACTAGGAGTGTTAGTGCAAATTCAACTGACACCGTGGAGGCACAGACATTTAAAATGCATTGTATATATTCAGAGACAGTCTAAACTATGCTAGCAACTAACTTTAAAACCTGAATGTGATCTAGGGAAAACATTATCCTTACTAATAGTTTAACATCAACAAGAATTTGCTTTCTTACTAGTCACTATGCTCAAGTTCATAAGCAATACATATAAATAAAGAAGAAATATCTGTATAGCCCAGGGTTAACAATTTCGTTTGAGGAAAATTTCGGAGGGTAGCAAAATCACCGAAATCACTGAAATTTCGGTAATTTCGGTTTGGATTTCGGTCAAATTTCGGTAATTTGAAATTGAATTTTGATGAAACTTTAGAATTTTGAGAAAAAGGTTATCAAAGATGGTAGAGATGAACTAGATATTGGATATAGATGAAATAGAGAGGAAAATATACATGAAACTTGCTCTAATATTTGAAGTTCATCTCATGATTTGAATTTGAATTCAAATTTCGGTCTTACAAATTAATTTCGGAGGGAACCGAAATCACCGAAATTTCGGCGAAATTGTTAACCCAGGTGTAGCCCATCAGCGCGCAGATATAAAATCATCATGGAATTAACTACAACGGATATACAGCTTTGATTAGCTAGCCAAGTTACTAACTAGATGCTGATTTCATATGAGCATACAGTTACCCGTAATCTAACAGTGCATTAAACTACTAATAGAAAAGCATCATTTGGCACCAAATATAAATTGATCTCCACTTGGACTAGTTAGATTTCCTTGTTAGCTATTGCTCTTATTCATCGTAATTTCTAATATTATCAAACAAGTATTACTAGGATCAATATTGTCAAAGTATAAAAATAATCAAGCATTCAAGCTATCCATCACTACCATCACAGTTCACCAGCCAAAATAAAACTTATTTATTGTTGATAAAATAAAGTTAATTCGTGGACAAATAAATAGGTACAAATTTTTTTTGAACCATAAATATGTACAAGGTAACCTGCAAGTTCACTGATATAGTGCAGAGGGGAACAAAAACTAAGATTCCTCTCATGTGGCACAGGAAATTCCACACACATGCAAACATTAAAAGGATACACAATTAGTAAATCAATGAAGATGAATTTACAAGGCATAATGTTTCAATCATGTACCTCAGTGCACTCCACCTTTGTCTTTGCATCAATTGTTGTGTTCTGTCTATTCCTATATGCAGCTATTAGCTCTCTGGTACGCTTATCCTTGGCTGTCTTCTCTTCAGCACTTGGAGTCTCTCCACCCAGGCGTATATTTCTTCCACCACCATACTAATAAAGAAGGGTAATGGAAAAATTAGAACTAAGTAAACGCAACACTACCATAAGCATATTTTCAAACTTGTAGCATGTCAGTCAAACAAGCCAAATAAATGTGGAAAAGAGCAAGATCATTACAAGATCAGCTTCAACTGTATTTGGGATGTCTCTGTTAGTATATCAATCAACACCAAAGTAATGTAGAAAGCAAGAAAATTGTCAAAGTTGTTTATCTTGTATTTCATACGTTATTTCCTGGCATCTCCCAAAGATTATGACAGTCCATATCAAAACAGTCCCACATACATGTTATGTGGTCATTCCTACTTCCTACAGATGATTCTTGGACAACGGCCTAGAACTGGTATGCATGGAGCTTCTCCAGCCATGGTAGATTACTAGATTAATCGATGTTGTCCTTAACAAGGCAAACAATGTGACTGGAAATGGAAATGGACATTGCTTATCAGGAGGATTGTTCATATAAGTCTTTGTGATGGATGATTGCCACAAAAAAAACAAGCTTATGGTGATTGATTTCCCAATTTGTGTGGGTAGCCTGGTGTTGCTGTCTTGTATAGTAGTGCATTTAAGAATTACAGGTAGTCAGGTAGCATGGCAAACATTTGGAGATTCAAAAGTAAAGTTTACCAGATACAAAAAGGGAAAATTGCAATAGGATCTCACTATTACTCCAGAAATAGTAAAATACATATTGCATAGTGAAATCCTTTAAATGGATAAACAATTACCGTTGCATTAAAGGTCATAGCAAGAGCAAATAATAAATCAGAACATTATGATTATTGTCCTACTACCTTTAGTTTAAACTTTAATGAGGTAGATGTAACTCCAGAAAATCTTTGGTAGGTTCACCAATTACCAAGGGAAAAATGTCATCAGATCATAGCAAAAGGTTCATAACTTTCTCCACACTAAGCTAAAAGTATATTTGGGGGAGAAATGACATACATATGTTATGCATACCCCTGTATTATATACTTCCCTTCTAAGCACAATGGTGAATCGTTGTTGTTGTTCTCCGATCACAATTCAGCATAACAGCAAAAGAATCATGCAGCCTAGAAAATTTTAGTATCTGAAAGCAAATTTATGTAGCATCCTTTAAGACTAGAGAGATAGGAAATTATTGTATATTACCGCCTTTGAAATATTTTGTGGCCGTGGAAACATTCCCCATGATGTAACCCTGGGTTTGTATAATTCTGCATTTTCATCTTCTCGTGGTCCAGTCACAGTTGAAGGTGGTGTTTCCTCAACCTTGTTATCTTCATTTGGTTCATCGGTTGTTGAACGTGAAGTTTCCTCAGACTCACTGTCATCTACTGGTTGAATTTCTGTAGAACGAGGCTTCTCAAATTTACTAGGGTCCCCAATTATAATCTCTACCTCAGGAAAATCTTCAACTGGAAAAGGATCAACCACAGGAGCTAACCCTGGTGGAGGACCTTTATAATGTTTTTTCTCAAAAAAGTCGAGGCCCAGAAAATCAGTCTCATCATACTCATACTCTTCCTTCTTATTTTCCACTTTACCAAGTGCAGCATCTTCAATAGCAAACGTGCTTTGACCTAAAAATAAAATTAGTACCATGGTCAACACTAAAAAAAAGATGATATTAAGGAAGTAGACAAAATTGTTTTGTGCAATTTTAAAAGTTTTCAACTGTTCATGTGGTGGATTTGATGTTATTCTTACTTGATTTTCTATTGTAATTATCAGTACTACTGGAAACAATTAAACAGTGTCATGACTGTGTGTTCCAAAGAACATGCCAATATAATTCAACTTCTGAAGACACAGAGAACACAAACTACATAAATTGTAACTTTGCAAGTATACAAGGGAACATTCTTCGATGTATTGACAAAGAAAAATTCAAATGTTGCACCCAACAGCGAGCATGCTCACACAGTCACAATGACAAAGGCCTCCAAGGCTCCAACCATCTCTTTTAGGTAACCATCTCACAAAATCTCCCTCTAAAGATCCCGCACTAGGCATGGCCATCACACGCTTCCATTAAAACACACGCTAGGTGGCTACGAGAATGCGTCAATAATCAAAAGGCCGCAAACCACATCCTCATATGTCACCACAGGAATTTCACGACCTCAATTCGTCAGCCCATGCCGACATGTGCACACCAACTCGAATGCTACCATATGAAATACCAAACATTTCCGTCTACCTCCAACCATTCCTCAGTCCTAACAGTGAGCAAATTTTCTCGACTCCCAAGTGATTTTATCGGCGCGAACGAAGAAACAAACCAATCCGGGGAAAAGCTTCACCTCTCTACTCACCAAAACTCGGCGATGACCCGAGCAGGGCGGAGCCACCGCCCGGCCCTCCCCCGTTGCCGTTCCTGTACTCCAGCGCCCGCTCGAAGGCCTCCTTGCTGGACTCCTTCGCCGAAGGCTGCGGCGGAGGCGGAGACGGCGGGGGGCTATCCCTCTCCTTCTTGTAGGCGGCCGCGCGGGCGAAGGCGAGCTTGATGGGGTCTTTCGCCTCAGCCTCTTCGGGCGGAGGCGGCGGCGGCGATGAGGAGGAGGAGGAAGCGAGGGGGTGTGGGAGGCGGAGTGATTTCGGGGTAAGCGTCAGGGTTTTGGGGGCGGCGGCGAGGGGTTTGCGGGTGGGAGGGAAAGGGAGGCGGCGCGGGGAGGTGGACGGGAGGAGGGAGGAGGCAGCGCCCGCCACGGCGGCGGCGGCGGCCATTGTTTTGCTGCCCCGGCGGATAAGAGGTGTTCGGCGCCGGAAACGGAAGGCGACAAGCCAAGCGTTTGTTATCCGTTATTCGGCGCGGCGCGGCGCGGCGCGGTGACTGAAGTGTGTGGATCGCCTGTGCCGACGTCCCGGTAGGTTTTTCTGGTCGTTTTTGATATTTTTGTTGGTTAAGGGGCCTATGCTACTACAGAGATCTTTTAGGATGCAAGAAAAATCTTTCTAAAAAATCTTTCTATCTCCGGGATAAAACCGTAGATATCGATCATTCTCTTCCAGCCAGCAATCGGGCAAGGCTAGGTGATCGCCCGAGGTAGCCTTCACGAGTGAAGGGGAAGAAGGGGAGGGAAAAAAGGCACTGGAGGCTATGAACCAGCGAGGGTAGGAGGCGACATCGGGAGGCCAAGCCGGTTAGGGCTAGGCCCAAAGGTCTAGGTGGGCCGACCATAGATCTGGCAGATTCGAGTAAGGAAAGCCGAAGAAGAGTAGGGGAGGCGTTGGAGTAGCGGGAGCCGTGGGGCGGCGCAGTGACCGGAGGCCGAGTGAGGCGGCGCTAGGGAGTCGGCTATCGGAGTCGAGGGTGCAAAGGAGACGCAAGACAAAGGAGGCCAACGGGTAGGCAGCGGTGGTCGGGACCGAGCTACAATGCAGCTGGCATGGGACCGTAGGTCAGGGGAGGTGCAAGGCGTGGCAGCCGGTGGCGCAAGGGGCTATAGCGCTGGTAGGAGCCAAGCCAGGAGCCGGATCGAGTAGAAGGATTTGGGAAATGAGTAGAGAAGACATAAGGCAAGGAAGAGGAAGGAAATAAGTGGCCTAGAGAGGCATTCTGCCAGAGTAAGAAGTAGTGAGGAAAAGGGAGAAGCATGGAGGCGCAGCCATGGATGTGTCGGCCGTAGCAGCAAAATGGGGAAGCAAGTGCATTGGGGAACAAGTGTGGAGATAGAACTACAGAAAGAAGAAGCCCATAGAGTGGTTGTTGTTTTGATCATTCCATGTAGACGACGATGTCGCCAAGCTGAGTGCCGATCAACCACAATGGTTGTAGTTCGATCTAGTCCAGCTCTGGCTAGAGTCCGAAGTGTGATGGCGGCATGGCATGCCCCATCATCCAGCCATCAAGCAAGGGTCGAGCCATCAAACTCTAGTGGCGTGTGGTGAGGCAACGACAGCCGGCACACCCAACAAGGAAGCAGCACCTGACGAGATGTCGACGAGCCACCATACCTAAGATTTAGTCCTAGATATGCCACTGCTTCCAAGTGCCAATGTAGATATGGATGTGCGATGTCAATCTCCACTAACGATTTTGAGCAAGAAGGGTTGATGCCTAAAGTTAGATTTGTCCCTCTTTTGGCTAGGAGTGAGAAAAACAGCTGCATGTTTCTATTGAAAAAAATACATATATAGGATCACATCATTTTATAACTTTGATGGTCTAGCCTTACATAAGGTTAGGCCAAATTGTAAACGAATATATTATTTTGATCCAGAACATTTAAGATAAACTATGAGAGGGCAACCATTAGAAAATAGTATTTGTCTTGTGTCAATATGATTTACCAAGCAGAGTAATAGTTTTTTCGTAACTTCCTTTTCATAGTGGCTTTAAAAATATTCACAGCACAATACAGCATAGGTAGCAGCTTTAAAAATATAGTCACATCACATCAACCACAAATGGAGCCTAAGCAGAAGCAAGAAGGCTAAACCAAAACAATATAGAGATGAGTCTCAACTTCCAACTGAGTAAAACCTAAACCATAACACGACGGACACACAGACAAACCAAAACCGAGCTGATCAATCCTCGGGGCCCAAGCATACGTCCTCCGCACTGCGGCCGCCTCCTCTGGCGTGAAGTCGTTCTCGATGCCGAGGTACGCGCGGACCTACTCCGGCCTCGTGCCTTTGATCCGCTCCCCGACGTAGTGGCACGCCGCATTGAGCAGCTCCGACGCGTAGAGGTAGTTGGCGGCCATGATGACCTCGCATAGCGCGTCCCCTCACTAGTCGTATGAGGATACAAACTAGTCGTGACCATATACGTTTTGGTCGTAAGAAGTTATGAGCTAATCGTGAATGACTAATGCCTAATTACAAATCATATTGTATAAGATTCGTCTAGATTGATCTTTTTATATATTTGGAGGTCGATATGTTCTGCTAGGGATCGCTATCGATCAGTGATCGAAAAGGTATTTCTAAATTACAACCAAATATACATGAACTTACAGGATCACACACTTAATGAGTTGAAATAGTAAGGATCCGGATAACAGGCTCCGAGTAAGATACGATCTCTACTCGTATTGGATCAGGATCCATACATAGGCTTTCTTAATAATAGACTTCAAGTGAAATATGATCTCTACTCGTATTGGATAAGGATCTAGACAGAGGCTTTCTTAGTGGGATACAACCTTCACTCATATTGGATATGTATATAGTCGAAGTCTCTATATAAAGAGGTGCATGAGCAACCACGAGGGGAGAAGGAGAATACTCCACCGTTTGTACCGGAAAAGATCAGGCCACCCTACACATCAACTAGGTCACTAGTTGGTCTGTATTAGTGGTGCATAATGTTTACTGAAACGGAAGAGGATTGTGGTGTGACCTCCGGTTTGAGTCCATCCGGTGCTAGAAACATTTGGCATGATTTGGGCTTCCACATCTACATGTAACAGGTGAAATTGGCCTACTACGAGGAACCCAGCAAGGCTTGTAATGTCCCAAGCAAAAAAGATTAGATAGAACGTATGGGCGAGCACTAAACAGAGTGTGTCAGTAAGCTGTACTTGGTAATCAAGGCCTGGTAGTTAGATTAGGCTGAGGCCTAGCATTAGTGGCACCGAACACCCTAGTTATATTGGTACAAGGCCCATGCACTGGTCCAAGTCCAATGGTCTGAAATGAATTGGGCTGAGCATAGCCAAACCAATAGTAATGAATGAAAAACATGTGGTATGACTAAAAAGGTTAAAAATTTGGGGGCAACTAATGCCCGGATGTACGATCATATGCTCTGGTGCAACATCGGTAAACTATTTGTGCAAAAATTGTAATGACCAAATGCAACAAAATGCATAATAATATTGGTTAAAATCGATGAAAAATTGAAAAAATATTATCTTCTCACAAAATGCATAATAACTATAAATATGACTTTGCAACGTGCTAAAACAAGATCAGAATTCCCAAATAAAAAATTTAAAACCTTACAACACTGCAACATTTCAAAACAATAGTTGCAACATTTTAAAATTGCTTGTGCAACAATGGAAATAAATATTTGCAACAAATTGAGAATCGCAACCTCTACTGCAATAAAATAGATGACTATGCACAACAAATCATACAACCATTTGCAACAAAAACAACTCAGCTCAACTTTTCAAGAGGATACGTTGCAAACAAAATGAAACAATTCGTGCAACAATTGAGAAAGAGTGCTACAACAAATTTAGAAAATACCCGCAACAACCAACCAAACGGAGAAGGTGTTGGCTATGCAGGCGAGTATGTGGCTTGGATGAGGAAGCTAGCCTAGTACCTCAACGTCAGCTGGTCCTGATCTCCTCCGGTGCCCCCTGCTCCTCCGCTATGGCTCTTCCTCTCCACCTCGTATAGTGCTAGGGCATCTCCTCAGCCCCATCAACAATACAGTCCCCCTAGCAGGAGGGAAGGAAGGAGAGGAACGACCATGGCTCTAGTAGCAGGCTTTGCCGCTTCGACGGTGGCCTCCACCACCAACAGGCCACCAAAGGGGCGGGGTGGAGGAAGCAAGGTGGGGATCGAGAGATCAGATATGTGCAAATGGTTGAGAGATGAATGAGTGGACGAGGAGTAACAGTGGGAAGTGGTTGAAAAGGGGAATAGAGTAATGAATAAGGAATGGGAGGAATAGCAAGTATCCGATGTCTTTTGTCTCCTTTGGACACGTGTCTTATCATTATCGTAAAAATATGGAAACACAACTTTTCCATGTATATATGGATCGTCCATATACTATTATCATAATCAAATGTGCCTGGGATTGATGCAAACATTCAAAATACAAACTACCATCCCAAGTCCTTGTCCTTTGCATGAATCCAGAGTGATTTTGGAAGGCTAAGATAATACATGGACATCCATATACACATGGAGATGTATTATGCAACTTTTGGCGACTAGACTTGGTTACGTTGTTTCAAGACAAGAATTCTAGTGGAATTTCAAAAATAGAAAGGAATTCCAGGGGAGATCTTTTGTTCTCAAGAAAAAGAAACTTTCAAGCTGAAACCAATACGAGAACCAACATACCAGTCACTCGTCTAAAAAAAAGTTACTTGTTCCTCGCTTCATCCCTTTCTCATCCATAAATCACCACGTCTTCAGCAATAGAAAATCCAAAAAAGAACGTGGTATCTCCCCACTGCAGCAGCCTAGCCACCGGTGGTGTCATTCGTACGTCGCCTCATCGCGTTCGCATCAAACATGCGAAACCCACGCACAAACGGCGCATTTCATACGTTTTTGGTTAAGGCTGCTAGTAAAGAGACGACGAGATTTGCCTAGCTGATCAAGAGCAGCCGTCCTACCACCTGTTCGTAGAGAAAAATGCAACCTTTGTTTCTTGACAACAAGCCAGAAATAACATGAGGATCTTGTTTTTTCTGTGGCTGATGGTTTTTTGTTGTAATTGACGATTTTTGTCTGTACTTTTCAAAATGGTAGTATACGATAGAGACGTCAACATGAATGATGTACACAATTTTAAACTTGTAAGCTGTTTATAGAACCCGCTTCAAAAAACTGTCCTATTTATTTTAACTTTTAAAAAAACCAAAAATCAAAAAGCTCAAAAGAACAGATCAAGAACCTATGGCTAATAGGTTCC
The DNA here is from genome assembly GCA_036346245.1 of Bonia amplexicaulis. Lineage (NCBI taxonomy): Eukaryota > Viridiplantae > Streptophyta > Magnoliopsida > Poales > Poaceae > Bonia > Bonia amplexicaulis. Next base: position 6,245,037 of record CM070748.1, read on the forward strand.
TCCATGCACGCTCAAGAGAGGAAAGGTTCCGATTGGTTGGTTAATAGAGCTTGTTCGTCGAATCAAAAGCTAGCTGAGATCATGAGCCCGTATCTTTTGGTCAACGGGAACATATCGCAGTTTGCAGTTTGTGCTCATAACCTTGCGTAGTCGTGTCCGGCCTAAAGTTCATTTTGGCCTTCTCCAGAAAATCCTGAATTTTTCTGCACAATCAATACACGAGTGAAGAACTCGCCGAGGAATGCAACTTCCCTGTTCTCCTTCCTTGTTTTCGTTCCTGTTCTCTTACATATGTCAGCAAACTATTTGCTCTACTTCACTTTTTGTGGATCAGCAAACAACACCCATTTCTCTCAGATTGCTGTCACGTGTGAGGAAACACAGAAAAGAAAACAGAGAAACCTGGTTCCTCGCCGAGTCAAGTAGCCATGCACGTGGAGCACGGCAATCCCCGTGCTATTTCTCATGTTCTACGGTCATGTTCTTTTTAGCTTCTAAAAGCTGTTTTTCGGCTTTTCTACAGTAACTAGCTTTTAAATAGAGTATTTTTTTAAGATAGGATCTACTAGTTAATTGTAATACATACTTTATTAATTTCATTTATATTGGTAAAAACCACATGTGAGTTTCTGTTACTTATTTTTACCAAACAATTTCAAACCATGTTCGCAATCAAAAACACAAGCCGCAGCAAAAAAACAGTCCTACATCACGCCAATGGATATCTCCACTAGTGTCAACGGACGGTGCATGACCACTTGACAATCGATCCACGGAACGTTCCAGAACATTTTGATCGATAAAAGGACAGAAAGGAAGGAACACATGTCCTCTTGTCTGATGGACGGAGGACACCTGTCCAGAAGATGGTACTCCACGTGTGCGAATGTGGATTAAGTCACCGGCTTTTCGCTTGCAGGTGCCCTGTCAATGACAAATGGCAGGTGCAAATCGTGACAACATGATGATTTAGCCACTGTGTACTGTACGGTTTGGACATTACTAGTAGATATTTTCACCGTTCTTACAGGGAAAGGAGAGTGATGATTGACATCTACAGTAGCATTTTGGTGAGGATCACCGTTAGTGAAATGCGAAAACCAGCGGCCTTGGGGCCGTTATTTTCCTCCGAAACTGATGGTATTTAGCTTTTGTTAAGTATCTAACTTTTAAATAAAGTATTTTTTCAAGACGGGGTCTACAAGTTAAACAATGTACATGTTAAAAGCCTAACATCTGTACCATCCAAAATCGTAAGTGAGTATTTTTCTCCGTAATCTGTACCGTAAACAGCCAAAATTCAAAATTTCCAGCCAAAAGCTATAAGCCGCAGCCGCTGCCAAACAGGCTCTTGATCTTTTCAGTTTTTAAAAATCTGTTTTTCGATTTTGTTTTTTACTATAACTAGCTTTTAAACGAAATATCTTTTCAAAATATGATTTACTAGTTAATTGTAGTACATACTATACGACTTCATTTATATCGGTAAAAATCACACGTGAGTTTTTATTATTCTCTAATTTCTCGTACAAATAATCTAAAAATCACAAATCAAGTTTCAGTAAAAAAGAACAGACCCATGGTTTCGCACACCCTTTCCCGTGCACGCGCTTCGTCGATTTGGCTGCAATACTTCGCCATGCTGGGCGTCTCTGGCAAAACCATTTGTTTTAGGACTTCCCTGCCTGAAGTTAATTTCTGCGAAGTTGCAAAGCAGTCGGCGAGTAAAAGAACCGTGCGTACGCTCGGTCTGCTTGGCCTAATCAGCATCGCACCAGTGCCATGCATGGGCCTACTTGACCTCACGACGGCGACCAACGACCATGCATGATGAATCTACGAAGGTTACGTTGCTTGCCGGTTAACTTATTTTTTTTGCGAAACATTCAGTATAACACATAGACGTTTACACATACACATACCATCATACGCACGCACACAACTCCTATAGAAGACTAGATAAGCGGCGTTTGACGAAAAAATAACGAAGTCGCTACCGGTACCTCGCTTGCGACAGTGGCGTAGCCAGGATTTGTAGCTATGGTGGTCCATTGTCTAAAATTTATTTAACCGCTATAAATTTAACATATCGGTACACAAGTATATAAATTACGAAATGCAATTAAGGTAAAAAGGGCATACAAACTTCATAAAATAGACGAATATAGCTTTCTTAACATAGAATTGAAATATTACGTACCTATAATAGTTGAAGAACGAGACATCACCGGCTCGATTTCTTTGTTCTTGCTTGGGTTTGCCCCCACGAGCACGCGTCAGTGCGTGATGCGTCATCGGCTCAATTCTTTGTTCTTTGCCGGTTTGCCCGTCGCTCCGTCGGTCCAAAAGGCCAAAATCAAAAGCCTCGGTGGCTCCCTCCGTCTCTCCGCCTCCCCAGAAGAAGACAATGTTCTCTGATTTTCCTCAACGAATCGGCTCGTCAAGAAGACAACACAAGATTGATTATAAAATAAACTAAAATGAGTTTCACAAATAAAAAAATCAAAGTCTACTTTGCTACTACCAACACGTGCTTTTTAATCTAACGGAAGTCGGAATAAACAAACAAGCTGTGATTCTAGCGATTCGGTTCACCGCGATTCGATTCACCGAGTCACCGAGAAGGCGAGAATAAATACGCACCTCCCGGTCCCCACTAGCGGCTAGCGCAGTCTCATGTCTCCACAGCTCCACTCGCCTTCTCCGTTCTCCGCCCAGGCGCCAGTCGCTCGCCGGCCTTCTCCGCCTGCGCCCGCCTCGGCCGCTGCGCCCTCCGCCTCCGGCGGGTCGGCTTGAGCCCTCCCTCCCGGGTCCAGCCGACCGGGCCTCCCTCTCTGTTGCGCCCGACCGGCGAGATCTGGCGGGCGGCGGCTGCCGGTGAGATCTGGCGCGCGGCGCCGCTCGGCGAGATCTGGCGCGGCGGCTGCTAGGCGAGATCTGGCGGGCGGCCTCGGCCGCTCTGCTCGCCGCTCGTTTCGGCTCGGTGGATCTGGAAAGGGCATGAACCGATCCAACATCTTGGCCTATTCTTGTCTTCTTTGTCTTTGTTGATGTGGGAGGATATTTCTTGGTGGGCTTTGCTGGTTGCTGCAATATTGATTTCGGCCTTGTTATCTTGTATGCGGCCCAATTTTGTTGTAATGTTGTATTGCCCCAACTTTGCCGTTGTGATGATGTTTTTGTTCAGTGCTTTGGCCTCACCGAGAGATTGCAGTCGGCAGCTTGAAAATCTCTCGTCGGACGGCCGGAGGAAGGGGGGCTAGGGGGGTACCCAGGATTTGGCCGGTGGTAGGGTGGGCGTAAGCCCCCCTTGACCCACCGTTGGGTCCGCCACTGCGCAGGGTGGTCCACGGCCCACAGGGACCACCCTGTAGCTCCGCCCCTGGCTTGCGACATAGCGACGGAACGTCATCTACCACTAAAAGAAAATCCTTCTAAATAAGACACGCAAGATCAAACCTAAAGTTTAAACCTTGGTGAGCTAAAGGTACAATCACCTTCACTAATCACCCAAACAAAACTTGTTCTCTACCGGTTAACTAGTAGTACTTAACTCGCAGAGAACGCCTATGCAAACTAATCAACATGCTTACATGTATTACTATATCAAGATATTTGGCCGACTACGAGGGCAACTGCCGACTAGTGCTGAACTATCAAAAATCCTTTGGCAGAAATTGCACTAGAAATTTTCTTCTCTCGTTTTCTTGCTGCCTGTTTTTTTTCTACAATCCATTTTTGTTCAATTGAGCAAAGGTAAGATACTTAGGCATCTCTAATGTATAATCCAAAAGGAGACCATAAGGTGTGATGATGTATATTGCTCCGGATATAACAAATAACATATACAATATAACATATACAGACATACAGTTACCACAAAATTTATGGAAGTGGAAGTAGATCACAGGATATGTGAAAGAAGCTAGCAATAAAAAAACTTCTGGCAACAAAAGTTCGACAAGAAATATATATATATATATATATATATATATATATATATATATATATATATATATATATATATATATATATATATATATATATATATATATATATATATATATATATATGACACTGAAATAGGGTACCATGATGACTGGATAAAAAGCCTCCCTACTTTTAGATGTTTGCAAATATAATGATATATAATATATCAGCTGATAAACTAACATCATGGACTATCTGGTATCTGGAAAAATCTTGGATTGAACTAAGTGATGCGTACGCAGAAAAATATACCTGTAAGTCATCACAAACATCATGTTATTTTCATGTTCAGCAAGTTCACGTTGTAATAATTTCTTATTACACCTGGAAACCTGCAGAAGGGATTTGTGTGTGTGTTTTTTTTTTTTTTGCAAATGTACTTTAAAAGAACAATGAAACATAATTAGCAATTTCTCATGATTATTGGCTGAAGTACATGCATAGATTATACATTGACAACATATGCACAACAGATACAGAGTTGAGCTTGTAAAAAAAACTGCAATGTGTTAGCCTGATATTATCATTCACATAAATCTATTCATTACGAATTCTTTAACTTACATTGTTACGTACTAAAGATTCATGGGAAATGATTCTTACCAATGCGTAAAAACATGATACAGGGCATATGCTAGTTACAACAGATACCTGATTCAGAGCTTTTCCTCTAGTCTGCTAACTGCACCCCTGCATAAGGAATCACACAAAAGCATTCGTCATACAAATTCGTTGGGTTCTTTTCAGAATTTAATAAACTTTTTTAGATGTTAATTTCAGAAACTAGAGTAAACTGGAATGCAGAATTGCTGCCACCTTCGAGAACATATTTGAACCAAATCATAGTCCCACTAACTTCCCAAATAATTCCTATTTTATCAAGAAAAAAGTGGTTCCCAGATCGAACAACACCATTAGCCAGAACAGATTAGCAATTGCAAACACTACACATTAAAACTGTTAAAAGATCCCTAAAATTGATGTTCCCAAGAAAGGAAGAAAATCCCCAAATCAATACATACGACCAGGTTTCACATTGAAATTAGCAAGTGGCACAATAGGACCAACTTTCATCTCACTCCTTTTTGTGGGCTATCCAGACGAAACTAGGATAACTATCTGTCTACAGATGTTCAATCGAATCGAGCAGTGTAATAGACCAGGTTAACAAGTCAAATTTATGGTTGAGCGAGTTCTGTGTTACTTAGCATGAGGGTTTAGTCCTTATAAGGTTATCATTCACATATCCTGTACACACCAGCACGCACCACCATATCTAAACCAGAGGCTTAATATTTGGGTGAGGTCGTGGGCTCCAACAATCTAGTGGTTGCCCACTAAGAATCCTCATTTCTCAGTTTTGTTTCAAAGTCTGCCAGCACTAGGCCGAAAATCCATAATGGTATTTATAAAGCATTTATTTTTTCTAATCTATCTACTAATTATCAACGAGGTGATTTCATATTATAATAACACTTATGGTTGTCAAGGTGAATATGGTTTACAAGAGTATGTATGGGATTTTCAGTAATTGGATATAACTATTTTTCATGTCATTCTAAATTACTATTTTATGTAAATAATCATGCTTAAATAACTTACATGAAATTGATAATAATTAAATAATATGGGCTCAACGTGATTAAAAATATGTGACTTGCCTTCTCATCCAGATTCTTCGATTACCTCTTTGTAAGCTTCAAGTTTAACGCCATCTGTCTCAGTTGCTCCAGTAGCTTTTTCATTGGCCAATTAGTAAATTAGGATACTAGTACAAAAAAAAGAATGCAAATAAGTTTCTGTTTTGTTAAATGTAAGATGGGAACAGAATGCAATAAAACATCTAAAAAAGATATAAAAAGGTGGGTCTGGACTGATACGGTTTAAACTAGCTTGGTTAGGTTAAATAGGGTTAAAAATATGTTAGATGGGCTCAAAACGACGAAATGAGTATAAATAGATTTAATGAATTTCGAGTGACTAGTAACGGGTTTGGTGGACAGTACCAGGTTGGTACTATTGCTAACGGGTCATGATTGGTGAAGAGTGTTAACCCGTTTACTGTGTAGCGGTTCGAGTTAAATAATATTCAGGTTGGGTTGAATAAATAGTGTTGGGTTGGGCTAAGTGTTAATGGGCTTAGCCTAATTTGGCTGATTGGGTCGAGGTTGGATAGGAAGCTGAGGATAGCTTCACAGGGTTGAGGCGGTTCTAAGGGTATGGTTAATTGGATTAGAGAGGAGGCTGTGGTGAAAATTTGAGTTTTGAGTGGCGGTCGAACTTCGGCGCCACTGCACTGGCGGTGGGAGAAGTTTAGCTCCTCACTCGCACAAGCATGCAAATTGGCGTGGTGAGCGGCGGCGTTGCACGCGTGTCGAACGACTGGTGGCGAAAGGTGGCAGCGGCGGGGTTAGAGGTGGAGAGGTGAGGCGTGTAGTTAGTGACGATGTTAAGGCGATTACGGCTGGTCGACGAGGTGGCATGGTTGCTGTGACATCTTTGACGCGGTTGCAATGATGAGCAGGCGAGGTAGCGCTGTCGAGGGCGCGAACCACGTTCTGGCGTGCGGCATCTACAACAGGGGCGATAACGTAAAGGCTCACATGCATTTTGATGAGTGGAAAACGGATTTCCCAAAGGGAAAGCGGAAAAATAGGTGCACTTTCTGGATTTGGCAAAAATTTTAAATTTAAGCAAATTTCCAAATGATTATTTTTTATTTTTTCGGATGGTTTCACCACCACCGTATCGTCTTTGCTCCATTTGTCAGCCTAAGGTCGACTCATCAATTTAATATGCTAGGGCCGACCTCTACGATGTGTAGAGCTGACCGCAGGTAGGCCGGCTCATTCTGAAGGACAGCCTTTTTTCACTACACTACAGCTACCTTTTAATACCATAGGACTGTTTTTTCCCTACACTAGAGATACCTTTAAGACAATACGGAGGCACGGATGCATGGGCTTCGATCAAAACATAGCTCAATCGCCACAATTTGAACGGAAGAAAACTAGGGATCGTCTGGTGCAAGTTTGCCGATCGCCCGACAACATCTTTGTCAGCTCGACGTCGTACCTGACCACCCATCTGACGCCGACCTCAGCGTCCCCGCTCCTTTCGGTCGGCAGGTCCGCCACGTTAATCAACCATCCCACCCACCCAGGACGACAACAATACCACACCGCGACAGGACGGAGCACCACCACCTTTTTCCGGCGTCCCAATTCCCACTCCCACGGCCCCGGTTTGGTCTCGCCGCGCGCACAGCCGACGCGACGCAGCGGAAAACAACGGCACCGAAACGTCCTCGCGGACGCGACGCACCCTGCCGGCACGGGCGCCACGTCGCGCTCGCGCGCGCCCGGGACGGCGACGCGGCAGCTAGCTAGCGCGCGGCCGCACGCAACCGCCCGCGCCACTGTGAAGCGCGCTTCCGTCCACGGGCAGGCACAGTACCGCAGGTAGATCGCGGCCACGTAGTCGTAGATATCAAAAACCGCTCAAGTGCCGGTTTGGACGCTTTGGGAGTAACTGCTCGTAAGTCGTCGCGGCGCGTGCTGTGATGGGCCTGTTTGGTAGGCAAAAGTCGGACGGCTTTTAGCTTTTGTTACAATATTTAACTTTTAAATGGAGTATTTTTCAAGACGGAGTCTACAAGTTAAACGTAGTACATGTTAAAAGCCCAACATCTGTACCGACCAAAATCGTAAGTGAGTATCGGTCTCTCCGTAAACAGCCAAAATTCAAAAATTTCAGCTAAAAGCCATAAGTCGTAGCCAAAAAGAACAGACCCTGAGGCCCGACTCGATGGCTTCTAGTTCTACCATAGGCTGGCCGGAGTATAATTTTTTTTAAGTAAATTTTACGAACCGATGCTAATCTCTATAAAAAAGTACCGCAAAACTGTACTGTTGAAAACCATTTTCACAAACCTACACTTATTTTTATCAATCGTGTTGGTCTACCTTGCCAGAACGGTAGCAAGTGACGGAAATACGGTTTTTTGAAATAGTTGGCAAGAGTAAGTGTAGTTTTATGAATTTAGTTCTAAAATGTATAGTTTTGTGACTAAGAATAAGTGTAATTGAACGAAATTTACTTAATTTTTTCTATCCTAGAAAGTAGACATTGAATTCCTGTGTGGAAGCGAGAATGCCGTTGTCACTTCGAGACGCGCTCGCCGCAAAACAGCGGCTTGCCTTGCCCGTCCGGCTCTATCCGAATCGAGAGGGGGAGAACGGGCTCGTCCGGTCGTTCTCATCCGATCCGACGGAAAAGACGCGCAAAGCCGTCGAACCTGTTGGAAAACTTGGACATGGGTCTGCAAGTCTAACATATTGATGATCACCTTCATTTAGTATATAAATAAAGAGTTATAATTGTCATTATGTATATCTTATGAAAAAAGAAAACAATAAAGAAGAAGTTCCCCTCTCATCTTCTGTATTCAATCCATTGTTCTATTGTATTATTCTGTGTTTCATTTATCTCTTTTGCATAGGATAAATCGATCAGATATTGATTGCCTATCTAGATCGTTTTAAATTTCGTAAATTTCGCTTTCTAGATGTTTCTACGGTGCAAATCCGCTCTAATATACCACGAGCAGACTAGAAGTCGTCGGCACAATATCGATTGGTAAATTGCATGAAAAAGGGCATATGTTGATTGTACTATAGACCGATTAAAAAAAGGAAAAAATCGAATCAATGAGCTGCCGCCTACACGCGGCCGCGTCGCGCCACTATTTGGCCTCCACTGGCATGGAGACACGCCGATCTAGAGCAGCGCCGGCCGCCCGCGACCGACCCCCACATGGGTCGCTGCCTCAAGCGCGCCACGCCGCCGACTCTGCTCGGCCGCGCCGCATCGAGTCACCGCTGGCCCCACACAGACCACCGCCATGGCGCGGTCGCCACCGGCCCAGAGCCGTTGCATAGCCCAGGACGGCCGCTACCGCCCGCGGCGCTCTAGCCACCACCACGCGCCATGCGCACCGGCACCAGCCCAACACGTCCCCTGTCGCCCGCATGCGCCGCCAGACCACCATGCACTGTCGTCGCTCGCATGCGCCACCACGCCATCGTGCTTGCCGCGCCGTCAGATGCACCGTTGGGCCACCATGTGCCGAGCCACCGAGCGGTCTGCATGACTGTCGGGCCGCCGCGCCGCCCGAATGCGTCGCCCGGTCGCCATGCTCCACGCCGCTGCCACATGGCCAGCCGCCGCCCTGCGAGCCCGCACGCCGCCACCTTGCTTGGGGAGTAGGGCCGGAAAACCCTATTCCCCCTCCTACGCATTTTGAATGGGCCAACTTGGGTCGATGAAAAAAAGGGAAAAGAGAAAAAAGAAGTGGAGGCCTGGCACCTAACATTTTGCAAATAGGCCCTCAAAAAAATCAAAAAAATTCTTAGACTTGAAAATTAGCGAATAAGCCATTGGAATTACAGAATTCACTGAAAATTCATATTGCAGCACAAAAGGGTCTCGAAAATTCAAATTTTGGATTGTTTTTAACATTTGAAGCATGTTTAACACTGTTATTATTACTTTTTATGTTTTATGTATTTATTTACTATTTTGATTAATTGTAATCATTTAATTTGCCTTTAATCACAGAAATTAACAGTAAAATTATAGAAAATACATAGCAAATTCTGGAACATTACGAGAACCTTATGTACCATTGTATAATTTATTTTGTGCATATTTACCTGCAGTAAATTTATATATTCCTTTCATGCACATGTAGATGACAAGCATCACGAACTGGGAGTTCGAGGAGCTGGTCCAACATGGTCAAAATTACTTGATTTGGGCTTCTGATGCCGAGATCGTACTTGGAGTCAGGAAGCTCCACGCTGCCATCGGGATTGGTGCACCACAGGATGCCAAACCTAACCTGAGAAAAATGATCAGGCACTTCACTTTCTCAGGCACCACATCTGCCTCACTCTCAAGAATGAGTACATGGCAAAGAAGAGCGTGCTAGCATTATGGACTGCACTAAAGAAGCGGCTTAAGAAGCTAAAGTACACCATTCTTCCTCATCCATAACAAGAATGGATCCGACTGAGGTTTGCTGACTTTAAGACGGGTGGAGAGTACAACTCTGCTCTGCACAAAATTTGTACCAATCTTCAACTTCGTGGCAGGCAAATCACAGATGAGCAGAAGATTGAGAAGACCTTCTCCACCTTCCACCCCAATGCAGTGCAGTCTGTACGCAATTATCATCAAGACTGCTACAAGAAGTATGTTGAATTGATTGATATTATGCAGGTTGCAGAGGCTCATGATGAAGTTCTCCGTAAGAACTTTGTCGCAGAGCCACCTGGGAGCTCCAATGGCCGTGAGGTCAATGCTGGGAGCTACAAGGTGCGAAACCCTATAATGAAGAAAAGGGGAAGGAAGGGCAAAGCCATAGCCTAGAAAGGTAAGTAAACTGCTCCACATGATAATAAGGCCAACAAACCAAAGCTGGACAACAAGACGTATGGTCAGCAATACCAAACCTACTATAAGTGTGGCAAGTGTAGGCACTGGTCGCTGATGTGTAAAGAGCCGCAACATGTCGTCGATGTTCTCAGCAGCATGAAGAAGAAGAAGGGTGGCAAAGGGCAGCATGAAATCCACTTTGCCTTTGTTGAGGGGGAGAGTTCTCAGCAGCTGTCTGCACCAATGTAAATTGACTCGACTCCTGTAGCAGCACCCCTCTTGACATTGTAGTTGTAGCCGCCATGATTTCCCAAGAAGAGCATCTCACCCCTGAGAAGATAGCAGCCGAAGTCTCTGGCTTTTTAGCAGATTCAGTCTAATGCACATAATGCATTTAGACTTTAATTGTCATTTATTTCATGTGTGGGTGGAATAAGTTGGATTTTGTATTGATGGTACTCAAACAATTTATTTTCTTATGATGGTTGGATGATATTGAATAATTCATTCATTCATTCAGTTAATAGTAGCTTGCTTTCTTCTAATATTTAAAGTATTTTATTTATGTGTTGATTGTCTTCTACTACATATTAATAATATACTTTATATTAGAATATGTGTGGCGCTCTATAGAGGAAGTGTGCTTAGCTGACAGTGGCACAACAAATACCATCTTGAGAGAGACAAAATTCTTTCAGTTGATTAGCAAGAATGCTGGCAACCTTACAACAATCGTCGGTAGCGATGCTTATATAATAGGCTCAGGAAGAGCCAAAATTATACTATCAATGGGCCCAACTTTGATCACTCAAGAAGCCTTATTGTACTTAGAATTGACTAAAACTCTCTTAAGTTTCAAGAATATTCACGCTAACAGTTTCTATGTTGAAACTAAAGAAGAATATGATAAGAAATACCTGCTCATTATGAAGCGTGAAACAAATGGGAAAAGGGTATTAGAAAGACTTCCGTCATTTGAGACTGAGCTATACTGTACTAATATTAAGGCACTCGCAGCCTACATTGCCCTGAAAACCATATTTAGAAGCCTGAACTCTTCTGTCTCTGCTATGATAGATTAGGCTACCCAGGTCTTAGGATGATGAGAAATATAATTAACAATTCACAAGGATATAATATTGATGTAAATAATTTCTCGAATCAAGAAAATTTTGTATGCTCCGCATGTGCCACCGAAAAATTAATTACTAGACCTTCTGCTCTGAAAATGAAGAACGAAGTCCCTGCATTCCTGGAACGCATCCAAGGAGACATTGTGGTCCTATATAGCCACTGTTAGGGTCATTTAAATATTTTATGGTGCTCATCGATACTTACTCAAAATGATCGCACATATGTTTATTATTTACAAGAAATCATGCTTTCGCAAAGCTGATCTCCCATATAATTCAAATTAAAAATAATTTCCCTGATCATGATATAAAGTCCATCAAAATGGATAACGCCGGAGAATTTATGTCAAAGGCATCTGATGATTATTGCATGACAATGGGAATTAAAGTTGAGCATTTCATACCGCATATCTACACCCAGAATGGATTAGCAGAAGTATTAATTAAGATAATTAAATTTATTGCCCAACCGCTTTTGCAGAATTGTAATTTACCAACTACATGTTGGGGATACACAGTCCTTCATGCAGCAACTCTCATCAACTTTAGACCATTGGCATATAATATCCATTCACCAATGCAACTAGCGCAAAAGTCAGCACCGAAAATTTCTCATCTCCAAAGGTTTGGGTGCAAGGTTTATGTACCTATACCCTCTCTACAGTGTACAACAATGGGCCCTCTCTAAAAGTCAGGGATATACGTTGGTTATAAGACAACATCTATAATCAGGTATTTGGACCCCATGATAGGAGATTTGCATACTGTCTGTTTCGCTGATAATATGTTTGATGATGATAGTTTCCCGACATTAGGGGGAAATCAACCCCTTGAAGAAAAATATCAAAAAATTACGTAGCAAGACACGATAATTCATGCATATGACCCACACATTAGTGAAGCAAATAGAGAAGTACAGAAGATCATTGACTTGCCAGCATTAGCAAACCAACTGCCGGACCACTTTAGTAATTTAAAGAGTGTGACCAAGTTGCATATTCCTGCACGCAATGCACCAGAGAGGGTTGAAATACCAAAGAAAGTTAAAGGTATCCATAATCCTGTCCAGAGACCTCAGAATAAAAGGACGAGTACTCCAGCCCCTTGAATCCCAAATAACTGGGGACGCCTGGTGAAAAAAGATAAAAAGGACTTGACACAACCAATCACTGAAATTCTCTAGAATCAGAAGGGTAGCCAGTTGAGACCTGGCACCAGTATGACACCTTCAACGAAAGGCATACCGGATTTGAACATTCCCATGGAGGGAGAAACCAGCATAGATATGTGCGCACACATTGGAGCTGAAAAACTAAATGGACTTGCCTCGCAACTGGAAGGAGTGGTGAGTAAGTAGAGGCATTAGAAGAATCAACCTATGATGAAATAGTTATAAACTATGTGCACACGAGAGAATTTACGAGTAGGATAACAGCTAATGTTGATATTTATTTTGCAAAGAAAATTGACACAATCATCGATCTTGATCCAGAGCCAGAATCGGTCACTTAATGTAAGAAACGATCATATTGGGAGGATTGGAACAAGGCAATAGAAAGTGAATTATTATCTATGAACAAAACAGTTATGTTTGGGCCTGTAAGTCGCACGCTTCCCTATGTGCACCCCATAGGGTATAAGTGCATATTTGTTCGAAAGAGAAATGAGAAAAATGAAGTTGTAAGATATAAAGCAAAGCTTGTTGCACAAGGTTTCACTCAACATCTAGAGTTGATTATGAAGAAACCTATTCTCCAGTCATGGGTGGTATTACCTTTAGATATTTAATCTCGATGGCAGTAAGCCTGAACTTAGAAATAAAATTGATGGATATGATAACGACATACCTTTATGGAAACTTGGATTCGGACATTTATATGAAGGTGCTGAAGGCATCCCTGTTCCGAACCAAGACAGAGCAAATATAAGTCTATACAGTGTGAAACTCAGAAAATCACTGTATGGACTTAAGCAATCAGACAAAATGTGGTATAATCGCTTAAGAGACTTTTTTTCGTAAGAAAGGCTACACGAACAATGAGAATTATCCCTGTGTATTTATACGACGATCCCAGAATAGATTTTGTATAATCTCAGTATATGTAGATGATCTGAATATCATCGGAACCCTAGAAGATATAAAGGAAGCAAGCTATTACTTGGAGCCAGAGTTCAAAATAAAAGATTTGGGTAAAACCAAATATTACTTAGGTTTGCAGCTTGAGCATACCCTTGAAGGGATATTGGTGCATCAATCCGCATGCACTCAAAAGGTGTTAGAAAGGTTTGGCTTTGGAAAGGCATGCCGTTCAAGAGTACCAATGGTCAGACGATCTTTACCGTAAGACAAGGATCCGTACCGACCTAGAGAAGAGGGGGAGGAAGTCGTAGGATCAGAATTCTCATACTTAAGTGTAGTAGGAGCACTTATGTATTTAGCAAACTGCAATAGACCGGACATTGCATTTGCCGTAAACCTATTAGCAAGGGAATAAATGACATTTTTCGATACCTCCAAAGAAGCAAAGATCTTAGACTATTCTACAGAAAGAACCAAGACTTGAATATGACTGACTATGCAGATGCCGATTACCTGTCGAACCCCGCATACTGCTAGGTCACAAATAGGTTATGTATTCCTGTGCGGTGGAAGTGCAATTTCATGAAAATCTTCTAAGCAAAGTCTTATATCGACTTTGACGAACCACTCGAAAATTGTAGCACTGTATGAAGCCGCACAAGAATATGCTTGGCTTCGACGAATGATTCACCACATCTAGTAGTCATGTGGGTTGAATATCGTGCAAGCTTTCATAATTATCTATGAAGATAACACAGCTTGTGTTGCACAAGTGCAGACGGGCTACGTGAAGAGTTATCTCATAAAGTATATCAACACCAAGTTCTTCTACGCTCATGAATTGCAAAGGATAGACCAAATTAAGGTATTACATACTAAGTCATGTGGAAATCTTGCAGATTTATTCACTAAGTCACTTCCAGTATTTAGTTTTGAAATATGTGTATGTGGAATTAGAATGATGAGACTTAGAGAAGTCAGAATTCAATAGGAGATTCTTCTCAAGCTTACTATTAAAACTTGATCACGAAGATCGAATACCTAAAGAATAAATCCTGTAGATTGATGGAATTGAGTGGATTGCACTCTTTTTCCCTTGACGAGTTTTCCTGAAGTTTCTCGGCTAAGATTTTTAATGAGGCAATTCGTACAATAGAACATAACATGTACCATTTACTCTTTCTTCAATTTTTTTCCGCTGAGTTTTTATAGAGTTTTGATAAGGCATGATCGTGTGAGATGAGTGCCCAAGGAAAGTGTTGAAAAACCTAGACCTGAACCTGCAAATCCAGCCTATTACGGGACACCCTCCACTTACTCTATAAATAGAGTGTCCCAATTGTTATTATGTCTACTTTATGAAAATAGAAAATAATAAAGAAAAAGCTCTCATCTTATTTCTTATGCTTAATTTACTATTCTATTGTACTATTCCGTGTTTGATTCAATTTTTTACGTAGGAGGAATGGATCCACTGCAAACAAAACCGACAGGTAGCTCGGAAAGCTCCGGACCCGGGCCCACCTGTCATACTCTCTTCCCACCGCCCGCGTGAGACGAGAGCCCCGCGCCGAACGGAAACTACCACCTCCTAAATAAAAAGCGACGTCCGCCGCTCCCCACTCCCCGCGCTCGGCCGCGGCGGCGCCTATAAATTCAGCTCCCCACCTCCCAACCCTCAACCAGCATCAACAAAGCGTAGAGGAGCCGAGACATCAAAGCGAACACACCTTCCGTTGCGCGCGCGCAGAGAGAGAGAGAGAGAGAGAGAGAGAGAGAGAGAGAGAGTGGGAGGCATCGCCATGGGCAAGATGCGGTCGCTCTTCTCCCGCAACCGCCGCGCCAAGTCGCCGCGGACGCCTTCTCCCGCGTCAGCCGCGGGATCCCCGAGGGCGACGGCGGCGGTGCCGGAGGACGAGATGGAGCGGGTGTTCAGGAAGTTCGACGCGAACGGGGACGGGCGGATCTCGCGGGTGGAGCTGGCGGCGCTGTTCCAGAGCGTGGGCCACGCGGCCACGGACGACGAGGTGGCGAGCATGATGGAAGAGGCCGACGCGGACGGCGACGGATACATCAGCCTCGACGAGTTCGCGGCCATCAACGCCGCCGCGGCGGGCGACGCGGCGGTGGTCGAGGAGGACCTGCGCCACGCGTTCCGGGTCTTCGACGCCGACGGCAACGGGACCATCTCCCCCGCCGAGCTCGCGCGGGTGCTGCGCGGCCTCGGGGAGGCTGCCACCGTCGCGCAGTGCCGGCGCATGATCCAGGGCGTCGACCGCAACGGCGACGGGCTCGTCAGCTTCGAGGAGTTCAAGCTCATGATGGCCGCCGGCGGCGGCCGCTTCGGCAAGATCGGTTCTTGAAGCCCACAAACGGATTTGCTCATGTTTCTTTATTCTTCCCATTGTACATACACCACCACGGAAGGTTATTAGCTAGCTGCGGATCACACGAATATTATCGGAGTTCAGTTGATTTTGTATAGACTGATGGGCATTGAACAAAATTATTTTCTGTCTAATTTTATTCGTACGGCTTTGATTTTTAGTCGAATTGGCGATTTGGCGTTTGATTCCAAGTTCATAGAAGATGTTTGATTCCAAGTTCATAGAAGACATATGTTTGATTCCCGTTCGGAACATATCAATTTTGGTCTTAATTGGCAAAATAACTCGGTGTCTCAGTAATGAATTTTGGCCTTAATGACAAGATAACTCGGCAATCTCCTGCGGATCTCATAATACAGTGCTTAATTCCCCACTACTACAAAATTTTTACAAATTGTACATTTAATTCCGATGCTAGATTTCTGTGAGACCACATAAAAATCACCATACACATTTGACTTTGGTGTAGTTATTGTCAAGGTTTGAGTTTTGTGTTTAACGAAAATTGTAAGTTTGTGGTTGCAATCAGTGTAATACGTTTACGTGACCGGTTAGATCGCTGGGCTTATGCGATTCAACCGCTATGATTTTGAGTTAGGATTTTTTGTGCACTTTAGGAGGCGACAACCCGACCAGCTTGGGAGTCATGGCCTGACCGATCGGAAGCGGCCTGACCAGCCGTTAGTTAGCGGCCGAACCGGAGTTGTTGGCTCAGGTGCGAGCGGTCTAACTGTCACATGGGGTGAAGTCAAATTGGTGGTTGCAGTGTGACTAGGCTATGGTAGTTGGTTCCTTTTTAGCAGAGAGCGTGTTTTGGAGTCGGATGTGGTCAAACCGGAGTTGTTGGCTCAAGTGCGAGTGGTCTAACCGGCACATGGGGTGAAGTCAAATAGGTGGTTGCGGTGTGACTGGGCTGTGGTAGTCGGTTCCTTTTTAGCAGAGAGCGTATTTTGTAGTCGGACATGTGCAGTAAGACTAGCCGTTGGTTGGCAGTCGAACTGGAGTTAAGTTGGGCACTGTGACCGGCATTGAAGATGCGGTCACACCGGTGTCTTGTTATTGGGTAAGGTTTTAAGTCGGTTTGGGCCGGTCAGATCAACCGTTGGTTGGCAGTTTGACTGTCATGGAGAGAGCGGTCAAACTGGTGACTTCGGCCAGAGAATAGTTAGAGGTGTTCTTAAGTGGTTTGAGTGTGTGTATGGCATGTGAGCCATTGGTTGGTTGTATTATGTTGCACGATGCCTTGATTTGACTAATGTGAGGGAAGTGCATGGAACTTGTGCTCGATATGATTGCTTGATCTTTGGATGTGCAAGTAGCTTAGAGAACGTTAGCGGTCAGCGACAAGTGACCGGACTAGACGGGAGAGTTGAGATCTGTATGGTTAGGTAAGTCCGGATAAGGTTACATGGCTCAAGCGGGAAGCACATAAAAGACAATGATTATGAAGATATGAGTTGGTGCATGTAACATGCTAATTGACTTGGGTTGGTACAAATAGAGACAATCTGGGGGGAGATGGATGCATGAAGACTTGACGACAAATCATTGGACGCCATGGGCTATGAGTCAAAGCATACGAAGATGCTTTGATGTTAAGATGCAGACGAAGTTAAGAGAAGCTATCTGGAAGCTTTGTCGGGGGTGTTTTGGATGTTTACCAAAACACCAGGTTGAGCCTTGAACAAAACCGCGGCATGAAGAGGCGCAAATGAGAAATGGTTTAGGTCAAAGTGAGATAGGATGGCTAAGTGGTTCAATCGCTAATGGTTCAGCGGTTAAGTCTTGTAAGCACTTTGAAAAATGTGCGTGTATGAGTAAAAAACTCGTTATGTGTTAGGTTATTGGGTTTGCCTATGTGTTGGTAGATGGAATCTATTTTTGTATCCAGGTTTTAGTGTTTCTGGGAATGGTTGGCTTGGCCATACTATAAAAGAAGAGGTAGGGGCAGTTTAGGGATTAAGCTTTGGAGATGACAAGTAAAGGAGAGTTATGTTTCTTGAAGAGAACTTTTGAGAGATGGAGTATGACTCTTATGCTTGAGCTTCTTGTCATCCTTAGGATTTGTAAGTGGTTAGGGAGTAGCTGTAAATATTCATTTCGAAATATAAATACATATCCAAAATTCATCCAATTTCTCTCCTTTTTGCTCAAGTGTTAAAATCTTAATTTGGCTCAAGTTTTGGTTTTTTCTCCCCTCTTAATCTTACTTTGTGCTAAGGACGTGTAAGTGATAGAGATATCTCTTGAAGACCAGACCCCATTCATCTAGGCACATTCCTTTGTAAGTTCTTGCATTTGCCTGGTTTTGACTCAAGAATCATTGGTTTTGTGGATTTTGATCTCCAAAGCGTTTGGATTGGTTCTTTGATTTGAGGATACTAGGACATGTGTGAAACCAACCTTAGCCATCTTGGCTCAAGTCCTCTCACAAGCTTCTCTTTATCATCTTTTTTGTATTTGGCCTAGTTTTGATGCACCTTGTCTTATGATTAAAAAAGATTAAAACTTTGGGAAGCTTTTTTAAATTTCTTGTTAGATTAGGTTCATAATATCACAGGCTAGGTGAGCACAAAGTTAAGTAGTTTGTGGCTATGGATTAAAAGTTACGTCAAATTTTGAATTTGAAATCGTGCTGATTTTTAGTTATATGCTGAGGGACAGGTCAGACCATTTTGACGAGAGGTTAGATTTTTCATAGCGGTTAGACCGTCCAAGGCACATAAAAACTTATTTGGCCTAAGTTAGACTCTGATATTCATACCTTGATATAGTTTTTAATAACTATTGAAGTGAAAAGTCTTGAATTCAATGTGGAAAAATATTTGAAAAAAGTTGTATCTGTGTAGATCCCTATTCATCTATTTTAGTCACTGTTTTCGGTCCTACAATTTCTCTTCTAAGTGATAAAAGTGAGCAAACTTGGTGTGAACTTTTCAACTGATGCATATCGATCCGAGCCGTGACTTCGACAAAAGACACAAGAAAACGACTCGTCTTGGTGTTTCTCAGAGTTCTTTTCATGAAAACAACCCGACAGAATTAAACGACGAAACCTGCAATTATAGCCGAAACTTGCAATCTCTCTTATCAACTTGAAAAACTGCCCAGTTGAATCAAAATAAAACTCTCAACGAAATGGCACGCCACCAACACAAATTCCACCTATTAAATACTCACATCAAAGAGTTTAGCAGACTAATTAAGTAGTTAAGAGGTGACTGGATCTGACTGGTGACTGAACAGTGACGAAGAAAGTTTGGAATATTCTTGAGGAAATGGGGCGGAATCGGAGGAACGGTGAATTACTTAGTGAACAAAATCGACGATGTGATTTTTCAACATGGCCATCACTCACAACCCATATAACATGTGAACGGCGCTTAGAGCCGAAGAGGATGTCAGATCATCGCGTCAGGACAGATTACCCATGCGGAGGCAGGAACTTAGAGTAACTTTTTAAGATATGATCTACTAATTAATTATAGTATATACTATACTGATTTTATTTATATCGACAAAAACTGCACGTAAGTTCCTGTTACTCTGTAATCTCTTACACGAACAGCCCAAAAAATATAAATCACAATTAAAAATCATAAGCTTTAACAAAAAAATAGACCCTTATCCTCTCCGGGGACACAGGGAACATCATATTTAGTGACAGTCCAGCTATCACTTCAGAACAAGATACTACATCGATCCAAACAAGGATAGAGAACAATAGCCAGCAATGTCACATTTCACTGTGGCAGCAGGCTGCCATGGATAAGACGAACCGGTGGTGGTGGCTACACATGGCAGGTCCTAATCAACGTTTGGCCATGCGTGCCAATGTTGATCCGACTAAGTTATCGTATGTACTGTATTGGTCCATGTGTCCTCTCTCTCTAACACAGGCATGATAGGAAGGGTAGGGTCAAGCTAGCCTAGGCACGTTTAGCCAAACATACTACCGATGTTTATTGGTTTTGCTATTAGTTGTAAGTAATTTTACTTCTAGCCATAAGTAATTTTATTGCTAGTTACCAAGTCAAAAGTATTTTTTACTGCTAGTTATAAGTAATTTTACTGTCAGTTACAAGTAATTTTACTACTAAGTTACTTGTCCGCGCTTAGAAAAGTGCAGTAACCAGAATACAAATAATTTTACTGCTAACCGTAAGCAAATTTATTGCACCATCATAAGAAAGTTATTGTGCATGCCATGCCACACCGGCCCGCCGTATCGAGGTACTAGCCTTAAGCACGGCACGTCTAATCAGGTCAGGCCAGTGCGACCTTTTTACTGTTCGTGTCGTGTCGTGCCACGGACCAGCACATTTTGTCCGAGCTGTTTGGCCAGGTGTGATTGCCATGTTTACATACTCAGTTTGATTTGAGGGAATCAACGAATGGAGCATGATGAAAACAGTGTGAATGTTTGGGTACCAAACCGTGGGGACATGATACGGGAACTTGATTGGAAATTCAACCAACAAAGAGTAGGAAGCACCGGTGAAACTTACATGACATTATAAGTAGTACAATTACTCTTCCTTTGCAATTACATGATCATTTCCCTGGGGTACTATGTTTGTTCTAGGTATGACTTTTGGTCTCCAAATTCTGTTGGGTGGCCCTTAGTGGTAGGCTGGAAATTTACAAAAGTTTCTAAGAAGTTCAGTTGGTACCTTTAGTCCTTCATTACTCAGCCCCAGACTCAAGTATGATTTCTACCTAGCAGGGGCAGTGCAGCACAAAGAGGTTGCTTCACATTTTGGCAGTTTCAGTCAGAAAGATTTGCAGGAGAGTTGGTATCTTAATGTCTACTAGTTTACATTCTTGCTTGATCATCTTGAGGTTTGAGGATCTTGTGGCATGACAGATACAACACTTCGTTCCTGCGATGAGCGTGCTTGTGCGGTGCTTGATTTTGCTGCATTGTCTGAACCTTGAGTACAGTTTTCTTATTGTTTGTGCCATTGCCTTCACGGCTAACGCGAGAAATGTTGCCGTGACGTAATTTTCAGCAAAAGTTTGTCGAATACTTGGGACGTACATGAAGCTTCAAATACAGTTGGATCTGGTAGTACGTATCAGACTTATCAAGTTGTGAGCTGCATGCTGCGTACATGAAGTGTAGATTCCACCACATAACCATGACAATCTTCTTGAAGATAGATAAATTTACATGAATACACTGCCAATCTTGTTTTTCCAAAATCATGCCATTACTGTGTTACATTCATGCATTTCATCCTCTCTCGATCAAATCATAGTCCACTACACAAGGCATGATTGGCGCTATTGGTGTGAAATAATCCACCTCTTTTCTAACGAAAAGGAGTCTTTGCATCCCAGACCCCAGTAAACTTCCTATGAAATTCACCCTGGCTTGGAAGCACTATGTTATTTTATCAAATAACTCACATCATAGGATCGTAGTTACAAGGCAGACAACAATAGAAAGAACAAGAAGAGCAAAGGTCCGTATCACCACTGTCACTGGAAACTTGCAAAACTTCATTTGTAGTTGAGATAGTGGAGGAAACCAAATATGTTCTTTTCTTCTTTCCAACACTGATAAATATGTTCTTTTCTTCTTTTCAACACTGATATATGTAGGACCGAGAACGACGACTAGAGGGATGATGCATAGGAGCCACACGGATTTCTTCAAAATCTTTTTCTTCAAGATTCCTTACGTCTTTCACTCTAATAACTATGATAAACTATAAAGATAAGAGTTTAAGCACCCACAGAGAAATCTCTAAAAAAAACCAAGCAAAATGTGACTTGACTCTTTAGTTGGCGGTAGTACCACTCCCTCAAATCAGCACTGAAAAATCAGCTTGAGCAATCTCAAACTCGTGATGCCATTGACGGCGACCTCCCCATCCCCTATACCACGAGCAATGAGAGATGACAACCTCCCACGAGCGGCGATGAACGATGACCTCCACCCCCAATCCCGTGAGCACTAGCGAGGGCGACCTCCCACAAGCAACGAGCAATGGTGACGACGAACCCCACTAGTGAAGCCGTGGCCCTCTTGTATCTTTAGTTTTTCAATGGCTTTTAGTTTTTTCTAATAATCATTATTCATTAGACTAATAAATCATAGCTCAAAAGAATATACCTCTTTTATTGCTCCCCACCTACTCTTGGCAACAAAAACAAGAACATGTGTGGAACTTTGAATTGCTTGTTTGAAACATTGGTTACATTCGAACCTTCGAACCTTCAGCGGGCTATCTCAAGGTCTTAAACGATGTTCTTTCCAAACTAAATTAGAATATAAAAAATTTTAAAAATCTAAAGAGAATAGAGTAATCCTTTTTCTAACATTCTTAATCTAAACGGAGACGATTATAGATGCGACATTTTTCTGTTTTTTTTTGCTGTGGCTGATAGTTTTTATTTGTATTTTTTGACAGGGCAGCGGATAGCGGAGCCGTTAACACGTACAACGCATATAGTTTTGAGTTTAAGAAGTCGTTTGAGAAAACAACTTGTTTGAAAAAATCACCTTGTTTATTTCGGTTTTCGGAGAAAGCTAAGCTAAAGAAAAAAAACTAGAAAGAATACGGTGCCCTGGTCAAAAGAGTATTAAAAAAATGTACTCCGGTTAAAAATCTGGATTAAAAAAAGGGAAAAAGTAACTAACTCAGAACCCATCTCTAAAGCGGGGGAGTGCGAGACTGAGAGACAGGGGCAGCAGAATGGGGCGGTGGTGGTCGCCGGCGTCGGCGTTGGAGCCGCAGTCGGTGCAGCTGCTGCTACTGGGCGTCGCTCTCGTCGCCGTCTCCTTCTACTTCGGCACCCTCTTCCGCTCCTCCTCCCCCGCGCTCATACTGCCCCCGTCCGGCTCCCGATTGCCCGATTCTTCCAAGTCCCTAGGTACCTCTCTACCCTCTAGGACGATCTGCTCCTGGATCGCATTTTCAACTCATTTCTTGGTGGGTTCCTAGAAATAGCGGCGCATAGCGTCGGTGGTTCGCGTTTTCTTGCTCTCCTGCCCAATTCGTGCGGCGGTTTTGAAGTTTCTAATTGGAGAATGTCTTAGATGCTCCTGCATTGTTAGTACGAAGTTTCTTATTGAGCAATTAGTTCTCTGGGTTTGCTCTAGTTGATTGCGACGGTATGTTAATTTGTAGGTAATAGTTTGATGGAAATCTATTTAGGAAATAACAAGTATTTCTTGACAAGTTGTTATGCTTTTCCCTTAAAAATTTGAGACTAGTCAGTATACACTTGATTGAGAATTGTTTTGAGTCTACAATGCAGAAGTAGGTTAACAGAGTGCAGGCCCGTGTGTTAAGTGTCTGCTCTAGTTCATAATTCACCAAATTATATCAGTTAGGTCTTGATGCATTTCAGTAGGTCTTAGTTCCAGAATTGTTTTTACCTCTGTTTCTATGTGCTGCAAATTATGCCGACATCTAGAATGTACACATATTTGACATGTCCTAGAATCCTAACATACCATATGAGTTGTAGAATATTCCATGCCAAAATGGTTAAACCTGTTTGATTTTTAGTTGCAGATGCTCCAAAGTTTACGAACAGAGTTTCTCTTACTTATCGAACAGCACCAATCTCAGTTCCAGATTATGGAGTTGATGTGTGTCCTTTGAAATACAATGAGTATATCCCCTGTCATGATGCGGCCTATATAAACAGCTTAAAGAACCTGGATAGATCTAGGCATGAGGATCTTGAAAGTATTTGCCCTCCACGAGAGAAACGCTTGTTCTGTTTGGTGCCCCCACCAAATGACTACAAGATACCAATAAGATGGCCAACAAGTCGGGACTATGCATGGCGTAGTAATGTCAACCATTCGCATCTTGCTGAGGTCAAAGGAGGGCAGAATTGGGTGCATGGGAAGGGCAGGCTTTGGTGGTTTCCGGGAGGTGGTACTCACTTCAAGCATGGTGCGTCAGAGTACATAGAGGTAACACTGAATTGCTTGCCTAACTCAGATTTGAGAATTTTGATATTTACACTGTATAATGTTTTGTCTCTCACGGCCCAGAATGCATGTACTGTAAAATGGTGCTTGATTGCTTGTAATCTCCTGTAGATGATTAGTTGGATGTGATGACTAGCAACGGATGCTGACATTATCAAATATTCAAATTTGATCAACATCGTGTTGGGAGTAGGGATAGAAATCTCGAACGGTGCAAAACACGGCGGTGGCGATAGCGATAACCGGTGATTCTTGGAAAACACAGGAAAAACCGGATGAAATTCATGTTTCAAATTTTGAATTTGGGTGGTTGAAAACCGTTAACTGTTCTAGTTATCGCTTAAAAACCAGAAAATCCGGGAAAAACCAGAAAAAACATAGTACAAAATGTTAGGATTAGTATATTTATGCATATTTAGTTCATACAACAGGTAATCTAGCACAAAAAAGACCTAAATCAACCTTGAAACTCTTAGGTTACCGGCCGGTTTTTTCCCTCCCGGTACCCACCAAGATTTCTGGTAACCGGCGGTTACCGGCCAGTAACCGTCGGTTTTTCTTTCCCTAGTTGGGAGCATAAACCCTAGAGGATATTAGCAATAAAGAGTATGGCTGAGTTTTTTCCGACTTTCAGTCATCTTATGTTTGTATTGTCTACAGTAACTAACTTTTAAATGATGTGTTTTTTCAAAGTAGGGTCAATAGGAAGATTATAGTAAAAAGTGTACTGAGTTCAGCTGTATCAGCAAAAATCACATGCGACTATTTTTCTGTGCGTATTACCTCTCGCGAACAGCCAGAATTCAAATATTTAAGCCATAAGACATAAACCATCAGCCCGAAGGGACCATAAGTTGGAGCACCAATTTATTATAGCAGTTTAATGTGATGCTCTTTTTTATCTTGTAAAAAGATATTGTGATATGGTGATTTTTGTAACTGATTGATGCAGGCTAGGCAATATGACAACAAATAGTACTGGTGATCTCCGTTTGGCAGGAGTAGTTCAAGTTTTGGATGTCGGATGTGGTGTTGCCAGCTTTTCTGCTCATCTTCTTTCCCTAGACATTCATACTATGTCATTTGCCCCAAAAGACGGCCATGAGAATCAAATCCAGTTTGCTTTAGAACGTGGGATTGGCGCAATGATCTCTGTGTTGGCCACAAAGCAGTTACCTTATCCTGGAAATTCATTTGAAATGGTTCATTGCTCCCGATGTCGTGTTGACT
Organism: Bonia amplexicaulis; assembly: GCA_036346245.1. Taxonomy (NCBI): domain Eukaryota; kingdom Viridiplantae; phylum Streptophyta; class Magnoliopsida; order Poales; family Poaceae; genus Bonia; species Bonia amplexicaulis. The sequence goes on from CM070748.1 coordinate 6,270,252, forward strand.
GGCACGAAAATGGTAAGATTCACATTTTATTCTAAGTTATTGAGCACATTTTAACTATTTATGAGATCTTTTATTGCATAACACATTTTTATGTGGCAACTCCAGTTATATTGTGTAGTTGTTATAAATGGTTGATTATAACGAGTTTACTCAAAAATCAGTTTACTCTCAACTTACGAATCTGTACCTTTTCATAGTGACTCTTTTTCTTCTTCAAAAAGTTTTTTTTTCTTCTGATGATCCTTTCTTTATGAATTTTGCGTTCTAAATACACAATCCATATATTAACCTATGATTTATTTTTCAGATGGAATATTGCTGAAAGAGGTAGATCGTCTTTTGCGACCTAATGGGTATTTTGTATACTCAGCTCCACCAGCATATAGAAAAGATAAGGACTTTCCTGTTATCTGGGAGAAACTAATGAATATCACAACAGCAATGTGTTGGAAACTTATAGCTAAGCATGTTCAGACTGCTATATGGATCAAACCTGAAGATGAATCCTGCCGACAGAAGAGTGCTGATATGAACCTACTGAATATTTGTGTATCCAATGATAATTCTTCGCCGTTATGGAAAATCCCATTAATGAACTGTGTGAGGTTAAACAAGGAGCAGTCAAAGATGCAGAAACTGCTTTCCAGACCTGATCGCCTGTCATTTTATTCAAGGAGTTTGGAGATGATAGGTTAGCTAATTTTGCATTGCCTACAAAACAAAAGGACAAACCGCATTTCGATGCTACAAATTTGGGCCAAGTTCCATCCTGGAGCTCAACTTTTTAAAGGGGAAAAATTCTTCTCTACTTTCAACATATGTTCAAAAAAAGGGCGTAGCATTTTAAAATTCGTTTAGCCTAGTGTTATTGACATATGGGTCCTGCACCTATTTGTCACTGACAGAAGGCTTCCTCCTGACCAAGGTCCATGGTTTAGGGGCTGTTTTTGTTACTTCAAAATGTTGTGGTCCTTCAAGGCATTTGGGCCTAAAGTTGGTTGAAGGCATTTTGGCCTAAAGTTGGAGGACTAAAAATCTGAACTTTTTCAAAAAAAGATTCTATACTGGATTAATATTTTCCTCTCTTACGAAATTGTTAGGCATTGTTGTTTTGAAGTTCTATTTGGCTTAAGAGTGGTATTGCTGTTTAGATAAGGTTCCAACGAGCAGAACAGTAATTATTCTGAGTTATCAAAAAATAGTTTCTCAAACATATCACAAATTACAACTATGGCATGCTGTTAATCTATGAAGCATACCAATTAAACTGTATTATCATCATATATATTGAAGTTTTCTAAATGACAATACATGATTATATCTGTCTTTGATTAAACTTTTAATGAGTACTCTTTACGCAAGTCTAATTTGATCTTTGGCTTGATTTTGTATTGCATATTTGTGAATGTAACCTGTTTTTTGAAACATGTGTTATAGGAGTTACTCCGGAGAAGTTTGATAAGAATAACCAGTTCTGGCGAGACCAGGTTCGCATGTATTGGTCATTTCTTGGTGTTGAAAAGACTAGCATCCGAAATGTCATGGACATGAATGCTAATTATGGCGGTTTTGCTGTGGCACTAAGCAATGATCCTGTCTGGATTATGAATGTAGTACCCCATACAATATGCAACACATTGCCTGTTATCTACGATCGTGGGTTGATCGGTTCTTACCATGACTGGTTGGTATTTCCCCGAAAAAAATAAACCTCCATTCTCCCTTGTTTGTGATGAAGCTAACACCAATTACTGCAGGTGTGAGCCATTCTCAACATATCCTAGGTCGTACGACTTGCTGCATGCTTTCCGCCTCTTTTCTCATTATCAAGGTCGCAAGGAAGAGTGCTCATTGGAAGATATCATGCTAGAAATGGATCGCATCACTCGCCCCCAGGTAATCATGCCTTATATTCTAGTTAATCATTGACAAATATAGATATTTTTACTTTAGTACGTCTCTTATCTACTAATGTCAATGATTATAACTTGTAAGAACAGAGTTTTGTTTTGTGCTCGCAAGAACAAAGGGTTTATATTTGTGCAAGAGCAAAGGCTTTATTATGCGCATGAGCACAACAGATTTCTTAGCAAAGTCTAGCTTTAGTCATCAATCATCTAATGTTTTCGGGTATGGCTATTTGCTCTATTCTCTTAGAAAACAGAGTAGAAATGCCTTATCATTATATCTATGTTCTATATTTGTGAAGAATCACTTGTCTTTTTCATTGCAAACTAAAATGTTTGAACACGCTAACCATAACGTGTTTTACCATCTTGTCTAGATTAGCTAATAAAGATTTTCCCTTTTCATTTTATATTATACTCGAAATGATTGAACACGCCTTCCATGATTTTGCACAAGTTAATTAGTGAGAAATGTCATATTTATGGTCACTGTGGAATAAATAATTTGTCCAGGGAAACTCGATGGCATGTGATGTAGTCACCCTGTTCCTCAACCTAATAATTTGCCATTCATAGCGTATTATGAAATGTAAGCTAAAAGTCACATCATCCAGACATTTTTGTGTGTAGGCTAGCATCAACTTCTGTATTTTTCAAAGACAAGTGATCAAATATGATGATACGGTAATTATGAAAATTTAGTTTATTTAGAAGAATACATATTCTGACAAAATTATGGGCATACAGGGTTTTATTATTATTAGAGATGAGAATACCATACTCTCAAGAATCAGTGATCTTGCATCGAAGTTCCTTTGGGACGTCACCACACATATGTTGGAGAATGAGGAAAACAGGCTAGAGCAAGTTTTGATTTGCAGGAAGAAGTTCTGGGCTATCGGATGAGGTATGCTTAGGCCGCAAGCTGCTATCTCATGTCCCATCTTGCTCTGTCCTACGTATCGCTGACGGAACATAAGGGGGACTTTTGGGTACTCTGAAGTTTCAAGATGTCGCTCGAGTGAACACAACATTTTATCACCAGTTGTTTCCAGTTGAGACTATCACTTTATTGAAAAGCAGAAGACATCGTTCATCAAAAAGAAAAGGCAGAAGACATCATTTGGAGTTACTTGGGAAACTATTCAAGGTGCTATTTAAGTGCTTGACGTATACTGTCGATTTTTTAAATCTCAAAAGGACCGGTGGAAGCTGTGAAGAGGCAAGATAACCTTTTGATTTGTGTATGTTTTTACTAGTGAAGATTCTAGTTTGTTATGTAATTTGCTAATTTTTAAGTAGTTTGGTATAGGGGTTTTGGCAATTTTTTGCTCTTACATGTTGGGTTTATTCTTTTAGGCTGTGGCTTATGGCTTTTGGTCTTAGTGCAAATATTTGTACAAACGAATTGAAAGCCAATAAGCCGCTTCTAAAAGACTATCTCGATAAGCCGCTTTGAAACGGCAGTGGAGAAATCGTTCTGTTTATTTGTTTGAGATAAATGATAAGCCTAAAAAGAGCAGTACTGTTGCTGCTGTTGCATTCACCGGGAACATCTATACTACTACAAACGTCAAGAAAGCTACAGTTACAGACATACAGTGAAGGATGGGGCATGGTTATTTCATTACTTCTTGTAATATCCAATAAAATTGGAATATCTGAAAATATAAACATTTTAAAACTTTTGATGCATTTAGTGTTATTTGAATTTTCTGGATTCCTGTTCAGGAAGTTTGATTAGATTGTTTGACAGCCAAACAAATAAATAAAGATAAAAAATAAAATCTAGGATTAAGAGCCATGTTATTGGTTGCATTGGAAATTGAATTAAACAAAAAACTTGAATTCAAAACTCTAATCGAAAACTGAAATTCAAAGTCAAAACAAATAAAACAAAAATTCACAAACCCACTAGGCCCGACCCATTTTTCTTTCCTTCCTCTTCTCTTTTCTCCTTTTTTTTCCTCGGACCACCGGCCTAGCCCACCCCTTTTCTCTTTCTCTCTCCCTCGGCCGTGCACGCAACCCGCGCCTGCCGCTCGAGCCTGCTGCGCCAACGTCGCGTCGACCTACGCCACGCGCCTGTCCATGCACACCGTGTTCTCCTGTGCTGGCCATTGCGTCACACGCTTGCCATAGTACCACGCCGCGCGCTGCATAGCACACCCACGCCACGCACTCCCTTGCCAATCCGACCCTGTAGTGCCCGACCGTGCCACGCCGCCGCACGCGTAGCCGACAGCCGCCTGTGCCGCGCGCAACCAGCCCTGCTCCGTCACCATCACCTCATCACATTGTCGTACGCTGCCCATACCGCTCCATATTCCGCCGTCGCCAAGCACGACAACAGCTCACACTCTACTCATCTGTTCTCGCAGCCAAGCTCCCGCGACAAATTGCGCGCGTCTTCGCCAACTTAAGCCGTAGCTAAGCCTCATCTCCACTCTCGGCCCTACACCTCGTTATTCCACCTTCTTCCTCCTCAGCCAACCATGTCGTGAAATCGCGCCACGCCCTTGTGTCGACCGCCGCCTCCCACCGTCGTTCCAGCCAACCTGGCGAGCCCTTCCCCAATGTGACCATGTCATGACATGTTCCAACAATCCAATTGAGTTTCCCTCACTAAATCTCGACTATCCTTCACCAGAGCTCGCTACGCGATCTCCTTTCCCAAATCCGGCCAAAACCACCACCATTCTTCACTCGTTGCATCTCGGCTTGATTTGTTTCTCCTGGAGCATCTCCTCACCGCCCTCATCCCCAACCACCGATTGAAGCCCCCCCTTGCCCCATGTTGCCGCTATTGTCGGCCTTTCGCGCCACCACTAGCTCACACCGTCGGCTCGCCTCGACCCTTCCCTGGCTTCTCCGACCACCCCGATGAGTTCAACTTGGCTCCCTCATGCTCATGCTCCCTACGTTCTCTCCCTCTCACTCCAGCAGCCGCCCCCTATTTCTCCCCTACTTCGGCTGCCCTGAGCTATTGTAAGCCCTCCTCGGTGCCACCTGAGTCACGCCACTGCCTCCCCTAGCATCCTCCTTCCCCCAACAACGCATTTTGGTCACCGCCGCTACCTCTCCAGTTACCGCTCACTGTCATCCCCGCCGCCAGAGCCGTGCACCACCTCTCCTCTACTTCGGCTTTGCCTTGCCCCTCTCTGCCTCTGTTTCTCTAGGTCTCTCTCTTAGTCAATGACAGTTGGGCCCAAGTCAATTTAAAGTTGATTAAGGCAATCAGTAAATTAGTATCATCAAATTCAAAATTCAAATATTGAAGAAAATTTCAAATGGAGTTACGAGGAAAAATAATTCAGTTATAAATAAAAATAAGAATAAAATTAATTATAAAATTAGAGTAAGGTTTTATGCAAATAAATTATTTTTTAGAGAAGCAAATAGAATATATTTAATAACTAAATCTTGGTTACTTGCGTGACATTGGGGTTTAGCAGATTAATTAATGGCTAGAAATAATTAGTGTAGGCTTAAGCCATGTAAAATATAAATTAATTATATATTCCAAATATCATGAGGGGCCTTTTAAAAATAATAATGAAGATAAATTTAGGTGATTAATTTGAAGAATATGCCACTAGTTTTTATACTAGAAATACAAGAATTTATTTATAGATTACCTTAAAATTAAATTAGGAGCCCTTCAAAGAAGAAACTAGAAACATAATTCAAAAGAAGAAATACATATATTTCATGTTGAGTGAGACGAGAAATTCCAAGAATAGTTTTTATATAAGAAGCACCAACTGAGATAGAGATATATTAAGTTGGTATTTCAAAACTGACCGAGTGGTTAAAATGAGTAAAATATACTAGTGATCTGTCGGCAAGTCCAATGTGCGGTCAGATTCCCTCCAACATATAATATAACTAGAGAACATTTTACTAGAACTTACGCTTTACGGAATGAATTGACAAGCTTGATGTAGAAAAAAGGCAGCATGCTATTCAGGTTGACTAGGTCCAAGACATGCCACAGGAATACAGAATTATCTAAGCAAATATCGTTCACATTGCCAAGTCAAACATCTTACGCATCAGCCACTCCATTGTATAAGCATAAGGCTAAGGAAAAGACAACTACCATAGCAACACGATATAAAGTAAAAGTACAGGACATATCACTATTTAGCCAAAGTTTGTATCCATTGAAGCTAATGATCAACACAGCCTATGGATATATACAACAATACACCAGGATAACAAAAAATTAGTTGACAGTAAAATGCAAAGTACGCCGAAGTTACTAATAGTATTGCACCATTTTAGTTTTAAAAGCCAAAATAAAAAGGTACCACGGCCTTGCCTAATCAAGCCGAAGAACATCATTAACAGGAAGCATCGAACATCAAATGCTTTTATACCCCTATCAAAATTTGGAACCCATAATCACAAAATTATCATCATATATATTTCACTACTATATACTTCAGATCAGACTCCAATCTACTTCACTCAAAACAAGCAACTACTACATTTAGAGGTTACAATCATGAATATATCAAATTGTTTGACACAGTCACATGAACTCATTAGGAGGACAAGCAAAATATTGGATAGCCAAACCCATGGCAATGTATCATTGTTAGTTCTGAGAACAAGTCTATATACCCAGTAACAGGGCATGTTTCTTTCCAGTTTGGATATCAAATGCTCCCAAGCGAACATTGTATTTGTAAAACCACTCGATAACATCTCAACACCATCTGTATAGATCTTTACTTCGAAATTAAAATGATCTAAGACCACGCTATACCTCAAATACGGCTCGTGCTTGGGGAGGAGGCGTGGCGGGCTCGGGGGAGGTGGGGCGCCAGGTTCGGGGAGGCGGCGTGAAAGACTCCAAAATTTCAAACCAAATTTTTTCTGGATTTTTTCTGAATTTTTGGTGAATTTTTGAAAACTTTCCCAATTCGAAAACTTTCCCGGAAATGCGTTTTCCTTTTCGGGCCGATCCGCCTCCCCTTTCGCGGCGCCTCCTCTTTCCGCCTCCTCCCGCGGCGCCGCCCCCTCCGCTTCCGCCTTCTTCCTCCCTGGCGCCACCCGCGGTCCCTCCCGTTGGCGCCGCCCTCCCCGCCTTCTCCCTCGCGCCTGACGCCACGCCACGCCCGCACCCGACGCCTCACGCCCCCGCTCGAACAACAGCACCCCACCGCCTCGCGGTCCGGCCGGCCTCGCCCGCGCCACGCCGCCGCCTTTCCTGTGGACCCCGCCCCACCGCTCCTCCTTCCCTTCCCCAAGACGGGAGCCCGGCGCCCATGCCGCCAGCTCGCGCCCACTCTCGCCACCATTACTCCCCTGCGGAGCCGGTGAACGCCCACTGCGCGGAGAAGACCCCCCACCAGCTCCCATCCCCTCCTGCTGACCCCGCGCCCACGCCCGAGCCTTCTCCCCCACGGCTCTCCCTCCCCTCCGCGCGGGTATAAAACCCCCTCACTGCCGCCTCTCTCCTCCTTTGTTTCCCGAGCTTCCCCACCCCTCTCAATCACTTCCTACCACTCTCAGGAACCTCCCCGAGCAGCCGATTGAGCTCCCATCGCCTCCAGCTTCGTCGCCGTCTCTCCTGCCGGCGACCCCGTGAGTGATCTCCTCCCTCTCCTCATTTTCCGATCCTTTGCTCCCAGAGCATCCTCACTACTCCCTAATCACTTTGGTGCACTCTTTTTGCCAAGTAATCGCCTGTCGAGCTCCAGCACCGAAGCTCACCGCCGGCCAAATCACCCTCTCCGTGGCCAGCTCGCCAGGAGGGCACCGAGCTTCGGCCACCAGCACCAACGTGAGCCCCAGAACCCACTGATCATAAATCCACCGCCGATTTGGCCTGATCGCCGCCGGGGTCCCTCCTTCACCGCCGGGAGGCCGATTCTCCCCTTCGGTCTCCTGCCCTCCCTGTTGGTTCTCCGGCCTCCCAAAGGCCCAAAATGTGTTCCCCACGTCAAGACCTACCCGGTGGTGCCCTCCCTGGCCGCCGGGGACCTCGCCGTCGCCGGGGAGCAAAGCCTCCCCCTTTCTCTGCCCCTCTGCCGCGCGCGCCGGCGAGAGGTTGAAGACGACCGACGTGGCCGAATCCTCGCCGTCCTCCCCAACCGTTATCCTTTAAACTCGTGCGTCGGATGGTCGTATCCTCGCTGCCGTCCGATCTTCTTAAACACCACCCTTCTCATCCGTCCGATCACCCTGCACCGCCGCCCGCCTCCTCACATCTCACCGTCCGATCTTCATAACCCCCGCCGATCCGAGCCGCCCGCTCCCGCGCCATCCCCACCGGACGCCCAGCCACGCGTCGGCCATCCGCCCGGGAGGAGCGCGTGCGTGTGTGGGCCGCGGCCCAGCACTGTTCATTCCGATTTTCCAGGATTTATCAATTTCCAAAAATCCAGAAAACCCAAATAAATCCTAGAAAATCACAGAAAATCCCAAAAATTCTCAAATTTCACCACTTTGCTCCAAATAATATCCTGAACCCAGTGGTGACCTCCTTTTTCCCATTTTCATCCCAGAAAAATTCTAAAAATTCACCAAATGGTTATTTTATGCATTTTATTTCTTTTTCTTTCTTTTAATAGTTTATTTTCCCTTGCTTGATTATTCTCAAGCTAGGATTTAATTATTTTATGTGTTTGCGCTAGTGTCGGAAGTCCCGGAAGCTCAGGTGCAATCCCCGGATCCCGGAGTTTCTACGTTCGAGATCGCCGAGATCGTCCAAGTCCATGGCAAGTCGCAAAACCTTGATCATGTTGAATCCCATGTCTTTAATTTATGTTATTATGCTATTTGCATTATGATAGTTGTGAAATGCTAGTTTAAAGTAAAATAAAAGGTTTAGAAAGACTTGTTATGTATCTAAACCTACCACCGACAAAATGCCATGTCTGACTTGTAGCCATGCCCTTGTAACCCTACATTTAAATATCTGATATTCTAGATAACTATAGGTTACTATTATCACACAAAGTCTTATACTGATAAGGTCGTGGCTGTGGGCCAATAGGATTTGCAAAACCCGACCCTAGGGTAGGGTGGTGTGGGACACCGTACCCTAGAGCGGAGAGTGCCGGTGTGCACGAGGTATGGTAGGGATGTTGGGGAAGAGCCACGAGTCGGACTTCGCCCATCTCCTACCCTAAGACCGAAGTTAGGGTAAGGGTGTTGTGGGAAACCGCGAGTTGGTCGACGCCCACCGCTTACTCTGGGTTGTGGTCGCGGACCTGGAGAGATTGCGGGCCATGTGAAAATATAAGGACTAAACCCCTTTCGCTGAGCAATTGTCACAGTGATCGCTCAACCACAGGAGTTGACTCGTCAACACTGGTTTAGTAGCTGCTCAGCTCGATTGAAACTCTACGGGTGTTGAGAAGTCCGGAGGTTGGGTAGTTGAATTAGGTATGCCGTGCTGCGGATACCTAATAACGGTAGGGTTCACTCGAAGCGGACGGGAGTTTTCCATGTGCCGCACCCGAGTGAATTCTACCCGTAGAGCCTATATAAAGAATTGAGCGTTGAACGACCGGCTTTCTTGACTCACGCGGAGTTAAGGGATCGTGTGGGTAAGTCGAGCAAACTCTGCAGAGTCAAAGCAAATGGTATTCGAATACGCCGTGCTCCCGGTTAATGGAGCTGTGTCACTTGGGTGATCCCATCAGCAAGGCCTAAGTAGTTTTATGAATGTTTTAATCTGAGTAGATGGTTAAAAGAACTCTTCATGAAAACCCTTGTTGATTAAGAAGTAGTTTTGTCGGCAAGTTTTACAAAAAGGTTTATAAACAAAACTGCATCCACTCAAAAATAATAAACCAAGTATACTCCATGCCTTTGTAAATCCGTGCAAGTAGTAAGTTAGGGTTCCTTTGCGATTTGCTGAGCTGGTTGTTGGCTCACGGCTTGCTAAATCCCCTCTTTAGAGGACCAAGACGAAGGTGAAGGTCTCCCCGTTGAGGAAGTCCCCGATGGTCTCTTCTTCGACGAGGATCCGTGGCTTTAGGTCTTCGCCGCGCTCAAGCGGATCTTGGAGCTTTTGTGATGTAATTATGCTTTGGGGCTTGCACGCCCCGCTGTCAAAACTCTGGATGTTAATCCGTATGTGAAATATATGCTGGACTTTTGTTGTAAGCGTGCAATGGTATACTCTTACGCGACACTCCATAACTGTTCATGCGTGAATAGTTACGGATTGCCGTGTCCGTACGCGCCCTCGGAAACGGGGGCGTTACACGGCGGCTTGTGCTCAGGGAAGAGGCAGCGTTAAGGACAGCAGCGACGGGCTTGGGGGAGAGTTAGAGAATATTAAGCGTTTAAGTGGGGGCATGAACAAACCCTAGAGTTCAATTATAAATAAGGTTGGACATCACAAACGGTTCTAAATTAGAACCATTGTTATAAATACACATTACAGATGGTTCTTATTAATAACAGTCTATAATACTTTACATACAGTGCTAAACATGAATCATCTGTGATGTTAGCTCTTCACAGACAGATTTTAGCACAGCCAGTAACACAGATAGTCGCTGAACAAAAAACACTTATGATTATATTTAACACTGATGAATTTGATCAACCACCTTTTTATAGTAGTGCGATGGCCTGAGGGCTTTGCACCGGCCAAGCCACTTTGATCTTTGAATCCTTCGTGATCTCACGGTGGAATAAGTACTGGTGGTAACAAATGCTGCAAAGAGAACAACTTTCGATCCGCTAGGCGATGGCAGCAGGCACGATCGAGCTGGGATCAGGTAAAGTTGTCGGTGGCCTTATCTGTAATTTCCTATTGAGCCAGCAAGCGTTTGTTTGTCAAAGTGTGATGCATCGAATTAGTTCATGTCATACCTATAGGGCGGTAATTTTTCCGTAAGAATCGAACATGCATAGGAATTAGTTCTGGCCACGTACAGTGGGAAAATTCTTACGTTTCATTTCACATATGCAATATATCATGTCTACTGTATAATTAATTGACCGGCAAGTTATGGTAACAACTGTTGGGTTGATCTCTCGGCTAACTATCGAGCGGATTTTCAGGGAGGCACGTCTCCACTCGCACGCCCTGATCGGAAGCGGCACCAACCGTCATTTAGTTTTAGTCCCGGTCACCTAGCGCCACATAAAAGGGGATTTCGACAGGAGCTAGGTTCACGTGTTGTCTAGCCTTCACAAACCCTAACAAGCCCGATTGATTTTGGGTGCTAAGGTGAACGAAGACCGAAGTCTTCTTCGTCTCCGCCCACGGCCACACCGCCGCCGTCTTCACGCCGCCGGTCGACCACCTCTACTGCCGCCATCTCCTTCGCCGACCGCGCCTCTACTTCACACTCATGGCTTCATCCGGTTCGGGTATGTGTACTCACACTTCCGCATTCATGATTATTAGGTGTTCATAGGATTAGGATTAGAATAACAACAACACATAGGATGGGAATAACGCCGTGTGTCCACTCGCCTTGCTCTTCATCCATCTTGTTGTCGTTACTGATTGACTTCACGGTTGCCACTACCAGCCACCAACGCTCCTGTGGCTGGCGGCGCCTTTCCTACCTCATCGCACATCCTCCACTCCCTGCCCTTGAAACGTAACTTGCTAGCTATGTTGCATGGATACTTCACAAAAGTCACGCACGGTATCGATCTCGTACATGATACGGATCATGACCCGATCTGCTACCGATACATATCATGCATGTATCCTGATTTAATGATTATTCAAAAAAGAAAATAGTTTCCGATACTTCTCCGATACTTTTAACCTAATATTCCCCACCCCACCCCCACAATGGCCAGATCCAATCTATTTGTCATCACCCCACCGCCTCCACGCAAAACCTCCACACCGCTGCCTCGGCTCACCCGTCACCTCCGCTCGCCCGCGCCTCGGCTCGCCTCGGCTCCTCTGGCCCGTCGCCTTGCCCGCCCGCCGCGCCCGCCGCCTCGCCGCCGCCTCGGCCTCTCCTCCGCCCCTAGCCTCGGTGCATTTCCTCTGTCGCCTCCGTCCGTGGTCTCCGTCCGCCGCCTCCCTGTCTCCTCCGCCCCTAGCCTCGGTCCGTCGCCTCCATCCGTGGTCTCCGCCCACCACCTCCGCCCGTCGCCTCGGCCCGCCGCCTCGGCCGTCGCCGCCGCCCGTGGGCTCGACTGCTTACAGTATGGTCCTGCTACTGCTAGTGCTATTTAGTTGCTATTTGTTGACTGAATGTACTGGATGATTCAGTAGGGGCAGTGATCAGGTGTTTGTTGTCATTAGCTTGTTTATTTGCTATTTGTTGTCTTGCTGTTCAGATCAGATCATGGCATCTGGTGGTGGATTTGGAGGCTCGAGTGCGTCGTGTAGCACTGGTACTAGTGCGTGTCCTGGCTATCAATCATGATTCAAGACTTGTGATTCTACTATTTATTTCATTATTTGTATACATGTACTTATATTCTGTTATTCTCCGCAGATGGTTCATTATATTAGTCTAACAACCAAGAGGGAGAACTGAAGTACCAAGCAAGTTGCTACATGCCTACATCAATATTAAGGTATTATCGGTTTCTCAATTCCTTATAAGAATTCATTAATTTCTTATTTTTATCTTTATTTTATATATATATATATATATATATATATACATGTATCGTTGTATTGGTATTTTTAGAAAAAATGGCGAATCATGGTATCGACGTATCACATATCCATATTCGTATCGGGCTATCTAGATAACATAGCTTGCTAGCTAGTCTCGTTTGTCGCTGTGCTGCAACCATTGGGCCGCTATCGCCCCTAACTATGTAGCCAGGGTCCGGTAAACCTAAAACCAAACTATTGGGCCGGTCACTGCCATCGCCCGAGAAGGAGAATCGATGGCCAATATAGCCCCCTGGGGCTCTGTTATTCGAAAGGGAGTGATTATTGCACAGATGACTGAAATTTTTTTATCTCTTAATCACCTGAAGTTGCAGATGCTTTTTTTGGAGGGGGCTGTAACTTCAGTTGAATCACCTAAAATTGTAGGTGGTTTTATAGAGAGGCTGCAATTTCAATTGATTAAGAGTATAATTTTATATGTCTAAAAGATAAAAAATTTTCAATCCTCAATAGTAAAATCGTGTTCGAAATGTAGCCTTCGCCCGGCGTGATTTCCTGTTCTAGCCACCTCGCGCGCTCGGGGTCCGCGCGAGGCACATGGCACGCTCTGGTAGCACGCGAGGTCCGGGCTGACACGCTCGCACGGCGCGCGGGGCAGCTAGCTGGCGCGCCTGGGGACCGCGTGATGGCACTGCGGTTGGAGACGAACACCCATGCAGCCGCGCCTCCTGGGTGCGCAAGGACGCACGGCTCGTCCACGCGGCGCGCTGGCGTACCAGCTGGGAGTTGGATGCATGGGCGTAAATGGAACGAACTTGAGTAAAACCAAATATTTGGGGACGGTTTGTATTTTCAGCCGATTTTTCTAACCTGTTCCGGCGGCTTCTCTCTGCACCAACTATCGACGGACACCTGTACCCCCGTCGCATCAGATCTGATCTTCCCGAGACGACGGCAGGCAGATCGCATCTTGAATGTAAGCATCACGAACAAAGCTGATCTCCCAGGCCCGACCGGTGAACGGAATGGTTGACAACTCGACATTACTAACCGCCAACGATAAAAAGCTAAAGAAAGGAGACCGTCAGCAACCGTATCCATCACAAGGGAACATATTCGATGGGAACATATTCGATCCCTTGCACGGCCCGGCCCGAAGACGCGCGGCTAGCTACTAGCTACCTGCTTGGCGCGCGCATGAATGCAAGTTCGAGAAAGTAAGCAAAGATCGATTGCTGCATGTGTACTTTGCCAAGTGCCGGTTCTAGGATTTTTATCGTATTCTAAACTGAACTTTATATGTTAGAACTGATATTAATTTATACCCACATTACAATATAATAAAAGTATATCATAAATACATTATTAATATAAAAATCTAACTCAATTATGCAACATAAAATATAATAAAAAAACATGACAAAACATAAACAATATAGCATAGTAGAGATACAATTTGAATAGCTAAATAATGAAGATTTGCTCTCTACCTTATTCCACCGTTTCTTCATCAACAATCGAATAAAAATCAGAACTTACAAAGATAACATATGAGAGTAAATCAAACATGTATATAAATAAATATAAATAACATGAAGTTTACATTTGCAAGAAGCTCACTTACCACTAGCACGAGATAGCTATTTCTTACATGACCTCATCTCTTGAAAATGCTTCAAAATATTATCGTCATTAATGCTTGCAAATATGTTTCACTCAATATAGCTACCATGCTATGATTCAAGCACTCATCATTCATCTTATTCCACAAATCAGTCTTAATAATATTCATATGAGAAAGCTCTTTCTATAATTGATATTGCCACCGGCAAAAGAAAGGCCAATTCAATAAGACAATATATCAATAAAAAAATTATGTGTTTATCGACCTGAACCATCTTCACAGCAAGATTTTGTAAAATCTACACCATCTCTCACATCAGCAATAAATATACCAATTTAGTCTCTAAGGATTACACAATCATATTAGGAGAAGTTAGCAGCATACAAGCTTTGCACAAATTGCTTTTGCATATGGTGTGAAGTCATTAAGTGATTCCCAGGAGCATTGTCAAACAATTTTGCAGCCTTTTCATCCTTCTCTTATACTATTTCACCATTTTTAGGAAGTTCTCCTATTGGTTGAGCTAGAAGATTCATTATGTCCACAAAAAATAAGAGCCTATAATAGAAGAAATTTTGCAATGCCTAACATAACAGTAAGATACTTTATATTCTTCCTCATCCTACTTAATGCAACAGCCATCACATAATAAACACCTTGTTTCTGATTTTTGAATGCCTCGCAATGTTTTCTTGATTTATTGTGATAACTATCGACTTTACCAATTGTTCATCAAAACATTTAATTGCATTCTTCCAACTAACAAACCCTACTCTTGTGAAGGATTTAATACCATAGGTTTTATCTTTTGGCTATTTAAAGAGGAAGTAGAGTACCAACCGCAACCGGCAACTGGTGACGTGTGGCGTGGGAGTGTCGCGGGAGCCAACAGGCGAGGGATGGTGCAATCTTCCCTTTCTTTGTTTCTTTGCTTCGACAATTGACACGGCGTGGCCCTCCACCCTTGCCAGCTTCTCTAATACGATAATCGGCAATCCCCTTCCTCTTCCCGACTTAGTGGCTTGCTTTGGGCCTTCAGCACATTGCTGGCGTGGGCTGTGGGAGGCTGGGAGCATGAGGGGTGGCGAGGAAGCTAGGGGGAGGGAGCGGCGCGGCATGGAGTCACACAGCGGCACAAGACGGTTGGGGCCTGGAGGTGTGGTATGATTGGATGTGCTATGTGTTGCTTTTGCCGTTTTTGCGTGAGTCTAGGGGTGAGCCGGTAGGGGATAGGCTAGGGTGAAAAGTGGGCCGAGTGGTTACTTGGGTCTCACTAGGAGAGGATGTCATGGACTTAATTTTGCCTACACGCTATAGACTAGACCACTAAATTACTACCTAGGCTGAACTAAAACTAGCTGAGCTATACACTGTGAAATTTTGCAAACCCTCGGTTGAAGCCTACGGAGCCTACGTTGCTATGGGCTGAATGTATCCGCCTCTGATCGGAGAGAATATATTGGTACGTATGTGCGGTGCTCGCCTGCCTGCCTATATATTCAGGCCGGTCGCTTCCCAGCTTAATTAACACTTGAGTTAGCAACAGCAGCAGCAGCATACAGTTGCGCATGTGCGAGTGTCCTAGCTAGTTAAGTAGATCCTATCCTATCGATGGAGAACAACAGGAACAACGTGCAGCCCCCGCCAGGTGAGGATCAATCGATCGATCGATAAAAGTAATCTCTCCCTGTCATACGTACTCCAAGAACACGTACAGAGATATCGATATATATTGCTCAATAGCTAATCGTTCGATGATCTCCTCGCAAAACAAAGAGAGAGAGAGAGAGACCACTAATTAATCGTTCTAGCTATATATGTTAGTTGTGTTAACGGCGCTCAATAAGTAATTTCCTGACGTCGCATGTAAATTAACCTTCATCAATAGTGTAGGACCGAAATGGCGACAGAGGGGGGGTGAATGTCGCTCTCTTTTTTAAATCGCCCCCAAGGAGTCAACAAAATTTTCTACTCTCCAATAGCTATTGAAGCTATGAAGATGGAGAACAAAAAGCCGACTGGAAACTAGCAAGGAAATTGCAAGAGATCAGCTCAACACAATTCCACAGCAACAAATTTCAGACAAATGCTGCCACGGCAGGAACCTGCAGTCACGGCAAGAAAACAGTGGAAACTGCTGCCATGGCAAAGTAAACTGGCTGCAACGGCTGCCACGGCAAAGAAATCGGAAGTTTTCCTGCCAGCCGAGAGATGGAAATAGCAGGACAGCAAGAAGGCTTACTAGTACACATGCAGCTATCAGAACTCAAGAAAAGAAGCAAAACTAAACCGAACACAACTGAACACTACCTTGCAGAGGTAATCACAAGCTTGGCTGCAGATCAATAAAGCAGAACCAAAGGTTTTGCTGCAGTCGCACCAGGGAGCAAAGAAATCCACCATGCAGTCATGAGCTGTTGCTACCAAAAAAAAGATACTGAAAATGAAAGTCTACAGTCTTAACAAACACAGAAAACTCAGCAGCAGGTGAAAAGAAAAAGAACGTGCAGAGAAGACTGCAGGACTGCAGACTGGAAGGGAGAAGCAGTAAAAGAGAGTTGTTCGGTGCAGTGAAAACAACATGCGCTACTTTCTTTGTCGGCGAGAGAAAATAGAACCGGCGTCCAACCGCTTTGCAAACACAGGAGAGAACAGTTAGGCAAAATGAAGAAACCAGTTCGGTAAACTCTCAGATTACTGAGAACAGTTTGACAAAATGAAAGAACAGTTCATTTCTGTGGTTGGTTCGGCAAAGAGGAAATCAATTCCAACTGCTGTTGTTTGCACAGGAAGAAGAATAAAAGGCAGCAGTCCTTACCCCCAACCGAAATGCTTTACGAGCAGCAAAACATCACTTTGTTGCAGAAGAAACTGTGCAGCAAAAGCACCACTCGGCAGCAGTGAACAATAGGCAGAAATGAACATTCGGCACAGGTGAACACAGCGAATGGCAGCAGTAGCAAAGATCAATCGGCAGAGAAAGAAGGAAACTAGAAAGAGTAAGAAAAGAATCCTGCCGAAGGGACTCAGAGTAGTTTAGCATTCATCCACTGCTCGGCATAGGAATTAATTTACTGTTTGCACAGGAAAGAAAACAGGATGCATGCACTTGCTTGTCGGCAAGAAAGGAGTACTGAAGAACTGAATCCTGCAGCAACTAATTTAATCAAGAGAAGCACAGTTTGGCACCGAGAGCAAAAGAAACTGAAGAGCAAAGGATCATAACTAGTTCATGCCATCTTTCACAAAGATCAACTCAAGAACTGAGAACTAAATAAGAGTGAAATCAAGTTCAAGAAAGAACTAAGAACAAGAAAACTTCAGATTTCATTTTAACTAAATATTAAAACAAGTTTTTCAATCCATCCTCTCTCTCAATCCTCAAGAACACCAAGAGCCTCACATGCTTCTTGGGAGGAACACCACACACAAAGATATGAATAAGCTCACAAGTGTCCTAAGGGTATGCAGCCCTCACCTCTATTTATAGCCCTTGGCTAACGGGTCTCAACCCGTTCGGCGGCTAAACCCTAACGGAGCCGTCTTCCGCTTGTGCAGCCTTGCGAAATTCCCGTGCCGCCCCCCCGCACCTTCCGGAAGCTTCCGCTCCTTGCCTCGCCGCCTCGCAACCACGTCGAGTCCACGTCGTCTTCGACACATCATGACCGTTCTGACCTCAGCGCCACCTGCGCCTAGTCCGGTCCACGTGTCTCGCCACGACTCCGCCTCGCCGTCTGCGGTCACACGATAAGAAACACGCCAAATAGCACCGCCGATACATGAAAGCGTAAACAAAGATCAAACACAGCCGAGTCAATGTAATATGCAACCTAAACCCATACGACTAGGTTCGACCAAGTCCGACCGAGCCGTTGCACCCATGCAACGCCGTGGTCCGAACACACCGACTCAAACTCGACTTTTGAGAACAGATGTCAATTACTCATCACTCACAATGGGATGACCTCCACATGGTCTCTCAATCTCCCCCTTGATGAGTATATTGACAAACACCGAAAAAGCATAAAGTTGAGTTTGCAAAGTCTAACATGGTCCATAAGTAAAAGAGTAAAGCTAATGACCATATCGACAGAAGGAGCAAAAGAAAGAACAATTTTTCCTCAAAGCTCCCGAAGTGGCTTTTTCTACCACTATTCTCCCCCTTTTGGCAATAAACCCATCAAGAATGAAAGAAGGAGAAAAATCATGAAAAATGATGAAAGGCTGATTTGATCATTTTTTAAGTATGTAGAGCCATGAGAATTATCCAAAATGACCAACATATATTACATCAAGCCATATCATACAAATATGCTACAAAGATCATGACTAAGTATGTAAAGAGAAGCTAAGCAACATAAGGTATATTCTGAATTTTAGTTGAAGTGCTTAGCAAGTCAAGTCAATCATGATTTTAGTCTAGCTAATGATATCCACAAATGATGCAAGCCATGTCAATGAGCTAAATGGAATCAAGAAGCTAGTGTTGAGCCAACTAGAGTGCTATTTGTTCAAGAATGATACAATTGTGGAAGTACTTTGAATTTTTTTTTTAATTGAGCACTTTTGACATTTTTCTTTTGAGATCTCATGATTGTTTTCAATCATATTTTTGTCATGTGCTAGACCTCAAGCCTTATGCGATCATTCCAAGCGAGAAGCTTAAGGAAATGATCTTGGTCATCCAAATCTCCCCTGAGTTCATGCCTTGTGCAATGGCAAGCCGTCTCATGAGAAGGAATTGGTGAGATCAGTTTTTTCGCACAGAAGAGATCTTTTTTTTTGATAGATTGTACTAACTTATGTGTCATCAAGAAACTATATAGCTCAATCTATTGCTCAACTAAGATTCAAGACTCAACTCAGCCTATTTGACATGGCAAGAACCATAAAAAGACAACACAAAGCTGACTAGTCTCAAATATGAACATGACAGGAATTAGGTCTAATTTAGCATTTTAATTAACCTATCAGGGCAAAGACTTGACTACACATATAAAGTCATGATCAAATTAGCAATGGAGCATAAGTCATGGCAAAATGTATTATAATGAAAACATGTCATGAAAGGATAATAATCATGGCTCCATTAAGTTATGTTACAAATACAAAGAAGAACATCCACTCCCCTTAACAATTGATGCAACTTTCAGTTCAAGTTGAGTTATGTCATCATTAAAATCTAGAAGTTCCCAAATGAACTCCCCCTGAACCAAAGCAATAAAACGAGAAGCTGGCAAATGAAACAAGAAAACAGGCAGTCCTTAAAGCATAGATAAGATATAGAGGATACTATGGCTCGATCGACTCTCATCTACCCCATATGTCTCCGGGACAACAATTGTCGAGAAAACGCACACTAGAGAGCAAACACGCACTGCCTGCCCGAGAGTGGCCCAACCTCGCTAGAACCTAAAAGAAGTGAGTGAGCTCAACCTAGTGAGATAAGAAACACTATCCCGAAACACAAGATAAGAGCAAGAAGTCTAAGCAACTCAGCAAGAGACACACTCTAACCTATGCTAGAAGGACTAATCCCAATGCACCCGCAAATGCAATGCAATAGAAATGAGACAGAAGCATAACCAATAGTAAAGCAGTAAAGTCCAAGCTCCCCCTCACAACAGTCCATAAGGACAAACCACCCCAAGCTCTCCCCGCAGAGTGAAAATCTCGAGCTATCCAAAGGCTTGGTGAAGATATCACCAACCGGTGGTCACTCTCAAACCGAGCACTATGTCACCCTTCTCCACATGGTCTCGAAGGAAGTGATATCGATATCGATGTGCTTGGTCCGAGAGTGCTGCACTGGGTTCTTAGCAATGCTAATCGCAGACGATATCGCGGAAGAGCGGAACACGATCGATAGCTAACCCAAAGTCCCGCAGTCGAGACCATCCAAAGGACACAGCTCGACAGAATCGGCCGCAAAGAACATACTCGGCCTCTGCGGTGGATCAGGCAACACCGGACGCTTCCTTGAAGACCAAGAAACGAGAGAAGTGCCAATGAACCGGCAGTGCGAAGTGCTCTTCCTATCTATCCTACACCAAAGAAAGTCTCGCATCCAAAAGGCTCTAAGAGATAGACAGAGGAGGAAGAGTACCGATACCATAGTCAATGGTAGCTCGAAGGTACCGAAGATGCGCTTCACCGCCGGCGGTGAGATACGCGAGAGAAGCTCAAACCGCACAAAGACACACGAGAAGTGTATGTCCGGTCTCGAGGCGTGAGGTACAAGAGAGAGCCAATCATACTTCGAACTCTTTTGATCAACTGCTCGCCGTCCTCATCTCGGGTCAAGTGTGGCCGTAGAAGCCATCGGAGTCGACACCGCTTTCCATCACTCATGTCGAAGCGTCTCGGGAGGTCACGGTGTACTTGCCTTGATGCAAGAAGGTACCATCCCGAGTCTCGCTTGATCCGGAAGCCAAGGAAGAAAGTCAACTCACCCATCATGCTCATCTCAAACTCGGTGCTCATGACATCCGAGAACTGTGAAACTAGAGCATGAGAAGAGCCGCCAAAGATGATGTCATCGACATAAATTTAGGCGACGAAGGTCATTGCTAAGCCGGCGAATGAACAAGGTCTTGTCAACTTTACCCATCTCAAAATCATGTCTCAATAGATAGGACTTAAGCCTCTCATACCAAGCTCTAGGGGCTTGCTTAAGTCCATACAACGCTTAGAAAGCTTGAAGACATGACTAGGGTATTTAGGGTTCTCGAAACCGGAGGTCGTCGACATAGACTTCTTCCTCAATGAAGCCATTAAGAAAGGCACTCTTGACGTCCATCCGGTAAAGCTTGAAACCTTTAGAAGCGCAAAGGCAAGCGAAATTCTAATGGCCTCAAGACGCTTCTGAGGGCAAAGGTCTCCTCAAGTCTAGACCCTCAACACAGAATACCCCGAGCAACCGCCTAGCCTTGTTTCAATGACTACCCCATCCTCACTTTGCTTGTTCTTGAACACCCATTTGGTTCCAATGATATTGTGATCTCGAGGGGCTCAACAAGCGTCCGCACCTTGTTTCTCTCGAAACTCTCTAGCTCCTCATGCATGGCGTTGACCCAAGACTCGTCGATAAAGCATGGCAAACGTCCTTGGGCTCAAAGGAAGCTACGAAGGCGAGTGGAGATGAAAAGTGACACGCCGGACTTGGAACGTGTGACTCGCTCAAATAGATCTCCAATCATCCGCTCGAAGGATGAGATTTTGGATATGTCTTGGAGGTCTGGATGAGATGAAGAAGTGGCCTCTACCTCGTTACTGACGGGTAGGAACAGAGCCACTAGCTCCGAAGAAGCGTAGGTAAGGGCGATCGCCTCGAGGTGCGGTGGAAGAAGGCACCTCAAGGGGTGGAGAAGGGACCGGATCGGTAGACAACCCTCATCTCCATCATCCTCATCATCCACAAAGATGGTCTCGGACCGCTCTAGTGAACTCGAGATATCGGGCCTAGTCCCTGACCGCCTCATCGAAAGTTACCTCACTGTGTTTCTACCATTTTACTAGACTCGCAGCCTGCACCCTATAGGCCCGCCAAGAAGTCGAGTAGCCTGAAAAAGTCCATCACAAGAACGTGACTCGAACTTATCTAGGTTCCCGGACTTGAATAAAACACTTGCAACCAAACACACGAAAATGAGAAACACCGGCTTTCGCCGTATCTCAACTCATAAGAAGTGCGGTGCAAGTGTGCTGAAGAAAACTCGATTGGAAACATGGCACGGTGGCTATAGCCTCACCCAAAACTTCCGCGGTGTAGAGTACTCATCAAGCATCGTCCGGCCATCTCGACCAAGGTGCGGTTCTTCCTCTCCACAACGCCATTCTGCTGGGGACGATGGAGAAGAGAATTGGTGCTCTACACTGTCTCACCACGAAACTCTCAAAGTAGGAATTCTTGAACTCCGTGCCATTGTCATCTGCGGATCGCTCGTAAGGCACCGAAACTCAGCGAGAAAGCCTCACGAAAAGACCTCGAAATGTGAGAACGCCTCATCCTTCGAGGCCAAGAAAACACCCAAGAATACCTCGAGAAGTCATCGACTCACGACAAGAACATACCACTTCCCTCCTGCTGACTGCACTCGAGCTGGTCCAACCGTATCCATATGGAGCAGCTGTCCTGCATCGATCATAGTAACTGTGACCGGAGGATGAGAAGCGGCAACCATCTTGCCGTCGCGGCATGGAACGCAAAACAAGATCTTTGACCATCTTGAGTTTCGCGAGACCACGAATGAGATCGTGGCCGCTAACTCGAGTCAAATGGTCAAATCCAATATGACCAAGTCTCCTATGCCGAAGGAAAGGTCATGGGACTCGAAGCAACCAAACACCGAGAGAATCACCGAAGACTCGGAAAAATCAGCACGAAAGATCCTCCCAAAACGAGAAATCCATAAACCGGACTACAGAAGAATCAAGAATTTTGCAATTGTTTTCTTAAAACTCACCTCAAAGTCGTCATCGGTGGTCGAGAGACCGAAAGCAAATTGTCTGCAGCTTACTAACCAAGGCAACATCTTTTAAAACAAATGAATCATTAATGCAAGATGCACCTTTGGCGATGACTCGCCCGTAAGAGGCGTCTCCAAGGTGATCGTCTCATCACCGAGCACGGCAAGGGAAGAAAACCAACGGAATCTCCGGTCATGTGTCGTGAACACCCGAGTCTACAAGCCAAACCTTTCCTTCCCCGCCCGCGAACCCGAGTCAACAAGAGAGCAAAGTCTCGATCTTGGGATAAATCAACATAGATTTTGGCACCCAATCTTGAGTCACACGTCGAGCGAAAGAAGTAGTCACAGACGACCGACCTCTAACTACCCTCGCCTCCGTCGCTCAAAGAATCGGAAGGTCTATGTGCGGACTGAAGTCATTCGGGTCCGACCGCTACGGAGAGCGAGTCGAGCACCGGAAGACGCCGATCACGCCGCGGTAGGCATCTCGATGGGAAAACGAGATCTACCCTCGGGACGGCGGAAGTCACGACCGAGAGGAGCACGAGGACGAAAACGAAGACTCGGAAAAACCAAGTCCTCGGTCTTGCCCAAAGCTACCAACAAGAGCAAACCTAGACCTCGTGTTGGTCTTAGGTGCACTCAAGGTCCGGGCGACCACGAATCGCCTAAGAGACTCGGCCACGGTCTCTTCGCGCGATCTTGGCGCTTGAAGCAATGGTCAAACAAATGCCCATCCTTCGGATGAAGGTGCAATGATACCGCCTCCGAGGGGTCAAGTAGCATGAGATGGCTTCGCTCGAGAGGTCAAGCTGCAGTGAAATCACCTTGCTATCGAAATCCTTGGACAAAGCCCGCTGATCTAAATTGAACTTTCTTGTTCTTGGGCTTGACCTCGATCACACCTGCGGCTATTGGTCTGAGCACGGCAGGTGGATGTTTCCTCACATCCTCACGGAAATCATATCCTAGACCTGTTTGAACTTGCAAATCTTTGATTGGTCTAGAATAAGATTGAGATCCTTCTTGCCTCCTACAAATTTCTCGAGAGTGTTCATAAGGTGCCGACACTCCCGAAAGAGAGAGGTGCAAGAAGAGCAAGGAGGAGGAGAAACAATGAGAAGGTAAGGGAGCAGGAGAACAACAACAAGCGGAGGAAGACGGCTTGTGCACGCAAAGCCGACGTAGAAGGGACAGTCCTACTGCTAGCAGGTTGGTTCGCATCGCTAGGCGTCTCTACCTTACCCGGGGGCTTCTCCCCCTTCTCCACAACCACATTACAAGCACAAGGTGGCTTCTCTAGTAGGTCCTTAGTTAGCTTCACACATTTCTCATCCAATGTAATCAAGTTAGATTTTAGTTTGTTACAACTAATGCATGGTGAGCTAACAGGGTCCTTAGAAGCAAACTGAGCCAACTTCTTATCATGATCAATCATTTCTTGAAACTGCTTGGAAATGATTCAAGCTCGTGATCGATTTAGGACAATTCACACATGAAGCAATAGGCTCAAGTAGAAAAGCTTGTAATTCAAAGAATTTTATGATCCGCCTTTTAGGTTCATCTTCAAATTGTTACAACTTTCACAAGTCTCGGGCAGATCGAGAAGCAATGTATAAAGACCTCTAAAAGCATTATCCTTATCCTCACATGAGGTGCAAGAAGTAGTCTCAACGGTAGATGAAGGAAAACAATCCTAGACATCTCTAGTTCAATGACGGACTAACATTCTCCACCTTAAGAATATCTAGCTCGGAGGTCACACTATCATATGAAGTCCTTAGCTTCTCCATATCACCAATCAAGGCGGGGCATGTATCACATTCGTCACGAGAGGAAGCAGATGTAAGTGAAGTAAGCTCTCGTGACAATCTAGCTACTTCCTTCTCTAACTCAGTACACCTAGCCTTAGCTCTAGCATGAAATCCACCTAGCTTAAGAAAAGCATGATTGAGCTGGTCATAGGTGGGGCATACCTCGTCCGAGTCGGAGTACAGCTCGCTGTCGCTCAGTTCGCCCTCGAGGGCCATGAAGCACATGCCGGAGAAGTCTTCGCCGCTCTTGGGGTCTTGATCACCCGTCCCGTCGTCGTCGCTCCATCCCTCCACCTCGCTGAGGTCGAGGTCGTCGAACGCGGAGAGGACGCGGTGGAAAAGCTTCTTGGCCTTCCCAAAGTCGCGGAACTTCTTCTTGCCTTGCGTCTGAGCTGGAGGCTTCTTGTTGCGGTTCTTGTCGGTGTAGTCGTTCTTGACCGAACCGCCGTAGTCGTTCTTGCCCTTCTCTAGCTTGGGGCGGTTGCTCGAATGTGGTTGGGGCCACCACACTCAAAGCAAATCAATGGTCCTCTTCTCTTTCCATCCCTCCTCCTCTTGTAAGCATGGGAGAACTTCCGAGCTAGGAGGGCCAGCTGTTCATCCTCTAACTGCTCTAACTGATCATCACTTACATCACAGAGAGCAGATAGAGAGAACCCGCAAAGAGAATCAGCAGAAGAACCAGAAGCAGCAGTGGGATCGGTGACTAGTGCCATCGACTGAGACTTCGACCGACGAGAGACTATGTCAATCTCGTGAGTCTTGAGGCGCGAGTAAAGCGCATCAAGAGTCAGGGTCGAGAGGTCCGTGGTGTCCTTGATGGTAGTCACCTTCATTTCCCAAACCCTAAGATCGAGTCTTTGAAAGAATCATCGGCGTTATCCGAGTCGGAGTATGTAAGACCGACGGCTCGGAGGTTGCTCAAAATTTTGTGAAAGCGAGAAAAGCACTCGTCAAGGGACTCACCGAAAGCATCTCGAATTTGTTTATGTCGCGCTTGAATCGGTCTTGTCGCACCGTCTTTATTTGGGTGGTGCCCTCATGGTAAGCATTGAGGGTCACCCAAATATCGAAGGCCGACGTCGGTGAGAGATGCGATCAAATTCGCTCGCTCAATCCACGAATGATGATGTTCCTCGCCTTTGCGTTTGCCTCAACATCGCCCATATTCCGGCATTGATGTTCTCATCGGCGGAACAACAAAGCGGACCTTGACCTTTCGCCAGATGGCGTAGCCTCGAGCCGGATGTAGGTCTCCATCCGGCTCTTCGAATGGAAAATCCATCCCATCAAAGATCGGGGGCTTGGTCGAGTACTTGTCCGTCGCCATGGCTCTTGAGACCGGTTAAAGATCTATCAAGAAGAGCTAACCGGCTCTGATACCAATTGTAGGACCGAAATGGCGACAGAGGGGGGGTGAATGTCGCTCTCTTTTTCAAATCGCCCCCAAGGAGTCAACAAAATTTTCTACTCTCAATAGCTATTGAAGCTATGAAGATGGAGAACAAAAAGCCGATCGAAACTAGCAAGGAAATTGCAAGAGATCACTCAACACAATTCCACAAAGAACAAATTTCGGACAAATGTCGCCACGGCAGAACCTGCAATCACGGCAAGAAAACAGTGGAAACTGCTGCCATGGCAAAGTAAACTGGCTGCAACGGCTGCCACGGCAAAGAAATCGGAAGTTTTCCTGCCAGCCGAGAGATGGAAATAGCAGGACAGCAAGAAGGCTTACTAGTACACATGCAGCTATCAGAACTCAAGAAAAGAAGCAAAACTAAACCGAACACAACTGAACACTACCTTGCAGAGGTAATCACAAGCTTGGCTGCAGATCAATAAAGCAGAACCAAAGGTTTTGTCTGCGATGCACTGTGGAGCAAAGAAATCCACCATGCAGTCATGAGCTGTTGCTACCAAAAAAAAAAGATACTGAAAATGAAAGTCTACAGTCTTAACAAACACAGAAAACTCAGCAGCAGGTGAAAAGAAAAAGAACGTGCAGAGAAGACTGCAGGACTGCAGACTGGAAGGGAGAAGCAGTAAAAGAGAGTTGTTCGGTGCAGTGAAAACAGCATGCAGCTACTTTGCTGTCGGCAGAGAAAATAGAACCAGCGTCCAACTGCTTTGCAAACACAGGAGAGAACAGTTAGGCAAAATGAAGAAACCAGTTCGGTAAACTCTCAGATTACTGAGAACAGTTTGACAAAATGAAAGAACAGTTCATTTCTGTGGTTGGTTCGGCAAAGAGGAAATCAATTCCAACTGCTGTTGTTTGCACAGGAAGAAGAATAAAAGGCAGCAGTCCTTACCCCCAACCGAAATGCTTTACGAGCAGCAAAAACTACAGCCGGCTACAGCTGTTTGTAGCAGCAAAACATCACTTTGTTGCAGAAGAAACTGTGCAGCAAAAGCACCACTCGGCAGCAGTGAACAATAGGCAGAAATGAACATTCGGCACAGGTGAACACAGCGAATGGCAGCAGTAGCAAAGATCAATCGGCGGAGAAAGAAGAAAACTAGAAAGAGTAAGAAAAGAATCCTGCCGAAGGGACTCAGAGTAGTTTAGCATTCATCCACTGCTCGGCATAGGAATTAATTTACTGTTTGCACAGGAAAGAAAACAGGATGCATGCACTTGCTTGTCGGCAAGAAAGGAGTACTGAAGAACTGAATCCTGCAGCAACTAATTTAATCAAGAGAAGCACAGTTTGGCACCGAGAGCAAAAGAAACTGAAGAGCAAAGGATCATAACTAGTTCATGCCATCTTTCACAAAGATCAACTCAAGAACTGAGAACTAAATAAGAGTGAAATCAAGTTCAAGAAAGAACTAAGAACAAGAAAACTTCAGATTTCATTTTAACTAAATATTAAAACAAGTTTTTCAATCCATCCTCTCTCTCAATCCTCAAGAACACCAAGAGCCTCACATGCTTCTTGGGAGGAACACCACACACACAAAGATATGAATAAGCTCACAAGTGTCCTAAGGGGTATGCAGCCCCTCACCTCTATTTATAGCCCTTGGCTAACGGGTCTCCAACCCGTTACGCCGGCTAAACCCTAACGGAGCCGTCTTCCGCTTGTGCAGCCTTGCGAAATTCCGCCGCCTCCCCGCACCTTCCGGAAGCTTCCGCCCTTGCCTCGCACGCCGCAACCACGCCGAGTCCACGCCGTCTTCGACACATCATGACCGTTCGACCTCGCCGCCACCGCGCCTAGTCCGTCCACGTGTCTCGCCACGACTCCGCCTCGCCCCGCAATCACGCGACAAGAAACACGTCAAATAGCACCGCTCGATACATGAAAGCGTAAACAAAGATCAAACCTGTCGAGTCAACAGAATATGCAACCTAAACCCATACGACTAGGTTCGACCAAGTCCGACCGAGCCCGTTGCACCCATGCAACGTCAGGGTCCGAACACACCGACTCAAACTCGACTTTTGAGAACAGATGTCAATTACTCATTACTCACAATGGAATGACCTCCACATGGTCTCTCAAATAGGCTACCCGACGACGGTTGATTCGGAGCAGCAGGGTGCAGGCAGGAAGAAGGGATCGTGCCGTATGACGACCAAACGGGGAGAGACGAGCTTCATCGAAGGATGGTACGTATTTATGTATGTATATATAATAGACACCACTGGAGTCTCGAGCTTGTCTACTTAATAACCCTAGCTACCTGATCTAAGGTGATAAAAGTATGTTAAATTCATTTAGATGGTATATTAAAGGTGAAAGTATCTACACCTAGGGTAGAGTGTATTTTTCAAATATATATATATATATATATATATATATATATATATATATATATATATAGAGAGAGAGAGAGAGAGAGAGAGAGAGGAGGAGGGAGAGTAAAAGCCTAGCTAGCAGCTCTGGCTAATGTAGAGTTGATTTTTCATTTTGTTGTGATGTTCTTCTTCTCCAGCATTGCTGCGCTCTGTTGCTGCTGGCTGTGCGAGCTGTGCTGCGACTGATCAAGGAGAGGGATTCCTATCATATATGGCGTAGACATGGAGGGAGGCCAAACTGCATGCAGCTTAATTTCATCAAGATGGAGATCGATAATTTCGGATGATGATATATACTACTATCTTTGTTGGTTGCGTCCAGCTGATATAGTTTGTGCTATTTCTACTAGACGAGTTTAAGCTTTCGTGTGGCAATTTTTTTGCTTGTACTTTCCCTTTTTATGTTGTCCCATCCAGCGAACATCGTCTGTGTGCTAGAGTGTGGACTTGGTGAGAGCATGGCCCGACACGTCCGTTATCACGTCATGGAACATTGGTAGTTTTGTACCAGAATCGCGTTTTATGAAAGCTATAATTAGGCCCCACTTATTTCGGTTTTGATTTCTGGCTTTCGACTTATTTTTTTTACTATTCTTAAATTTTATTTTTTTCTGATTTTTTTTGGATTTTTTGAGCTTTTTACCGTTTTTTCTATTTTTATTTTTTAAAATTTAATTATATCAAATAAATCATCTTTGGCTACAGTGTAATTTTAACCAGTTACAGTAAAATAAGCCATAAGCCACAGTCTAACCGAACACCATATGGTTTCAAAAAAAGCTACGATTAATTGTTTACAGTGAATTCCTTGCATGATTGTTTAATTGTGTGTTTAATTTGATGAAAACCAAAGACTTGTTTGCAAAAGTTCCATCTGCAGACATGTTGCACGGCAATAAACCAAAGAAATAATATTGCTAGATATCGTGGGCCAAGGACAAGAATAAAAGAAACTCTTCTCTCACTCTCTTTTTGGAGAGGGAGAGAGATCAGAGATGAAATTTTTCGCAGTGCCCCATTACTTTTTCGATTGTGCAGAGGCATGGTAACTATATATTGTAAACCCTAGATGCTATATATTGTACAGAAAGAATCATATCGTGTGTATTAAGACTGTTTACTAGGCAGTTAGTCAATTTTTGAGCAATCAGATAAAAAAACAGGTAATGCTATGTCACACACGTCCGATAAATGGCAAAAAAAATCAGACATGGTCCAACCGTCCTCTCTAGAGCCTTCTATCCAAAAGATCCCACCACTTAACTCATGGGAGCCCATCTACTCTTATTCTTTATCCTCCATTCTCCATCTACTCTTCCTTCTCCGACCTCTTAGGTGGGAGACATGGGCGGCGCTAGGTGACGGTGGCCAATGACCTTTCCCAACGCTAAATCGCCATCCCAGAGCCAGACACCGAGTGTGTCGCTGTCGACGTCGAGGCCAGGGCCTATGTGTCGGGTGTTTGTTGTAGTAACCAGGGATTTTGTTGCAATAAGTGATTCGAGATGTTGTGTTCTATATTTTTTTTGAAGAGAAAATTGCACTATAGCTCTTTAAACTTGTAGGGTTGTACTACTTTACCCTCTGAACTTGTATTTTACTTTCTCAGCCCCCTGAACATGTAGTGTTATGCCACTTTACCCCCTCAATTTGTATTTTACTTTTTAAGCCCCCTGAAATTGTAGGGTTGTGCTACTTTACCTCTTAAAGTTGTATTTTACTTTCTCAGCTTTCTGAACTTGTGTCTGTATGTACCACAGGTCCATTGGGCCGTTTGCTAACAGAAAATATTGAACCGGCATAGCATGTGGTTGATGCCTTAGGTTCGGGCTCAACCGCGTACACACAATGTCAAGTTGACACAGTGCCCTCTTTTCCCTTGCAGCAAGGTAGAGCAGAGGATGGAGCGCGCAGGGCAACAGCGGGTTTTCACAGTGGGGCTCCAGTGATGCTGTGCATGTGGTGTGTTCCCAAGGCCTGCCAAGTTGTGTGCGGAAGGAGGAGTGGCTCGATGAGGCTCCATCCTTGTGCCAGGCCGTCAACATCACAAGGTGTGCTGCATCGCACTGAATCTAAAACACATCTCCTTCAGTTACCTCTCTCACCGTAGAGCGCCACCATCATGCTCCTCCCCACCACCATGGATGTTGCTGTTGCCAGCTCTTCTCCGCTACCCTCATCATCAATAGCCGACACCCCTAGCATCTCCAAGAAGAGGTGGCGTGCTTGGGTGTCAATTTATCCTCCCTGTCGTCCCCATGGAGCCTCCTCAAGTCACTCCTTTCACACACAGCTTTGCAGGCCCCGAGAACATGCCACATGCTCAATGTCACCGGAGCCCTGCTGTGACAACCCGTTGTTGCCCCTCACCCTCCATCCCCTACTCGGCTACGCTGCAAGGGAGAAGAGGACATTGTGTCGACTCGATACTATTCCCACATGATCGAGCCTGACCCTACGACATCAGCCATGTGCTATGCCAGCTCAGCATTTTCTGTTAGCAAATGACCCAATGAACCTACGGTGCAAATAGACACAAGATCAAGGCCCGATAAAGTAAAATACATGTTTGTAAGGGTAAAGTGGCACAACCCTATAAGTTCAGGGGCTTAGAAAGTAAAATGCAAGTTCATGGGCTAAACTAGCACAACCCTATAAGTTTAGGGGGCTGAGAATGTAAAATACAAATTCAGGGATTAAAGTGACACAACCCTACAAGTTTAGGGAGCTACATTGCAATTTTCTCATTTTGGATTATTGCATCAACAAATTATTGAAATGTTGCGCTTTGCTATCCTAAAATGTTGCATACTTTCTATGTAAATATTGATAGTGATATTTTTCAATGTTGC
The DNA here is from genome assembly GCA_036346245.1 of Bonia amplexicaulis. Lineage (NCBI taxonomy): Eukaryota > Viridiplantae > Streptophyta > Magnoliopsida > Poales > Poaceae > Bonia > Bonia amplexicaulis. The sequence goes on from CM070748.1 coordinate 6,301,301, forward strand.
AATAGCTTTTTTTTAATTGAGAGAATTAGATTATTTTTTAAGTTTCCCGCTATTGCAGCTACAGTTGCACAGCGTTGCACACGCGAAATCAAAATGTTACAACAATTTCATTGTGAAATCAAAATTTTGAAGCGAGAGAGAGAGGTGATGCAGCAAGTGAGAGGTGGCTTGGCAAGGTGAGTACCTTAGGAAGACAACTGGTGGTGTTGTTTTTCCTTGGTGAAGGAGAAGTGTTGTTGTGGAGTTCTATTATTTCTTGCATTTAGGCCTTTGCTGTTGGGTCACACGAAGGGTATCAAATGACTCATAGATGCTTGTGTTACGCTAATCAGACAACAAGCTAGACGTATGGAGCTAGTGTCTAGATCGAATGTTTAGACGCTAGTCACTTCCAGAAAACCTACCACCATGTAAAATGTACGCCACTATATCTATAACCTAACCTAACCCCACATCTCGATCCCCTTGGGACCACCTACTACCACTCTCCCTTTGCCCACTCTCCTTTATCCCTCCACTACTATAAAAATGCTAATACTAGATGCCTCATCACAGACGGTTAACCAAAATCATCAGTATTAAGTACAATTACAGATAGTTTTGATTTAGAGACCATCTGTGTTGCTGTCAGCACTAAAAACAATCTATGAAGAGGTAATATCATAGACGGTTCATGGTGACATCCGTCTATGAAGTATCACAGCCAGTTCTTAACAAGAACCATCTGTGATGTTACCAAATATCACAAATGTTTTTTCTCTAAACCGTCTATAATACTTCACAAATAGTTTGTATTAAAAATTATTTGTGATAATTAAGTCATTACAGATGGTTTTTATTAAAAATCGTATGTGATAATTTCATTTATTAATTGCAAGCTCGTCGACCCTCACAGATCTATCTTAGATTCTAGATCTGTTCTCACAGGCTGCTGCTTTGAGGATGTGGGGCTTTGAGGCCATTTCGTGATAGGAGATCACGGATTTGGCAAGAGTGATTATAGATCCATTTGTTCTTGACTATCTATGGTTAATAATTTGCTGCTAATTGTATTATATTTTAGATCTAGCTTTTGGTAAGGGAGAATTGAAGATGGTTTAGATCTAACTTGATGTAGAGAGAAGATTATTTACATCTAGCATGGTTTAGGGTTTAGCCAATTCATTGTCTATTTCTACTTAATTTAATTTAATTAATTATTCTTGCTACATATAGCTACTTTAGATCATATATAGCTAGTATACTAATTAATTAATTCAATATTTAATACTAAATTATTATATGCGTAACGTAGGACCGAAACTGGATGTACACTAAGAACCGTATGAGTGAAGAGTACATTAATGATGTGTCTGCTTTTACAAGAGCACAATTAATTCGAAGGGATTTCAAAAAGGGGTATGCATGTTGTACCAGTCATGGTAAAGAGCAGATTACATAGGAAGGTAGTAATAATGAGATTGCCAAGAAAGTCAATGATATGCCGTCGGATGATATCGATTGTGGTTCCGATTCGAATAGGCTGCATAATGACAATCTGGATCAGATGCTTCACGATGCAGAAGAGAACTATGATGAGAGAGTATTTTAAATTCCGAGACTTGATGGAGGACTCGAAGAAACCTTTGTTCATGTACTGTAAGTTAAAGTACAAGAGGTTGTTAGTTGATCTTGAACTGCTGAAATTGAAGGCAAGCAACGGTTCGTCCGATAAGAGTTTCATGGTGCTATTAGGGCTCTTAGCGGGCAAGCTTCTGGAGGGAAACAAGTTGCGCATAACCACCTACAGAGCCAAGAAAGTTCTTTGTCCATTGGGAATGGAAGTTGAAATAATACATGCATGTCCAAATAATTATATACTCTAGTGTACCGAGTATGTAAACTTGTATGTATGTCTGGTGTGCAATGTACCTCGATATAAGTGTAAGAATCAATTAGATGACAGCAAGGGAATAGAGGTGAAGAAAGGACTTTCTGCTAAGGTGGCATGACATCTTCCTATAATTCCCCATTTGTAGCAGTTTTTTGTGAACTTAAAGGAGGCAAAACTGCTATGTTGGCACTCGGAGGAGCGTAAGAAGGGTGGAATGCTAAGACACTTTGCTAATTCTGCCCAGTGGAGAAGCATTGATAGGAGATTTGCAGACTTCGGTGCAGAATCGAGGAATATAAGATTTGGATTGAGTACAAATGGAATGAATTCTTTCGGTAATATGAGCAGCTAACATAGCACTTGGCCCGTGACTCTCTGTATCTACAATTTTCCTCCTTGGTTGTGTATAAAGTGGAAGTATATTTTGCTGTTGATACTTATCCAAGGGTCGAAGCAACCTGTGAATGATATTGATGTGTACCTAACACCGTTGGTGGAAGATCTAAAAATATTGTGGATTAAAGGGGTACAGGTATAGAATGCGTACAAACGAGAGAACTTCACTTTACGCTCCTTATTGTTCTGCACCATAAATATTTAGCCTGTCCTTGGTAACATGTCGGGCCAGAGTACAAAAGGGGCCAAAGCATGTACTCACTGTTTAGATGATATCGAGAGTGTGTGGCTGAAGCACTCGCATAAAAATCGTGTACATACATCACCGTAGGTTCCTTCGAAGGGATCATCCATACCGCAAGATGAAGGAATAATTCGATGGAGAGAAAGAGGATAGTTCAGCTTCAAGGCATTTAAGCAAAAAAGAGATCTATGATATGTTTAAGGATTTAGATGTTGTGCTCGAAAAGGGACGTAAATCGAGGACCCGTGAGAAAAATATATGGAAGAAGATATCAATATTTTAGGACTTACCTTATTGGAAGCACCTAGAAATTCGCCACTACATCAATGTTATGCACGTAGAGAAGAATGTATGTGACAACTTGATTGGTCTCTTATTGAACATTCATGACAAAGCAAAAGATGGTGTCAACGCACGACTTGACTTGGTTGATATGGATATCAGACTTGAGTTAGCACCAACAAAACCGATAAAGGACAAACGTACATTCCCCCTACTTGTTACCCTCTATCTAAGGTCGAGAGAACTGAACTATGCCAGTGTTTTCATGGTGTGAAAGTTTTGTCTGATTACTCCACTAACATGAAGAAACTTATTTCGGTGGAAGATTTGAAATTAATTGGCATAAAGTCTCATGATTATCATGTGTTGATGACACATATGCTCCCTTTTGTAATTAGAAGTATTGTAACGATCAAGGTCCAAGAGACAATTATGAGGCTGTATATTTATTTAATATAATTGCTCAGAAGGTTATCGATCCCGAAGGACTAGATGCTCTGTAGGACGAGGTAGTGATGACTTTATGTCATCTTGAGATATATTTTCCTCCGTTGTTTTTTTGATATCATGGTCCATCTCATTGGTCATATTGTATGAGAGATAAATATGTGTGGGCCCGTGTTCCTATGTAGCATGTACATATTCAAGAGGTTCATGGGAATTCTCAAGTCCTATGTACAGCATCATTCTTGGCCGGAGGGCAGCATCGTCAAAGTATACGCAACAAAAGAGGTCAGTGAGTTCTATGTTGATTACATGGCTCAGGTCGAACTGGTAGGTGTGCCTTGATCTCACCATGAGGGAAGGCTCGAGAGTATCGAGACCATCGGAAGGAAAGCAATCACTCCAGATATGGATGTGTATGCTCAACCCATTTCACGGTCTTGTAACACATGACTAAAATGTCCTCATATATCGAACAACGTAAGGATGTGCTTTGGTAATAGAATTTGGAGTGGCTGGATGTTTGGATCATGAGACAACACAACAGTAGGCTAAACCAATGGTTGAAGGAGCGACTCGCTAGGAGCTCGTCAAGTGATATGCTGACATGGTTGGCAAAATGGCCAATATTTACAGTTGTGACATGCCAATGATATGATATAAATGGATACACATTCTATACACAGGCTTAGTATGTAAAGAGCACTAACCAGAATAGCGGTGTTCGCATAGATGCGTTCGGTACCGAAAGGTTGAGGAGCTCCTACTATAGGTTCATAGAGGAGATTTGGGAGCTCGACTACGTGCTTTTCAAGATCCCCATGTTTCAGTGCCTTGGGTCCATCTCCCATAGGTGAAGGTCGACAAGTGTGGTGTCACTACCGTGGACCTCAAACGTGTCAGATACAAAGATGAACATTTGTATTCGCTAATCAAGTTGTTTAAGTTTTTTTATGTAATCGACTAGGAAAATAAGAAGCGTCACGTAATTCTTCATGGAAAAATGAAGATTATCAGAGTTGAGAATGTAGTTCCTTATAGAAATGGCATAAGGGTCGAGGAAGAACAATGTGATGAAACTAGCTACATACACGTCGATCATCATGAAGAGCTAATTTTTAAAGGAAAAAAGCAAATGGAATGATGAATGAAATATTTATATGTCATATGTTCTGTATTTGCATTTATGTATATGAGAATGTGTGATATATATATATATATATATATATATATATATATATATATATGTGTGTGTGTGTGTGTGTGTGTGTGTGTGTGTGAATTTGCATATATGTATATGAGAATGAGTCATATATATGTGAGTTTGCATTTATATATATGTATGACTGAAAAGTGATTAACAGACGGTTCTACTTTAGAACCGTTTGTGATGTGTATTTACCACAAATAACTTTAAAGTATAACTGTGTGTGATGTGTATTATCATAGATGGTTCTAAAGTAGAACCGTCTGTGATGTGAATTTATCACAGACGGCTCTATATTAGAATTATCTGTGATATGTATTATTACAAATGGTTATAATTTAGAACCATCTATGTTGTCCCGCGAGCATGAGCCACCGCCTCGCCCCGAGTACGAGTCATCGCCTCCTCCCCCGAGCATGAGCCACTGCCTCCTCCCTGGCGCGTCTCCTCCGTGAGCATGCCGTCTCCTCCCCCGGGCCCGCCATCTCCTCCCTCGAGCCCGCCGCCTCCTTGTCGGCATGCCTCCTCCCCGAGCACACCTCTCTGCAAGCACGTATGCTGCCTCCTCCCCTGAGCATGCTGCCTTCACCCCGAGCACGCCACCCTCCTCCCCGAGAGTAAGGTAGTTACCCTGGTCATAACCTTAGTGCTCTGCTATGTCCTCATGGCTATGGCCTCATGGGGTACATCGTTCTTGCGATGAGCATTGCCCCTACTGCCTTCTCGGTAGCTTGGATTTCCATTGCCCAGTGAGCTTTTACTTTCTGAAATTTCTATCCTGCATAAAGTTTACCGTGTTAGTAGTTCAGTTCATTATCTTTGAAAATATGTGAACAGGACTACCACTGGGAGGACTTTTGCAAAATAGATTATGGGCTTTTTGAGATTGCTCGATGAGGAAACTTTCGTATTAGAGATCATTGTGACTATCAATTGAAGTATTTTGCTAGCTTTTGATTTTATCGATTGCTAAGATAAATACGTCTGTTTCGATATAGTTTACTGCTGTTCTGATTGTTGTTAAATTTAGTTGATATCATAGTAGCATATATCTGTTATATACTTCTGATTATTGCCGAAACTCTGTTGGCATTGTTGTGGCAGTTCTTTATTTCTATTTATGCTCATAGCATACAATTAACTTTGTCTCTTATTTGAGGCAATTTATACATTGTCAGACTAATAGAATAGTAAAGAGATAGTCACTTTGATTATTGATATATTGACTACAGTGGAAGAAGACCAAGATTTAATCTTGTGCAACTCCTTAACTAAAAGCAAATTCACAACTTTAATCTCTGCAATATGCAGTTCATAAGTGCCCACTTTCTGTGCAGTTCAGCATATTATCATGTGTTAATGATCTGAATGTTTTATCTATTTTGAGAGATAATACGTTTATCTTCATGTCGTTTACATACTGCTGGATATATTATTTACTATTAATACTTGGATTTGGAATTAACCTGAAATTATTGCTTAAACCGCCTAATTTCCACCAATCCAAGCCACCGAGAAGACAGTAGGGGCAAAGCCCAAATTGATTCTTATTTTCATTTGTTACTGGCAGCCAGTTCACTAGTACTCTCTGTTTCTTTGTCACTTCTATTATCTTGTGAAGATGTTGTCCGCTCATTCTTCGTCATCGTCGCCTCATGCATATGATGCACCGTCCTCTAGAAAATTCAAGCACCATCCAAGAGGACTATCAAAAAGACCCGAGAGCCGATTTACCATTACGGATGTCAATGCGTCTGGGACCCCTCTTAATGCTCACCGAGCAATGTCCACATTCCGGAGAATGGTCAAAATAGCTGCACGGGAATGGGTTGAGATCACCTACGATTCATGAAAGAACTTGACCAAAGATAAGAAAGATGAGCTGGTGATACAAATTTGTCAATCATTCGAGATCCCAAAAGAACACCAGGCCTTCATGTGATGACATACGTTGCTAGCAGTGTGCAAAGTGTGGAAGAACTTCACGAGTATACTTATCAAGCAATACGTGGAGAAGGATTTGACGACGTTTTAAAAGTATCCATTCCTAGAACCGTGCTAGCAAAACTTTATGGAGAAGAAGATGACAGATGATTTTAGGAGTGAAAGTGTGGTGCATAGGGCCCTCGAGGCAAAAAAACATGTACTCCCATAGACTCGGCACCACTGGGTATGTGGGTAATCCTGCGAGAGACCTCCCTGCCATTTGCTAGAATCCCTGATGAGCATCCCTGTTGGAATAGCGAATCTTATATCGTTATGTAGGTGGCTACGAAGTGCAGAGTCCAAGTGAGATATGCCTCCATTGCCTTGTACGCTACTTGGGGCCAAGCGTATACATTCGGTGCCAGGGCCTTGGTGCACGGTGTAACTCTAGCACCAGGTTTTGCAAAAGTGAATGTGGACGGTGTTCATACCAATTTTGATGTCGTCTCACTGTAGATGCCCCCAAACGACGAGGTCGTGAATCTAGGGTAAGCCATTGGAATATTAATTCAGCGGCCTAAGAGGGACATTTGCCTAGAGGCTCCTGCATCGATGCTAAGTTCACGGGAAAGTCCTGCACCAGTGCCAAGTCCACAGGAGCTATCTGCACCGGAGCTACTTGCACCAGAGTTACCTGCCCCGATGTGGCAAGGGCGTGGTGAATCACATGCATCTACATCTTATGCCTGGTCGACTACCATGAAGTCGACCTCTAAACAGCGAGATGGCAAGGGCAAATCGAAGAACACTGATGATATCCCCTACTTGCCGTTGGCCTGGAAATTCATGCTAGATGAGTTGTTGGTCGTCCCGATAAGCATCTCGAAACCTAGGACTAGTTTGCTAGAGATTGCATGTATGGTACATGGAATAGGCCAACAAGCTAGATGGACAACGACGCTCGAGTGTCAATGTTAAGTTCAGGCCGCATTATCGTCAGCATGAGATTCATGACTGTGTCTTCACGGTGACCTTCGAGGACTTGTTCTTTCTCTTCAATCTCGATGCCCTTGACGTCTCACTCATTCTATGCTAGACATTATAATTGTGTACGATCACGGTCCACGTTCATGTAATACCGATAAATATCATATATAACTCCTTGCTTTTGTGTGTGTATATATATAGATAGATAGATATAGATAAATAGATAGATAGTTTCATGGTGACTGAAGCCAGATTAACAAAATCACTGATAGGTTTTCTTGACCCACACTTGGTCTCCATGAATACCATCCACTACAACATAAAACCCATGTACAGATGCTTTTTTAATATAGTAGAGGTATTTTTTTCATGTCTCTACATTATTGTAGAGATTTTTTTTGAAATGCCTCGTAAGCACCTCCCTATGCATCATCGCTACGAATATAGAGACATATTATTAAAACGCCTCTATATCTTTTGTGATATTTTAAATGGGCGCTTTATAGTGTCTCTAATGGAATAAAGGTATTTTATAGTGATGTTAAATTGTACTACTAGCAGCATAGTGCACCATAGAAAATAAAATCTAAAAAATATATGGACTCTTACAAAGGTTGGTACTCGAACTCACGACCTCATGGGAATAGTATTTCTCTTGGACATGTTGCACTAGCCACCTCAACGTCACTGCTTCACGTGTTTAGTTGTGCCTTGTGATACTTATATGTAGGTCATTTAACACATATAAACCACTGAAAACACACCTCTATATAGTTAAAAGCGCCACAAAAAATTGTCTCTACAAAACAAAAAACTTTAGGCTAATTAGAGAGTGCCTCAAAAATGTCTCTTCACGATAAAATTTTACACGTGGTTCTAAAACATCTCAAAACCTCCTCTATAATACAAAATTTGTGTTAATTTTAAAGTGTCTTTAAAAAGTACCTCTAGGTTATGTAACTCCAGTTTTAAAGACAAATTGTAAAGCATCTCTAAAAATACCTTTACATGGGGTTTTTCTTGTAGTGAAGGAGAAAGTATCCTTCGTCAAGAATTACATGACGACGGCATTGATGGCTCACCACAACAAGGAATTCATACTTATACCCTACAACTAGGGGTAAGTGCTGCACTAGTGACTATACTTATTGATTTGTACTTTATAAGTAACACGAACTTAGCTTTAATGATCATGACGATATACCTATGTAGGTTCCACTGAATTTTAATTGTAATTATACCAAAATAAAATAAGACAATATATCTTGATTCCCTAAAGAGGACCAAAACTGACTTCACAGTTATCCAGCAATTAATCAACAGGTAATCACATTTTCTCCATAGATAACTATATTGTAGTCTTTCCTTCCTTCGCAATGACTAAGACTAACTTTTGGAATCACACAGGTCATTCGCCGAGTACTTTGCTACTGTGTGGAAATCCATAGAAGGGATCAACTTCCCGCGGCACGATCTAGATTTCCCGGTATTCGCTAGAACACATTAATTCTATATAATACTTCATAGTAATGCCTCTCGAACTAACAAATTCTATTTTTGTAGTGCCACTAGCAACCGTCGGGCAACACCTGTGGATACTATGTTTGCCACAATATGAAACTACTCCTCGGTTCTGCGAAGACTAATCATCCTCAGGTTTGTCAATCTTGCAATAATTATTTTATACTTATCAATTTATATGTATGCACGACATTGATCTTTCTACTGATATATTGTGACCATCACTACAACTGCGTTGGAATAGGCTGACCTCCAAAATATTCTAGAATAGTGTGCGTACTTCTTGATATCTCAGGTCATAAAGCTAGTGCACAATGTAGAATGAACTTGATTGGGATAAAATTAAACTTAATTGTACATATGTGTATTTATTCATGAATATGGTTAATTTATTTTATTTGAGTTAATTGATTGTGAAATGGATGTTCTTGTTTCTAAAATGAATGTGAATTAGATGTATACAGGTACTTGTTGTGTTTCTGCTTGTTTCTGAGCGCATGGCTAGCATTTTTTTAGGCTAGCTAACAAACAGAAATAGATTTAGAAATACAAAAGAATATCACAGACGGTTATTAACTCGTAGCTGTCTGTGATAGTTGACTATCACAGATGGTTTATAGTAGAAACTATCTGTGATGTATGATATATCACAGACGGTTTCAACTAGAAACTGTTTATGATAGTCAATGTCGGGACCCGGAGCAACAACTCCGAAACCCTCTGTGTTAATCGCAGTATCTCAGGAAAAGCTAGTGCACACAGTGAAAATAAAGACAAATATCATGTGTAATGACAAACTTTATTTAACTAATATAAGCCCGATGGCCAAAGTTTACAATAGCAGCGTAAGAAGAATTAAATGAAGTGACAGCCCATCCAGCCTTCCTACAAGGCGAATGACTATAAGACGTGGCCTAGACGCAATCCTCACCGAAGTCGTCGAAGGCTTCCTCCGAAAGAGTTAAATTGAGCAACATGAGTACAAAAAGTACTCCACAAGTTACACCAAGAGGTTTAACAGAGTTAATGCATGCATATGGAATATCAAAGGAAGACATAATATGGTTAACTTGCATAGAATGCAACATTGGAATAAATAACATAAAGTAAGTGCAAAACTTGAATTTGATACAGTAGATAAAACAACATTGTAATCAAAATAACTAACGTTAGTTTAGGTCCATCCCCTACACCAACCTATCAACGGGCATCCCACCCGGACCATCTTTTCTCAAAACAAACTCGTATGGATTCCAACCATCGAGGATAGATTATACACTCTGCAGAGGTTGTACAGCTTTACCCACAAGATATGATAATCTCATAATGTCGGTCATTACACGCTTCCGTAGGCGTGCGACTAAAAAAATCATAACAAGGTCTTTACAATGCTCCAATGTCAACATAATCACGCCGCCACTAAGGTTTCACCATAACATGAATCCACATGTTGGAGCCCTCTCTTGTGCCATATGAGACTTTTTGTGGCCTATGCCGCGCCCACATTCAGCCTATAGCGAGATTAAGTTGGAACTTCACAAATTATTCGACCAGATCTGTCCCATACCAGACTTGTGGTCGTACGATAGGGCTTTATAATAGTAGCTCACAGACCGATCCTTTACTGACTTAGGCACCAACCACATACCCCTTGTGCCTGGCAATCAATATTGCGTTACCAAACAACAATGCATGTCAGCAAGCACCCACCACTCTAACCATTTGCCTAAGTCTAAACCAAGTTTTATACTTTGTTTGGAAATAATTTCATAAACATTTTTGACTCACCAAAGTCAAGAATTCAGTTTTAAAGTTTATCATTTCATGTGAAAGATTATCCCAAACCATAATCATTCTAAGCATGGCTAACCATTTCTATAAAATTCCCAGTTAATACTAATGTACCAACTAGGTTTTCAGCTATGGTGACAAGGCATATTTGTTCAATATCAAATTTGGCTATACACAAAGGAGTTGGGCATAACTAGAGTTTAAACTGAATTTAAACTAGATTGAACAAAAGTACGCATGCATAATAATTTTAAAAACAACATAAATAATTTAAATTACTGGGAGCAACATAATCAAAGGTGTAACTTGCCTTCCTCGAAGACCTGGTTTGAATCGTCGAAGTCGTTCTCTCCGAGATCGTCGAAATCTATACGTGCGAAGAACCAAACAAATAAATTCAGGCAAAATTCAAAAATTGAAAAAGAGTCTAGATTTAGGTATTTAGGATTTTAGAAGAATTTAGAAATTTGAACGGGTCAAATCGAAGTTAAAATGAGAAAGCTATGGCTTCCGGAATTTTAAAATAAAGAAAATGAAAAAGACTGATTTTCTGAATTATTTTTATACTAAAAAAGACTATATATGACGTCAGCAAGGAATTTAATTTTGGCTGAAATATTTTTATAACGAAAAAGGGCTTTTATGACGCAATGCTGACGTCAGTAGATTTTTGAATTTTCCAGCGGGAATTGAATTTGAGAGGTGGGCCCGGTCTACTGTGGATCGAGTCCACGTACCGCGGGCCTTGCCGAGGTGGCACGCACGGCCTACGTGGCACCACGCCGCGCACACGCCGAAGGCCACACGCGCGCGGCCGGCCGACGTGGCCCAGCCGGACGGCGCAGGGATGACGGGCTCGCCGTGACGGCAGACGGCCACCGGCGGGGGCGGAATGGGAAGAGGAAGCCGAGGGAGACTCAGGGGTGGGCGCGAACATTAACGGGGGTGGCTGGGAATGGGCCTGCGGCGAGGATGGCGGCGGCGCGCTTGGGTCCTCTGGTGGCGACGGCTTTCCGGCGGCGGGGAGGCACGGCCGAAGGGTAGAGGAGGGAGAGGAGGCGGTGAGGATCCGATTCCCACCTGGCGCTGGGCTCGGGGAAGCTTGGCGGCGGGTGGCTAAGGCGGCGGCCGGGCTGGCTCTGACTCGACGGCGAGGAGGGAAGAGAGGCGGCGGGGAAAGGGGGTGCCGAAGGAGCTCTCGGAGGGGATTTTATAGGAGGGGAAAGGAGGGGGAAGGCTGACGGTTTAGGCTCGTCGGAGTTAATGCGGCCGGCGGTTTTGAGGGGATTAAAAGCAGGGAAACGGCCGGCGGTTCGTGGGGGTGATTAAGGCATTCATTTTCGCACTTAATTGGGGATTAAAAGAGGAAGAAACGGCCGGTATTAAGAGCTTTAATTTCGGCATCAATGGAGGAGAGAGAGAGCTAGAGGAGGAAGAAGGTGAGGTAGAAGAAGGATATGACGGGTGGGGCCCACGCGTCGGTGAGAAAGCGAATGAAGGGGTATGGGGCGGGCGGATGGATGACACGTGGCGCAATCTCGGGCGTTGAAGTGAATGAAGGGGTAAGTTGTGGTGGAGGGCTGAGATTAGATCGGGGAGGGGATGGATGTAATCTGAACTCGACACGTGTCAGCCCGAGATTAATCCGGATTTAATTTTCAGATTAACTTTTCAGAAAAATACTAGAAACATTATAAATGCGTAGAAAATAATAATTAATATCTAACAATTCCAAAAAAATCATAGAATATTCCTGGAGCCATATTAGACTTGACAAAAATATTATTAATTTCGGATTTCCTTTTAATAATTTTATAAAATACCTTTTAATTTTTAAAATTGATTTTTAATTCTAGAAAATTCTCAAACATTCTATAAAATTTAGGGAAGCTTGGAAAAGCGAAATAAACTCTTTTTGGCTTTAATAAAATATTTAAAAATATATTTTATGGCTTTAGGCTTTGGAATAAAATCCAGATAACTCCAAATAAATCTCAGAAAACACAGAAAATGCAAATAAAAGTCAAATGCTTTTAAATACTAAATTTGAAATAATATTCTTACAAAACTTTACAAATAACTTTTAGTTAATAGTAGTTTTATGTTTTTAGTTAAATTACTTTTAACAAAAGCCTTTTTAAGAGCTATAAACAGGCAAATGCAATCTCTAAAATTTAAGCAATCAAAGAACACTTGTTTTATTTTGAATTAAATTAATTTAATAAAAAAATTTACTGAAATTTTGAAATAAAAAGTTGGGCTGTTACATCAACTATAACAGATGGTTATGAGTTAATAAGCGTCTGTAATAGTATGTATCACAGACGGTTTAAAAACCGTCGCTGATGACATCATGTCATTACTGACCTATAAACTCAGACAGCTCATGAAACCGTCTGTGATGATATTTTTGAACCGTCTATGATAATTTTTTTCTGCAGTAGTGCTCACTCGTACCACGCACCAAAGGTTGGGAGCCCAATGTGCCCTGAAAACCTTATAGTGGCAAAACCTGGCTGATCAAGTCAAAGTCAAAGATGTCATGTGGCATATATCTTTGCGTAGAATTGGACTACGGGGTATTTGAAAACCGTCGATAATGACCTTATGTCATTACTGACCTGTAAACTCAGATAGCTTACGAAACTATCTGTGATGATATTTTTAAACTGTCTGTAATGATTTTTTCTGCAGCAGTGCTCACTCGTACCACGCACTGAAGGTTGGGAGCCCAATGTGTCCTGAAAACCTTATCGTGGCAAAACTTGGCTAATCAAGTCAAAGTCAAAGACGTCATGTGGCATATATCTTTGCGTAGGATTGGACTACGGGGTATTTGTATTTAAATCATTGAGAAAATATGGGTAACATACTTCAACAATTCAAGGGATTTGAAAAAAAATCATCATTTGAATGATCTTAGTAGTTCTTTTTGCGTGCCTTGTCTTTTAGGCGCTATACTTACATGGACGGAAGTATAAGATATAACTGTGAACCATCTTATCTATGTAACGATGCAACGATTGGTGCAGCCGAAATCCTGACGATGCAACGATGATCTGACAGGCATCAAACTCTTTTTTAAAGCGAGGGCAATTGTCTTTCGGTAGCCATCTTCAGCTTATAACACAGGGGAATCTATTCCTCTTAGCCCCGGCAAAGCGAACGCACGTCTCCAAGTCCAAGGCGGCTTTCGGCACAAGGCAGAAGCCAAAAGAGAACCGCGCGTCTTACGTACGTACGTATACGCCCATGCAGCATGCATGCATGCATCTATGCATCCACATGCACGAAGCATCTGCGCTTCCTTCCTTCGCCGGCGCCGATCGAGAGATTCCGGAGAGTTCGATCGATTCCTGCATGCACACGGCCGGCGGTGCACGGGCGTGCGACGAGCCGACTCGATGAATATTCCCGCACTGCCAAAAAGACCGAAAAAAAAGTAGAGAAAGAATTTGCTTTGTTCCAATCTCCTACTCCGATCAATATCCTCTTGATCATCGACGTACGCATCACGCATGGCATTGCGGGTTGTTCTGTCCATCAAGGTACAATTAAAAAATGGAAGTAATTTAGCAACAGAAAGGTATATGTGCTTATTACTGTATACTGCCTAAGCGCCTAGTGCCTATATATCAGGCCCTTCCGCGTGCTCTCTGATCGCCATCACCAATTGATCCGTTAGGCGCCTTGCATGCATATATGCAAGTCTCTAGGCTCCATCTAGCTCGATAGTAAGAAATAGTAAGATCGATGGAGAACAACAGGAACAGCCTGCAGCCTCCACCAGGTGATTGAATGATCCATCGACCCATCGCCGATCGATCTTAAATAATTTATCTCCATGTAGAAGAACACAAACTCTAGCTAGCTAGTTGATTTATTAATCTGTTCTTGATTTGTTAATTAGTCGTGTCCTTCTGTAGTTCTATATTTGGTTGATTATTTGTTTAATCTTCGCCCAAGTTATTAATGTCGCCTTCAATTAATCTGCTCTTCCATTAGGCTACCCGAGGATGGACTCGGAGCAGCAGGGCGGCGGCGAGAAGAAGGCGCGCTGCTGCTGCGGATCACGGCGCCGTACGACCAAACGTGGGGAGACGAGCTTCATCGAAGGATGGTACGTATATACATGTGTAACGACACACATATACTAGATATATACATTCGCAGGCTAGTTAACCTAATTAATTCTGTGCACGCCTAGCTGGCTGACTAATGCAGTTTAATGAACTTGTCGTTGTGATGTTCTTCTTCCTCAGCATTGCTGCGCTCTGTTGCTGCTGGCTGTGCGAGCTGTGCTGCGACTGATCGAAAGACTGATCGAATTGAAGAGGGATGCATGCGTATCATACAGGAGTTTACATGGAGGACGCAGCTTAATTAATTAGTTTGATCAAGAGGAGATTGATTTTAGACGATCGATATATGCATAGTGATATATATGTGATACAGCAATTTAGTTTTGGTTGCCGTATGATCGAGTGTGCAGTGTGTACGTATGCGTATTCAAGTTCTCCACGTAATTTGAGCCTATTTCATGCTTTTGAGGTGTGACGGTCACATATACCTAAAGGGAAGTACTATAGAACATTTGACTATTTTTTAAGACAAAAATAGCTAGATAATTTAAGAGCGTTGAATCTCTATCACTACCGGGTTCAGCAGCTTTGCCGAGTGCCTGTGGCACTCGGCAAAGCACGATAAACACTCGGCAAAGTCTTTGCCGAGTGCCACCGACGGCATAGCTCACACGCCATAGTTTCTGACGGCAAAGAGCTCTTTGCCGAGAGCTTTTCATCGAGCACTCGGCAAATTCTTTGCCGAGTGCCGAAACAACCCTCGGCAAAAAAAAGGTAGCGGACGGAAGGAACACGGTGACGGCGTCGTTTGCCGAGTGCCAGGACGGAATGGCACTCGGCAAATCTTTACACTTTGCCGAGTGTCGTGGTAAAACACTCGGCAAAGTTTAAAGATTTGCCGAGTGTTTTACCACGACACTCGGCAAAATTACAACACTCGGCAAAGTACGTTCCCAGAATGCCCAGAAACGTTACTTTGCCGAGTGTTTTTACCATGACACTCGGCAAAATTACAACACTCGGCATAGTACGCCCTGAATGCCCAGAACGTTACTTTGCCGAGTGTTTTACCATGACACTCGGCAAAGCCTCTCTTGCCGAGTGTAACACACGGCAAAGTGGCCGAAAACGCCAATTTTAAATGTTTATTGCACCCCACTCAAACAAATCACAATATCACGATATATCAACAAGTAATCACCACAAGTAATCACATATAGTCCACAATATATCACATATATCACCACAAGTCACAATATATCACATATATCACCACAAGTCTCCAAATATCACATATATCACCACAAGTCTCCAAATATCACATCACAAGTCACAATATCACATATAGTCACAATATATCACATATCACATATCACAAGTCACATATAGTCACCCCGATGATGTGGTGGGTCATGAGGCATATTATTCAAGTCACCGATTGATTCTCGCACAAAAGAGAAGAGATTGCATGTGAGACAAGATTTAAGGTAGGAACATACAAACTTAAACATTCATACTCCACTAGAAACTCACAGGAGTAGTTGCGGGAGGAGGTGGAGGAATAGCTCGTGGCGAGGTTGACCCATCCTCTCGCCAAGACTTTGCATCCATCGAAACATCTGCGTCATCCTCTGCCGCCGGCCTCATTCCTCTGCCGCCGGCCTCACTCCTCTGCCGATCGGCCTCCATCCTCGCCTCCATCTCCTCCCGTAGCCTCTTCTCTTCTTCCACCGGGCCTACAATATTTCACCACAATGTTACAATGCAAAGCAAAGGTATGTAAAATTAATGAACGACGAATAAAACAAAAATAACTGGAGTGCCTCCATCCGGATGTGGTGTCCGTCCGGTGGGGCGAATGGCGGGCTTGAGCTCGTGCTCCTTGCTCGAATCTGGGAGAGTGGGAGTAGTGGCCGTGTCGAGTGTGCTGTCGCCAATCCAAGACCGCCCATGCTTCTTGCCTCCTCCCACCCTCATGACGACTTCTCCATCAAGGTCCCGGGTGCTCGGATCGTACTCGCCCATGGACCGCCTTGCCATCGATGTGTACTCACCGAGGCGGTGTGGACGGTCGCATTGTTGTACACCGAGGCGGGTCCTCGGGTTGTAGTCGACGTCGGACGTCGCCTTGCCCTTGTGGGCCAAAGCCCATGCCTTGAACGGGAGCAAGGCTGGCCACCATGTGACGACGACTACGAAAAAAAACAAAGAAGATGATTAGAAATTATGCGAATTGAGCGTTATAATAAAGAAATGAATTGCGTACCCATGTAGCCGCGAATTGTCGAGGCTACTGTTGCCTTGATGGTGTGGTGCACCGGCATCATCAAACGCCGCCCCGACAAGCGTTGTCAGCGCTCCTCCCACTCGGCGCACCACTTGTCCACCATCTGTGCTCAAAGACCGGAGATGTTGGGCGCACCACCACGGAGGCACCTACACGTCATCAAGTATATAACATATAAGAAGATCAAATTAAGCGTGCTTAATCTCGGAAAAATAAGTATTAATGTTCTATATTTACCGCATGTAGTCTTCCGTCACCTCATGTTTCTTGCTTGAGTTTTGTTGATCTTCACTCCAAGGTAGCTAGCGTTGTATGTTACGATGGCACGGACGCCTCGTAATGCATGTCCTTCACGAGTTTATAACAGCTTTATGAGCCACACTAGCCGCCTTGGCCGCATATCCTCCCGGCATCTCAAGAAATCCTGCATATAGACGCGATGTATCCAATATTATTTCAAGAATGTCCAATGAATGCGATGTATTGAGCAATGTAGTGCGAGGAAGACTTACCCACATCTCGGCCGTCACCGCGCCGCCTTGTTGGCGAATACCGCCATCCCGATCCGTAAATCGGGAAGGCGACGTAGTGGTCCCACGTAGGCCGGCTCCGCCCTCCGCCAAACGCAACCGTGCCGGGGAAGTGTAGCTCGCACAAAGACCCGGATGCCATTGACATGGCGTTTGTGATCACCGCGACCACAAGCGTCCAACACCGCCCAAGTGATTAAGATAAATTATTAGTTTATATTGTGATTTTCAACATGTCAAATGAAAAGTAGTGATAACATCTAAAGTTACTTACCTAGCCCTGGGTCGAATCACGGCGTCTCTCAAGAGGTATCGGTCGCGTCGGGAGGGTCGAGGACCTCGCAACCGGACACCGACGAACCGGAGGAAGCGGAATCCCTGCGCCTCCTCCTCCTGCCCTCCTCCTCCTCCTGCTCCGCTCCCGCTCCTCCTCCTGGTCCCGCCTCCTCCTCCGCTCCTCCTCCTGCTCCTCCTCCTCCCGCCTCCTCCCGCCTCCTCCTCCCGCTCCCTCTCAAGAGTACTCCTGCTCCTCCTGCTGCTCCTCCCGCCTCCTACTCTTGCTCCCCGATCGCCACCGCATCGGGCCGTCTTTGGTAAAGCGACCTTCGCTCCTCATACCGCCCACCATCTTTGGTCAATCACCGCAATTAAAAAGAGTAAACCAATAAGCACGATAAACAAGACGTACTTAGAAAGAGATGCAAAATAAACAAAACATAATTAGAAAATAACAAAGTATTACATGTATTAGAAATAATCATCATGATCGGGATTAGTGGATCATAAGTCTCATCATCGATGTCGACCATATCCATATAATCAACACTATTCGAAGGAGCAATGATGTCATCACGCCATTGCCTAAATGTAATCGCTGAAGTAATTCTAAGTCCTTCAGATTTTGAACCTCATCTCCAGCGTCCTCGTCAACAACCCTTTCATTGTCTACTTCCATTCGATCGCTTGGTTAAGTCTATCTCAAACCGCCTTCTAGCCCTCTTCTTGAAAGAACTCTCCGTCATATGTGTTTGGGTCAAAGTTGTAATCTGCATTGTTTGGGACGGGTAGTTTACCGTGTGGCGATACCTTGTACACAACATCCCAACCCTTAAGACGGTCGTCTTTTGGCACGGTATGAGAGATAATAAACTTGCGTGGCTGTTGAGCCACAATATACACATCGTCTCTGGTAAGACGGATGATCGTCAATTCGACTAGCCCAAGATTAGGGGTCCGTCTCGTTACTTCAGGATCAAACCAATGGCATTTGAATATGACAGGATTAAGAGGTTTGCAACCATGAAACGTGAGTTCGTATATTTCTTCAATTATTCCATAATACTCGACCCCATCAAGGCCAGGTAAAACTCCGTATTTGTGGTTCTTCGATTGGGCGACTCGCTCATGTCTTGTTGTGTGAAAGCGATATCCATTCACGCCATAACCGGTAAATGAGCTTACCCTATAGGCACAGCCATCGGCAACCTGTCTCAACTCGGCACTCATAGACGCATCGGTTTGGCCCTGCAAGCTCAAGCGTGATAGTTCGTTATATTATTCGCCGTCGAGCAACTTGTAATGTCAAACTAAGTACGAGCTAAATTGGACAGTACCTTCTGCTTGAACCAAGAAATGAAATCGGGCATTCCAGCTCCCGCACCCTGGCTAAGAAGGGTCTCGCTTCTGCGGGTAGGTTCCCTTGATTCACGCCTAATTGATGATGAAATTCCCTACACCAACGAGAAACAAGGGGTTGGATGCGAATAGTGACTACTCGAGAACAAGTTCGTTGACAACTTACCGCATGTACGGCTCCACTTCGGAAAGGTTGTTCAACACATATAGCATGATAGTGCGCCACTCTTCATGTTTCAAGGTCTTGGGGGTCGCATCACTTGCACTTCGAAGTTGCCCTCGGAAAATGCCGAGGTTCGATTCATTTTCGCCACATTGTAACGAGGGGGTGGATTGTGCACGCTAGGAAGGTTGTCACCATAGTACGTTGTTGTGAAGTTTGACACCTCCTCCAAAATGTATGCCTCGCAACGGAAGCCTCAATTTTGCATTTATTTTACATTTAGTTCGATGAACCTTTAGACATCTCTCAATTGATAGCACCAACGCCTCAAGACGGCCCCCATTCGTGCCTCATACGGGAGGTGCAAAATCAAATGTTGCATCGGATTGAAGAAGCCGGGTGGAAAGATCTTCTCCAACTTACAGAGCAACACAGTGCCATTCTTTCCAAGTCTGCAATCACGGTCCGAGATAACTCCTTGGCACAAAGTCATGGAAGAAATTGCTCAACTCGCCAAAGACTAGCCGACATGCTCAGAACATAGCCTCGAACCATCATCGGAAGAAGCCGCTCAAGCCATATGTGGTAGTCATGACTCTTGAGCCCATTGATTCGCATAGTAGATAAGTTCACTCCCTCCTCGATTCGCACGATACCCATCGTGGAACATTAACGTTTGGAACCATTGTAGTACTTCCTCCTTTGGGGCCCGGTCAAGGCGAATTCGGCCTTAGGCTTTCTCCATGTCCCGCCGCCTAGGAGGCTTCATTTCTTGCTTTGGTCTATCGCATAACGTTGCGGATCCACTCTAGCCTTAATGTTGTCCTTTGTCTTATCAGAATGTCCATGATTGTTGCCCAAAGTGCCTCGGCGACATTCTTTTCGGTGCATTACATCAATGTTATGTGGAAGAAGAAGGTCATCAAAATAGGGAGCCTCAACAAGCCCGACTTATGAGTCCATGCATGTTGCTCACCATATCCCACAAAACCACCTTCTTCTTGATTGACCTCGAGAGCATCTATCGAGCACGAACAGCGGCACCGGTCATCATCTGCGGTTCGAGTCTATAACTACGACACCTTTCGTAAAGTTCTTGACGTCTCGTCGAATGCATGGTCAAGAGGAGGAATTGTCGATGTTTGTCGAACGAAGAATACTTGCCACCCTTCAAAGAACCAAATGAACTTGAGTGCCTTGCATACTTGGGCATGGGAACTTCCGTGAACACACCAAATGAGAATATCCCATACGGGAAGTCATGCAGGAGTAGTGGTACCAAACATGCATTTTGAAGTTTCTCTTTGTAGCTCGGTCGTATGTCCATACCCCTTCCTCCCAAGCACGGACCAATTCATCAATCACGGGCTCCATGAACACACCCATATTATTCCCGGTGTTCAGAATTATCAACGACAAGAATATGTTCGTCGTTGGAAGAGGACACCGGGGAGATTGAGGGGATAACGAACACGGGCCAACAAGTGTATGGGGCGCCATCATTCCATAAGGATTGAACCCATCTGCTGCCGCCGCAACACGCACATTACGAGCCTCTAGAGCTTTCTCACGATGAATCACATCAAAGTGGGTCCATGCTTCACCATCGGATGGATGTACCGACTTCTCGTGATTGTATCGACGTCCATTTTGTGCCATGTCATCTGCTTCGCAGCTTCTCGGTCATGTATAGTCGTTGGATCCTCGGTATGAACGGAAGGTACCGTAGGATTTTCACGGGATCGCAAGTCGCCTCTTCCGACCATCACCGAGTCCACCTCCGTGAACCTAGAGGATCCACACTTTCCACGCACTTTGCTTCCGCGTGTTCTTTCCTAAATAGGATGCACCCTTCGGACAAGCATGTATCTCGCTCATATGGCATCTTAAGTGCACGAAGGAGTTTCTTTGACTCGTACATGCTCTTTGGCGTATCGTGACCCTCCGGAAGCATGCCGCCAAAACCGCCAACATAGCATCGGCGCCTCGACTCAAGCTAAACCGGGACTTCAAGGCCATTACGCGTCCAATGCCATCCGGTTGAGAAACCTTCGTCGCCGTGAAGGGGTTTCGTGCGCAGACAACATGTCGTATCGCCTTTGCGGTTGCCTCGCTCCTCCTCCCTACGCCCTTCAAATAAGTGTGCTTCATGATAGTCATTTAACATGTCTCCTACCCGCCATCGAGATCATAATCCTCGACGCGTGGTCTCACGACCTCCTCTCTCATACGATCGGATTCACCGTGGTAGATCCACCGGGTATAGTCTGTCAGTAAATCCAAACTTGCAAAGATGTTTACCCATGACCTCCTTTGTTTGTCGACGCGTGTTTGCACATCTGCCGCAGGACACCAAGTGGCACGCGCTCCTTTAACCTTGGCAAATGCTAGTTCCAAGAAAGCATCGGTCTTCTCAATCCATTCATCGACAACGAACCTCGACTTGAGCGGCCGTGTACATCCACTCACGGTCATCCATCCTCTAACATATCGTGGAGTAATATAAGAATCAAATGCATCTACACGGTCTTTCTCCTATCTAATAGGTGAAGATAGGTCCTAATCTCACTGAGATGCGTAGATGAGGTTAGTTTCCATGCTCTACTCCTATCCGAGAGAATTTGGCGGCACCTCCCGCCGTTCTCCAAATACACGTCCCGGCGGGGAGATTGTGTATCCGGAGAACAACAGGAGATGTCGCCAAACTCACACGGATCGGAGTAGACCACGGCAACTAACCCCATCTACGCATCCTCGGCCGTCTCAAAACGTGGACAATTCAAAACAGATACGGTTATAGATATGCAAAGATATGCATATTTCCAACCGTATCTCTTTCGAACGGGAGACGCCTAACTAGGTTACGCCTAACCAGAGAATAAACTGGGCCGACCAATCAGAGAATGGCATTCAACAAAGTGATATAGCAATAACAAAGTATAGCAATAGCATCTTTCATAAAATATAACCAAGTGATATATATGTCACTAAAACATCATAGACTAAGCCAAGTAGATCCACGATAACCTCCTTAAGTCAAGAAACCATCACATTTTAAATCCCACAAGAACCAAGGACCAAGATCCCAAAATCTCGGGATCGCACCTTCTGCGAGAAAACAAGCAAGTCAGCAGTCGCCAACAAAAAGCAGACACGATCCTACTCTACATATCCATATACCAAATTGCGCTTAGGAAATGGAGCCTATCACCGCCATCACAACATTTGGTGCGGATCGGTTCGATGAAGAACTATTTGTACTGGGAAGTGGAGATCATAGGAAATGTTTTTTCTTAATTCTTATGCATGTTATGTATGAATCATAGGAATGATATAGTACTATAGTAGCATCCAACATTCCAAAGGAGCTCGGAGCTCCTCATTATGCTTGGTGATATGCACTTGTCATATTGTCGTAAGGATATATGACGCAATTACGCAAATGATGTTGGAGCACACCGATCAATCTGTTAAAAAATTCGGGACAACAATACTCTTATACTCCTTCCTCAGAGACTCTAGCAATGTACTAGTGTAGTATACTCGGTATTCGCTTGATAGTGGTGCTTTTGTGTACAATATGATCTCTGAGCTCAACCATTTTTGATATGGGAATGTTGCTATCAGAATATGCTGTTAACTCTAATTCATATAGTAGTCCTTGATATTTTGTAAAGATCTCTGTTTTCTTGGTTTGGTATTTATCATGTCTATGTTTTTATTCTGTTATAAGTTAGCCCCCCCTTTGATTCAGTTCTGGATCCGCCACTGGCTGGATATGTAGAACTATAACTCTGTGATAGCTTTTAGCCTAGACCTCGTAAGCGGCAATGTTTTGAGTACGCTCAAAATAGACATAACTAAGGTCTTGATTTGAATATGATTCATTCACATCCTAAGTGCTTTTGCTTATGAAAGATTTATATCTAATCGAGAAATAGTCGTGACACGTGAGAAAGGGACACGATGGCGATGGTCGAATGGTCGATGCGCTCTGCTCTCGGCGATCGCAGCACCTCTCGGTCGGCAGATGAGGTCGCGCCTCCGCCTCGGCAAATCCGCTCCGGTGCTCCGCACTTCCGTAGTTCCGTAGGCGTAGATGCGCTCCGCGGCTCCGCCTCCGCAGATCCGGTGGCCGGCGTAGATGAGATCTGAAATGAGAGCCGAGAGATGAGAAGGCTCCTCCGGCTGCGCCTGCGCTGAGAGAGTGAGACGGAGAGACGGAGACCGAGAGAGCCGCGGGGCGCTGCACTAGCCCGCTGCGGTGGCGCGGCGCCGCTACCGAGTGCTCGAGTCGCCGAGCCGAGACCGAGAGGCGAGATTGGAGGATGCCGAACGAACGAAGACGGCGCAGGCGTCCGACTCCAAGACGGCGAGACCTAATCACCGGGGCGTGGGAGGAAATGCCGAAATGGGTCGTTCGGGCGTGACCGCGACTGGGCCGTTTGGGCTTGGTCAAAAGTTATTACTTTGCCGAGTGCCAAAACTTTGCACTCGGCAAACTATTTTTTTTTTGCCACCAATTTTTTGAAGCTTTAGTACCTTATACAAACAACATGTTTAAATTTGGGACATTTTCATTGCCTTTTGGCATATTTCTATAGTTTATTTTGTTTTGTTGAATTTTTCCAGAAAATGTAAGTTTGAACTGCGGTGCATCGAATAATGGATTACATTCATTCAAAAATGTTATCCTTGTTTCTTAGTGTAAATTTAGGCTAAATCCGAGGCGTCTCGAAATTTCGATCAACGTGCTCACGGGCAACGCCGCCAACTTAGTGGGAGTGGTTTTTAATTGTATAAAATGCGAGCGAATTCGTTGGATCATGAAACTTGTCGAGTTGTCGCCGTATCGTGTCGCGTGCCGTGGAAAAAATTTGAAAAGTTTGAGCAGGCATCACGTCGATACTCACAAACCGTGAGATCTCCCACGCCAGTGAGCATCGCACGTGGAGATCTCCCGGTTTGTGAGCATCGTGCGTGACGCCTTGCTCGAAACTTTTCAAATTTTTTCCACGGCATACGACACGATACGGCGACAACAACTCGACAAGTTTCATGATCCAACGAATTGCTCGCATTTTATACAATTAAAACCACTCCCACGCAAGTTGGCGGCGTTGCCCGTGAGCACGTTGATCGAAATTTCGAGACGCCTGGATTTAGCCTAAATTTACACTAAGAAACAAGGATAACATTTTTGAATGAATGTAATCCATTATTCGATGCACCGCAGCTCAAACTTACATTTTCTCGGAAAAATTCAACAAAACAAAATAAACTATAGAAATATGCCAAAAGGCAATGAAAATGTCCCAAATTTAAACATGTTGTTTGTGGCAAGGTACTAAAGCTTCAAAAAAATTGGTGGCAAAACCAAAAAAAAAAATAGTTTGTCGAGTGTAAAGTTTTGGCACTCTAAAAATAAATTCTTTGCCGAGTGCCAAGCGGAAGGCACTTTCGGTAAAGAGGACGCCGGATGCCGTTAGGCCCCGCCAATCTTTGCCGAGTGCCTACCTTGCCGAGTGCCTAGCACTTGGCAAAGACATTCTTGCCGAGTGTAGGTATTTGCGAGTTCGGGCACTCGGCAAAGACCTATTTGCCGAGTGCCATATTTTGCCGAGTGCGGCGCACGGCAAATAAGTTTTTGTCGAGTGCCCGCAATTTGGCACTCGGTAAAGATTTGTGCACTCGGCAAATCACGTGTTTCCCGTAGTGTATCCAACAGATTCACTCATATAAGCATCTTCTCTAAAAAAATCTCATATAAGCATCCTCTCTAAAAAAAATCTAAAGTATTGGATCACCATCTAACGT
Organism: Bonia amplexicaulis; assembly: GCA_036346245.1. Taxonomy (NCBI): domain Eukaryota; kingdom Viridiplantae; phylum Streptophyta; class Magnoliopsida; order Poales; family Poaceae; genus Bonia; species Bonia amplexicaulis. The sequence goes on from CM070748.1 coordinate 6,326,486, forward strand.
CTTAAAATATAACTATTTTTATCTTAAAAAATAATCGAATGTGTATAGACACTCCCATACCTAAATGAGTATTGTTTCAGGTCTGGAACCAGGGGTGGATCCAGAAAAACATATCGCCGGGTCACTCTTCTAAATATAATAATGTTGTTGTTTATTTGTAAGTGCCATTTGTTACCTATAAAAAGGATTTATACTGGACTTAGCAAGAAGTCATTGGGTCACGTAACCCAATAATGGATATATTATACGGCTTATCGCATCGTCCTCCTGTCCAGTACTAACCTCCGAGCATCCAATCTAAGATTTATGCTTCCAGTTCTCATCGAGATAATTAAAGAAATGGTGAAATCAAGGTGTGAGAGAAGGAAAAATGGACTTGTCTCCCCCTACGAAACGGTGTAATTAATCACCAACCCTATCAACGATAGGGGTATGAGGAGGAAAATATGGATTAAATACACCTTTTTGTTATAGTGAAAACAATTAGCTAGTACAGTTATCTTTAAAGCTCACAATATGCAACTTACGAGTTCAATTAATTCCCCAAAAATCACATTAGCCCACCGTCGTTATATTTTGAAACACGTGCAAACGGGGGCCTTGGATGATTTTACAAAACTTTAGGCTCCGTTAATTTGGAACAGCTTCTGTCTTCTGGTTTATTTATCATTATTTCTAAATTTCGTTATTTTCTAGCTTTTTGATTATTTTTTAACTTTTTTACCGATTCTTTTTTCATATTCATTTACATTAATCTGTTTTTTTATTTTAATTTTTTTTAAATTTAATTACACCAAATAAATCATCATCAGTTACAATATAATTTTAACCAACTACAATACGATTTCAGCCATAAGTCAGCCTAACCAAGCAGCACCGGCACTTGTAAGAGTCATACGAGTTTAAAAAAAACCATGTTCACACTTATTCACACCTTCTCGTTAGGCTTCCTGTGTTGATTCACCTTTTAATTGCCTTAATTCTGACTTAGTTTTTCTTTTAATTGTAATTACTCCCCTCTAATACCCTGCCAAAATCAATCCCACCGCATTACTCCATCACCTCCCTTGCTTGTGCGGCCCGCTATCCGTCCTCCCCTCTCGCACATGGCTCTCAAACGTCGGTGGCGCCTACCTCAACACCTATTCAACATACGATGATTGAATAATTCTTTAGAAAATGATAATATATTATAAGATAGTACTATTGAATTTCACTGTCATTTTTGTTTTGACGTGAGGTGGATTTCGCGTGCATCTGTTGATTCTTTTCGGCTATGATCAATAGTTTATGGCTATGATTAACAGTTTTTTGTCCTACTATGAGTGTTTATACGAACGAATCAAATGTCGATAAGTTGATAAGCTATTTTAAAAAATCGATCATAATAAGCCACCTCAAAACAGTGATAAAAAATGTCCTGTTTATTTATTCAGAAAGATAAGTCACAAACTGAAAAGGAACGGATATAAGTATTGGTCGGCTCTATTAACTAGGCCAACAAGAAAAGCAAGCAAACAGTGGAAGAGATATTTGAAGTACTGGTGTTGTCCCGATCTTTCGATGAGAAGAATAATTTTGATTAGACGATAATCAACTCTCACGATCCAGGCTACGAACGCAACACATACGAACCAAGCAATTGCTGAACTAATCACCAAGTCGTTATCAACCGTATCAAGAACGCGATTTACCTGACCACAAAAGTCTATTCCTGCATACAACCGAAGAACACACAAGAACAAGATAACAAACAATCTGAATTGCAAATATATAAATTGAGTTCAAAAAGGTGGGATTCCTCAAAGGTTCTTTACGGTTGGTCTAGTCAACACAAGCGGAGAATAAGAGTTTTCACAATGGAGAAACTAATCAAATGAAATCTAAGAAAACTAAAAGCATGCGACCTCCTTAAATAGGGGAGGAAAAGCAGCGCAAAACTAAGAAATAAGGGGTTGTACTATTCACGGTACTGTTCATATGAATGTTACAGCCATGAATAGTATGGGCCAAGAGAGGAGTGCCTTCCCCTTGGTCCCAAGTATTACAGGACTCAATTTGGCCTAAACAGGTGATATATCATCTTCTTTTGATGATTACAGTGTACACAGAAGGAATTTAGAGGTGAGGCTAGATCCGTTGGAAAGAGGACGAGAAAATCTTTCCAACAAATACTCATGGACCTCAAACGGACTTCGTATGTGAAAGTTATGCACATTTGAAGTTGGGCCTGTCAGGCTGAATCTGAATTGATCTGCAGGCTGAATTGGATTCCAAAACGTATCCAACTTGAACTCTTGCTTTACTTGGACCAAAAGTGACGTGGTGACCTTGAGGAAGAGTTGGAAAAGACGTTGACTTGGTCTTGATATGCTGGTTTGCTTCTCTTTGGATGGACCAGCATATCAAGTCACACGACCAGGCTTTATACGACTTGCTCTGGAGGTTGGCCAGATTCTCTCAAACTCTTGGAACATCAATCAACTACATAAATTTTACATGTAAATATTTCTTACATGTAAATATTTCTACTCTTTCAATAAAGTTTTCAGTTTTTTCAATCTTTATTGTGGTATGTTTAGTAGAGTTTCTTTTATGTTTGTTCGACCACTTTTAATACATCCAATTTGTTTAATTGGTCGGAGAAGAGAACCCTACTAGTCAAAATCTCTTCTTTCTGCTTGTGGTCCTGCCCACTAGAAGGAGCTTCCTAGTGATAAAATTGTTCCTAACTCTTGCTATCAGCATAAAACAATTGAGTTATCTACAAAAACGTTGATCAGGCATACAAGAAGGAATTATGAGTTTTTATCTTCAAGTTGATTAACCTGGTCGAAAAGAGGTAACATTACCTAGTCGAAGTCTCTCCTCTCTGTACGTGGTCCAGCCCACTGGAAGGAGCTTCCTAGCGTCGACTCGTTCCTAACTTTTGCTGCCAAAACATAACAATCGAATTTGACAACGATAGTCGATGAATTACTCTACTCTCTTCATACTTTACTCTGTACTATTTGCTTTGTTTATTCACATGAACTAAGTAAATAGTTGGGGGCTACAATAGAGTTATCAGTATAACTTTATTTCCTAGTCGTAAGTCTGTATTCTTTTATTTAATTTTTTCATCTTACGAGTACTAATTACTCAACAATATGAATTACCGGAAAAGGAAGAGATTCTTTCAGTATCCAAATGTAAGTCCTTACAAAGTTCCTATTGACAAACTACTCTAAACAAGAAGGAGAGCCAAGGTGCACCTTTTCTGCAACCTTTCGACCAATTGATTCTAGCTCTAGGGTATGGAACTTGGCTTTGAGCTCGATTAAAAGAAGATTCCTCTATAAATGGAGGGTTAAAAAATGTAGAGAAGAAGTTAGGTTGATCTTCCTCCTCTCTGGCTGTACCTTCTCGGGAACGAGGGAGAACATCCCTGATGTCTTCCTCCTCGGCGCTACGGTTGGAAGAATTTCCAGCCTCCTGACCAGGTATTTCTACCTTCTCCTTTGTCGCATGAACTTCTTTTGTTGTGACCATTTTCGTGGTCATAGTCTTCGCAGCCTCGACTGCAACCTCTATTGCTATAGTGGTCGTTCCCTCAAACACCATCTCCACTACTTTTTTTACTGCGGGCAGGGCCGCAGGGGGCTTCTCGACAGAAACATCCTTAAGGAGTGGAGAGGTCGAACTGAAACCGCAAAGAAGTAAGTCAGCATTTAAGAAGACTTAGAGCTAAAATGCAATATTTATATTTGTATTTTCATACCTTGGTGGCATAGCCTTGAGCGTGAATTTAGAAGAAACTTTACCAGAGATCAGTTTCTTCAATTTCCTCTCTTCGACCACTTCTAGTCTTGGAGGAATGACAGCTTCATTGACCATATTTGGTCGAAAGTCTTTTGCACCTTCGACCACGTTTGATCGAAAGTTTTGAACAAAAGTTACTACTCTTTCTCTCTCCTATCCCTCCTGGTGGATGATACCAGATTCGACCACCTGAGGGGTGTCTCCTTTTCGATCACAGGTACTGCTGCCATAGCAATTTTCTTCACAAAAAATATAAAACTTTTCTAGTTTTCCTTTTTGACTTGCTTGATAAAGCCTCGAGAAGCGCCTACTGAATGAGTTTTGGTATCGTAGTAGAAGAGTACCTTGATCTTAGGAGTCAGTTGCTCGAACACGGTGGCTCCTATTTCCTCTATAGAAGCCACATCCGGAAAGAACTGCTCGATAGGAGCACTCGGAGCAGCAAGCGGAAGGATGTCAAGGGGAACGACAACACGTGTGCTCCCCTTGTCCTTATCGACCGCTTTTGTTAGTCAACATCTCTTTGCAGGAGGAGTCTTAACTTTCTCCACCTCTCGTCCGATGACCATCAGTTCGGCCCCTTGGTCATCCTGATGGTTATTTACGCCTACATTCTGTAAAAAGGAAGAAAACTATTTAGTCGTTATCTACGACTATGTAGTCCTAAGGATGAGATCGATTTTTTGATTACCTTTAGGTGTTTTTCTCTTTCTTCAGCAATACATCCACCACGATACGAGAAGCCTCCACTTCGAGTGATGGAGCCTTCTCATAGATAGACTTGACCTGGGAATTAATTCCCCCAAATCAAGGTCTGTTCATATAGATGAAGAGGTCAGTGAATACTGCTTGAAGTTTAATCTTACTATGATTACAATTGTTACTAGCCATTCTTGTAGTCCTTCACCACGTGCCAGCTGGTGAGCCTTTTGTCCCTCAACTCTTTGATGGTTGAGATGTAGGATGCTATGTGAGTAAGGTCCTTTGGGACCGAATTCCATGAAGTTGTCATCTCTGCAGCTTTCCCTACGAAAGAATGATTATCTTTGTTGTTCGTCTCCTAGTAGAACCATCTCTTCTTCCAATTTGACCACGAAGACCGAGTGAACATTTGGATATACAACTCCGTCGTGCAGCTTCAGACCATATCTCCCGACGATTCCGCTCTGTCGGCTCATTTCATAGTAATACAGAAAAAGCTCGAGATACGGTGGAATACCCAGCTACGTCTCACACAAATACACGAATACACTAAGCATGATAATCGAATTAGAAACCAAGTTCACCAATTCGACTACAAAGTATTCGAGTATGACGGTGAGAAAGGCATGAGCAGGGAGACGAAGGCCGCACTCACAGTATGCTTGGACACACCAGAATTTCTCCAATTTATCCCGATGGCCAGTGTTATCCAGCAGCTTCAATCCACTTGATAAATCTCCACGGGGGAAACTTCTCAGTATCCTCCATGCCTTCAATTTTGCATCATCCATCTCTGATACCGACCAATTTGGCATCATCTGTCATTTTTCTCAAGTGATTGTTTTGGATTTGGAAGAGATTGAAGGAAGAAAATGACTTAGTCGGCTATGGAAAGGCTTTACTTTCGACTATCTCCTATCACGACCTCACTTTCTCAAGTAAGTTATTTTCACTCGAAGTTAGGGGGCTAGATGACGAGGATATAGTAATCCTCCATTTATTACATCATCATATTCTTCGAGTATACCTCTTATCGGTAAGGGAGAGATTTCACAGAGTAGTCGTAAATCCTTCTAAGACTACATGGTCGTAAGTCCTTCTACGACTACATGGTCGTAAGTCCTTCTACGACCACGTGGTCAGAAGTCCTTCTATGACTGCTCCTTGGTCGTAAGTCTTTCTACGACCACATAGTCGTAAGTTGTCCTACGACCGCCTTGTGATTGTGGACCTTCCAACGACTAGTCTATCTCTGGCTGGCTTATCTACGACAACCTATTGCATCTAGGCTTGTCTGACAATGCGGTTAGAATGTGCATTTATTCCTAATAACCGTACATGATCTCTCTCTGAGAACAACCGTCGCACATCGAACGGGCCACCATGTCTCTCTGACAATAACTTCTGTCAGATAGTTATCTCCCGAAGCATTAAGACATCTTTTGGCGCAGAACAACGGCCGCCGTTTTGTCAACTATATGAAGGTTGATGTCGGAGAAGGGAAAAAAGATTCAGAACGAGATTGCAGGAGATCAGATTAGGAGATAGTGCTAGACATCTCTGCATTACTCTTTGTTGTAATCAATTTTTCTAAGCAATAGCCACACAGGACGTATGGTCATTATTCTCCCAAGAGAAGGCCCAAACCTGTATAAAAGTTCTCGTGTCTCTATTCTGCATGTTCATAGTCTGGGTCTTCTAGAGTTTCCCCAAATCCAAATAAACCATACGTAAAATCGGTATTAAAACACCGACAAGTATGAGCATTGTATTGTACTAAAAGAAATTAATATGAAAAAAGAGAATGATGGAAATTGAAAAGTGAAATGAGTATGTTGTTGTTCCTATTGTTTTTATTGAGTATTTGCTTAGTTGTGGACTGACTTTTGTTTATTTGTTGTTTTTAGGTGATCATTGAAGGCACCATGCATTGGTTGAAAGTAGAACATGGAACATTGCATTTTTTGTAGCAAACTCCACTTAGCATTATATCACTTATTGCCATAAACAGTTTAGTGTACTCCATAAAATAATTAGCTTAAAATTTATGTTTATTATCATGTTATATGTTTATTTTTGAATTTTAACTAACAGTAATACTTAATTATTAGTTAAAATTGATAACGATATTAGTTATATGTGACATCTTGGCTTAACACAGCAAGCCCACTACCGGCGAGGAAAGCCCAACGCTCTCTTTCCACCGTACTCGGAGAAGGAAACCTTCTACCACCCGTTAGATCCCCATCCGACGCACGGAAACAGGTTCCGTGACGTGCACCGAGCCGTGGCGGAGCGAAGCGTTTAATATCGAGCAACTGCAGGGTCCTGTCTGAAAAACAAAAGTTCGCCGCCGACCGAGAGCCGAGCGATCGAGATGGGGCTCGTCGGCGACACGGTGGAGTCGATCCGCTCGATGCAGATCCGCCATGTGCTCACCCAGATCATCAGCCTCGGTGACGCCCGCTACCCTGAATCTTGTCTCCTGCTCTTCCTTCTCCCCGGATTCTATTTTAGGTTCTCTTCCGAGGCATTTTGCGCTCAGATCGGCGCGTGGGGCAGTCGTATAGTTCTTGGATCCATCCTTACGGATTTCACAGTGCGATTTCAGTAGGATTTGGAGTGAGAGTATGCGATTCTTGAAAATATCTTCGGGGTTTTCGCCTATAAGATCGGCGCGGGGGGAACTATTCGGGTTCTCGATCTGGTGCTGTGAGCTATCATAGGTTGCTTCTTTAAGAATCACGCAGATTAATGAAAAATAGAGGAGTGATTAGATTAGACATGGCCGGCTTAGAGAAGTGAGTTGCGGTAGATGAATCTTTAGAGGTGGCTTTTGTTGCTTACTCTAGAAGCTAGTTGTTACTAATGATGTATGTCCCTTGCTTCTCAAAGATTGCCGATAAAGTTGTGATATTTAGGGGAAAGAACTCAAGAAGGAAGGGCATAGGGTTTACCACTTTATCGGGCTTTGTTGGTTTGGGTTTCTCATGAGGAATTTTCATATGTCACTCTTGGCAGGTATGATTGTTACCTCGGCATTGATCATATGGAAGGGATTGGTTGTCGTAACAGGGAGTGAGTCCCCAGTGGTGGTGGTACTCTCTGGCAGTATGGAGCCTGGATTTAAGAGGGTTAGTTAGCTCCTCACTCTTTATGCTTTTATGATCTTTAGTCTTTACACACTCCATGTTGACATAATTATTGGTTTGCTGCTTGTATGAATTTTTTTGCTTATCTGTGACCAATCTAAATTTCAGAAGTTGCATGTGCAACACATAAAGAGCGGCATTTCCGTTTTTTTTTAATAAGATCAGATTTGGTTCCCTAGAAGTTCCACTGGTTTGCAAATGGTGAATGTCTGCCTTATTGCCTTGTCTTTTGCCCTTTAAATTTTACCCTTATTCATTCCCAAATTTTCCTTTTAAGAATACTGTTGTCTTCAGTTGACAATCCATATTGGTGCATCTCATCTAAGAGTTCACTTTTGCACCCTTTAATGTGCCATCATTTTTCACACTGATATGCCTGAATGATAAATTATGTTTCTTTTGCAGGGTGATATCCTGTTTTTGCACATGAGCAAAGACCCTATTCGCACAGGAGAAATAGTTGTTTTCAATGTTGATGTAAGTCCTGTTGAATCATTGTAATTTGTAAGCCAAAATTAGTAGCTGAATCATGAATTCATCAGCTTGTCCTATATTTCATTGTATTGTGCACTTATACATGATTCTCAAGACACTAAATGTACATTTGGCTGTTATGTATGTAGGGCCGTGAAATTCCAATTGTTCATCGAGTGATTAAGGTAATAAATTTTGAAGTCTTCACTCTTCATATAAATCGATCCAATTTATATTAGATGTGTATTTTTTTTTGGGCATGGTTTGAATTTACTATTATCTGTGTATAGGTTCATGAACGCCAGGAGAGTGCAGAAGTTGATATCCTCACAAAAGGTATATATCATTTTTTTTGTTTGTTTGGGCACCATAAGTTTTTCTTTCTGGTAAAGCAATTTGTGTAATCCTGGCAATAATAATCAACGGCTAGCAATGTATAATATACAGTGGATGCCACTGCAATGTTTTGTCTAACTGATGAACTGCCTTTCAGGTGACAATAACTTTGGGGATGATCGACTTCTATATGCACATGGGCAGCTTTGGCTTCAGAAACATCACATTATGGGACGGGCTGTAGGGTCAGTATCCTCGACTTTTACCACACACATCTGCCTTCATTCCTGATAAAAATTAACTTGGCTGACCTTATGTTTTCTACCGTGATCAGCTATCTTCCGTATGTCGGGTGGGTTACAATTATCATGACTGAGAAACCAATTATAAAGGTATGCTCTTTTTTATTTACTGATTGATCTGGAGATTAAACAAATGTTGTTCTAGTCCATGTGAGATTTTTTTGTAAGAAGTTGATATAACTCCTCTCCCATTCACCTCAGTGTTAATGCAAATTAATAGGAAAGTAAGCAAGTTATCTGTTCTCTAGATAAACTGGTGCATTGATGATAGTTCTGAAATTGAACAATACTATTGTTACCTCAATAGAGCTATTCTTGAAAGGATTTCTGATATATGCTGTCTGTTGTTGCAGTACCTGCTCATCGGTGCACTGGGCCTGCTGGTCATAACATCGAAAGAGTAACAATGTCAACTTCGCCATATACGTGGGGGAGGAACCGTTTTGTTGCACCATGTATCGAAAAATGTCTTTTCTGTTTTGATGGTATATGACCCTCTCAATTGGATAGCCTGTTTCTCATGTAACATCCATGCTCGATAGTCCTGGCTAATTTCAACAGTTTTGCTTTGTTCGCTAGACCTAAACAGAACCCAGGCTGGGCCGGCAAAAAGCGCGGCTCTTTTTTGTTGCCCTGGCTCAGCCCAGTAAGATAATATAGGGATGTTGGGCCGAGCTGTTATCAGGCCAGGCTGGCTCACATACTTCTACGTTGAAAAATAAAGAGGAAATTGCGTCGAAGGTATACGGGTGCGTCTGGATCAATGAATTATGAGACCGTGTTGCATCTAATTGAATGAGCTTGTTAAACCGGCGAGAGGGGTCCTAAAGAGGTTTTGCAAGGCTAACAAAGTGTCCGCGTGGCACTAGATGCTTTTGTGGCAATGACATGGCCACGTGGCATTCTTCTTCTCTCTCCGTCACCCCACTCTTCCTGTGTTCTTCACGTACTCTCCGTTGACGCCAGGCAGCACCAGTAAGCTCGTCGCCGGTGACGCTGCTGCCCTAAGCTCTGCCGCCTCAGCTCCCGACGAGTTCGGGGACATTGGCCAGCGGTGACCGCCCGCAGAGATGAGCATGTCCTTCGCCGGAGGCATGCTGTCTTCTCGGTTGCTAGCTGCTGCTCGAGTGCTGTGCTGGTGGTGTAGGCTCCTGAGATCGCAGAGCCCATGGGACCATAGAGGTGTGCAGCAGCTGGCCGCCTGCTCCGCGTTGTAGAATCCCCGGTTCTTCATGAACCGCGCCTCCAGAACCAACGACGTGTCATTCAGCAGCACATTGAGGTAGTTGATACCATGCACGTCTCACAATGACACCTGGAACTGTTGAAGACCAGGAACCTTTGCAGCGCCCTGCTCAGGTCAGCCACCTCGAATCACTGCCGCATCTTGTTGCTTAGATATCGGGCTATCGGCACCGATTGCTGGCGCACTCGTGTTCCCGGAGGAGCAGGGGACCTTGTTAAGAGCCCTTGAATTCACGAACGGAGACATCCATGCACTGCAAAGTATTACTGTATTCAGTTCAAGTATGACCAATCGCTAGGTGCATGTAAGCATACACATGCCTATCGTGGTTTACATGTTAGCTTGCAAAACCTTGTTGGACGCTCTCTCTCCGTTCAACAAATTTATTTACTGTTGTAGTTACAGACTAAACAGTATATGAGAAAACTAGAAAGAGTGTGCGAATGAATCTGTTTATTTCCCTGTTCCCCCTAGGGGATATTTATACATGACCATAAAGCCTTATTACAATCTTACCCCATCCTAGAGTACTATCACAAGGGTATTTTCGTCCTTTTATGTTCGCCACTGAACCGTTTAGCTCAACAAGCCGAATGAACACGATAGAGGGCCATCCCACAACATTGACCTAGATGTATTGTTTTATAGACCATCGACCTAGATGCACCTACCTGGGGAGAAGCCTAACCACCTCCTCTTCCTACACCGGATTACACTTACATGCCATTAGCACAAATATAAAAGCATTTTTCTCTATGACAGGCCAACCCTTTTCCATCTCCCTCCTCATCTCACGCCGTCGGTCACTCCACCTCCCACCTTGACACCTTCTCATGGCCATCAGATCTCGCCGGCAGTCACACCGCCGAGATGAAGCCCTGCCACCTCCCACCCATTCTCGTCCTCTTAGTACTCTCCCTCCTCCTCCACTCCTTCTGCTGTCGTCTCCTTCTCCTCCAACCCCACAGCTCGTCTCGCCGTGCTCTAGAGAATTTTTCCCTCGCAATTTCATGTACCTGAGAGAGATTTAACACCTGAGAGAGATTGCTTCGAAAGCATCCGGACCGCTATTAGCATAGAGGTTGCAGTTACAACAGCAACACATCAAGGCCTAGTCCACTGTTCCATTTGTTTCATTAGTTGCAAAGATTATGACTTTACTTCAGTTGATTATCAACTTTCAGAATTTACTAGAGAGAATGTTGGAATAATAATAAGGAATAACTTAATTATATCGCTCAAACTTTTGTTTGAGTTCAAAAATCAACCATAAACTTTAAAACTAGATATTTTACATCTTCAAACTCTCAAAACCGGTGCATACACATCCTCACACCCGAAACCACCCGGTTTTAGCTGACTAGGCATCCCACTAAGCAAGTCAATGTAAATGCGGCGTCCTAATCAGCAGCAAATAAAAAGAAGTAAATAGAATATACGGTCCACATGTCATACAGAACCAACCCTTCTTCCTCCCCTCGTTCCACTTCCCCCAATCTGTGACTCCATCTTCTTCCACTCAGCCTTTTCTCTTTCTCCACTGCGCCATCTCTTCTTACCTTATCTCTCTCTCCTATGGATCGAATTAGCCGGCTGCCAAGCCACGCCACAGGCAACCGCCGCACCATACGCATGCTGCTGTGAGGAGCTGCCGCCCCAGCGCAGCTGCACGGCTCGCTGATCGAGCCACGCCCGAGCCAACCGCGCCACCCGTCGCAAATCAGCAAAGTTCCAACTCCACTGTGATATCCTCGTATATGTACTCTATTTTCCAATCTAATAAATTCCCAATTCAGTTTGTTCACATGGTGACTCCTGATTCTCTAACAAATGCGGGTTGCTCTCTAATTAATCACGTGATGATTCCTAATTTTCTCACCAAGTTCAATCCAATCCACCGATGCATTGTTAGGACTTGCAGGATAACAAGGCCAATGATAGCGTCCGACTTCAGCAATTGACGCTGGCAAGCTCGTCTTCAAGATGGCCCTGCCTCCGCTTCCTAGTCCACCTATGCACCGTCGCCGGTGAAGGTGATGTCCACCTCAGAGAGAGAGAGAGAGGGACAGAGAGGAGGAAGATGGATAAGGCTGACAAGTGGGTCCATCGTCTTTTTAATTTTTATTTGCCGAATCAAATATGTGGTGTTGACTAGGATGCCACGTGAACATGAAACAGGTTACATGGCAAATAGGTAATTTGCTCCGGTTTAGAAAGTTGGAGAGTGCCAAATAGCTGGTTTTGAAGTTCAGAATCGATTTTTGAACTTGGATAAGTATTGAGAGGTGTAAAATGGATTTATTCCAAGTAATAACATATTCACTTTATAAGGTTGGAATAATAAGGAAAAAGTTTATTTTTATCTCTCAACTCTTCGTGCGGTTTAATTTTCACCTTTTATATACAAAACTCGCTAGGTAAAATAAAATCAGGCCCGGCCCGGGGGGGGCGAGCGGGGTGGCCGCCTTGGGCCCCCAAAACCCAGGGGCCCCATAGGCCATACACATTGAGTACTAGTAGTCATTGACGTTACGTATATGCATGGCTGCATGCTCCAGGACTCCGCTTGATAATTGATATCCGGCTCGACTTCTTCAAGAAACCAGATCCGGCTCGACGCCTCGACTTCTCATCTTCTTGACTGCTCATTACCCAGGGACTAGGGCCTCCGGCCTCCACAGCACGTCAGCACCATCACGCATTCACGCCGCGCCGCCGAGCCGCCGAGGTTGGCTGCAGCCCGCTGGCCGCCGCCCCAGTCGGTAAGAATGTAAGATCTGCGCCGCAGATCTATTCTGCGCCTCTGCAATTCTGCTGCATGCATGCATGATGCATCCGCTATTCCGCTGAGATCTGATCCGCACTGCAATATGCATGAGGCATGATGCATGATTAATTGATTATACTGTAGACTGTAGTTTGCAATCTTGCATATTAGGAATTTTTAATCAATAATTAGTGCTTTGTTAATTGTTATTTGTAGTTACTAATTATACTATTGTTCTTTAAATTTTCGACCATGTCATCTAGAAAATATGCATCCCAAAGTGAAAAAAAGAAAAAGAGGAAACAAATAGATGAGTTGATTGAATCACGAGGGATCCATTGACAAATTTTTAAAAGTGATACGAGCGGTTCAAGAAACTCGATGAATTGGCGATAGTTGCTGTGGAGGAAGATGCTAATGTGAATCTAGAAGATGAGGGCCCTACAGAAGACCATGTCAACATCAACACAGATGATAACAATATGAGTGATCATGAGCACATATTTAATTCATCTGCTACAGAATCTGCTAGTTTTGATGAACCAGTATGTACTACAAATATTTATGATCCGATAAATTGGGGTAATCTTGATAACAAAGCAAGAGACATATTAGTGGAGAAGGGGCATATAAGAGAAGAAAATATTGAATTTCCTTTGGATGACAACTCAAGACATTTTTCGTACAGTCATTACTCTAGAAAATGAGCAATGGAGAGGTACATGATAGAAAATGGCTAGTTTATTCAAAACACGTTGATAAGGTGTTTTGCTTTTGTTGCAAGCTTTTCAATTCGATAATTGCAAGAGTTCATTGGGCGTGATGGGTTTAGAGATTGGAGGCATATCAATGAGAGGTCGAAAGAACATGAAGCTAGTGTCGAGCATATTTCCAACATGAATTCTTGGAATGAACTAAGAGTTAGATTGAGCAAACATGAAACGATCGATAAAGAGCTACAACAAAGAAATTACAAAGGAGAAAGAACGATAAGGCGTTTCTATTAAGAATAGTTGCCATTGTGAAATTTCTTGGCAAACGTAATTTGGCTTTTAGAGGATCCAATGAACAACTTTACAATGATGTTAATGGTAATTTCTTAGCTTGTGTTGAGATGGTTGTGAATTTGACTTGGTAATGCAAGACCACCTCGGGCGTATTCAAAGCAAAGAGATTCAAGATCATTATCTTAGTCATAAAATTCAGAATGAGTTGGTTTCTCTTTTGGCTTCGAAATTATAAATTCAATCATAAAGACCGTTAAAGAGGCCAAATATTTTTCTCGTTATCCTTGATTGTACACCGATGTGAGTCACCAAGAACAAATGAGCTTGTTGGTTCGATGTGTTGATATTTCGATGGCAAAATAAAAGTTGAGGAGTACTTTCTTGGTTTCTTGAAAGTGGATGACACATCCGGTTCGTGGCTTTTCAATGTATTGCTTGATGCAATCAAGTCTTTTGATTTAAATGTTGATGATATTAGGGGTCAAGGTTATGATAATGGCTCTAATATGAAAGGAAAAACAAGGGGTGCAAAACGGTTGCTTGATATAAATCAAAGAGCTTTGTATATGCCATGTGCTTGTCATAGTCTTAATCTTACCCTTTGTGATATGGCTAAATCTTGTGCTAAAGCTATTTCATTCTTTGGAATTGTGCAAAGGATATATGTATTATTTTCGGTTCTACTAAAAGATGGAAAGTTTTGCTTGACCATATAGAAGGTTTAACTGTGAAATCATTGAGCAATACTGTTGGGAGAGTAGAATCAAAAGTGTCAAAGCAATTAGATATCAAGCTCCTCAATTAAGGTCAGCTCTACTTGAGTTAATGGAAGATAGGGATACCGATCCCAAGGATAGGAGTGATGCAAAAAATTTATATGAAGTGTTTGGTAGCTTTGAGTTTATAATTGGTATGGTTATTTGGCATGATATTTTATTTGTCAGAATATCGTGAGCAAGAAGTTGCAATCACCATCCATGTGCATTGAGTCTACCTTGCAACAAATAGAAGGCATGGTTAAATACTTTAATACTTATAGAAATGAAGGGTTTGCTTCGAATATGATCATTGCCAAAGATATTGCAGCTCAAATGAATGTAGAGCCATCATTTCCGCTAAGCGTGTTCTTAGGAAGAAACAGTTTGATGAAATTGATTGTGATGAAGCGCTTTGCAAGTCGAGAAGGAATTTGAAGTTAATTATTTTTTGTTATGGTTGATATGGCAATCAATTCATTGAAAAGTAGATTTCAAGAACTCCAAACATTCGAAGTATATTTGGATTTTAATGAGTTCAACAACATTGAAGTCATTGGATCGAATCAATTAAAAGAATGTTGTACAAAATTTGCGAAACTTTCTCTAGATGGTTCATCCGATATTGAGTTAAATGATCTAATTTCTGAGTTAAGTGTTATGCAATTGACTTTATCAGATAAACCAATGTCTACTATGGAGATCTTTGAGTTTATCAGAGAAGCGGATTGTTATCCTAATATTTCTATTGCTTATCGGATTTTATTTACTATGCTCGTGATCGTGGCATCACCGAAAGAAGCTTTTCAAAGTTGAAATTGTTGAAGAATCATTTAAGGTCAACAATGTCTCAAGAGAGGTTAAACGGTTTGGCAACTTTATGTATTGAGAAGAAATTATTGGATGAGATTGATATCAATACCATCATCAATGACTTCGCATCTAGAAATGTCGAAGAAATTTTAAGGTAATATCTATAAACTCTTTGATATGAATTTTCTTTAATACATAACGTATTTTAAGTGTTTGTTGGTAAAATTATATATATATATATATATATATATATATATATATATATATATATATATGTGTGTGTGTGTGTGTGTGTGTGTGTGTGTGTGTGTGTGTGTGTGTGTGTGTGTGTGTATGTAGATTTATATTTAGATATTTATACTAGGGCCTCTATTCCTAGTTTCGCCCCGGGCCCCTAAAATCCCAGGACCGGCCTTGAATAAAATATGTCCTCAACTCTCAAAACATTTATAACACATGTGCATTCTGTTTGATAGTTAGTGGAATAATTATGTCGTTAATTTGTATCTGGGTTATATACATAGTACATGTGCGTATTCGATGTCTCCTGAGTCCTGAGTACGTTGTTCTTTTTCTTTTATTGCTTGGTAACATATGTGTAACTGTCTTGCTTTGCTGGTAATGTAATTTGCTTGATGTAAGGAATTGATTTTCAGCTGAATTTTGATCCTTAAAAGCAAGATGTGCGGAGGAGGGAGGCCAAGTGGTGGCCTAAATCTTTAATGGGTATTTCTTAAAAGTATCTCTTATCTAGAGTAGTCATATGGTACTAAACTTTCTACATTTCAAGTCACATGAAATTATGAAACCCTAATTTTTGAAACCTAAAATCCTAATTTTTGAGACATAAATCCTTAAGTTTCGAGATAATTTTAGAACATATAAAATTCTACAAAAATTATGCAATTTAATTAAACTCTGTAAGGAGACATAAACAATTCATAATGTTTGGATCTCATTTTCTATATTAAAAAATTCCTAAAAATAATATAATTAAACAAAACTTTGAGAAAAATTCAAAAAGGATAAAATTATGAAAAAATTACACTGTGTTGGGAGGCTCTACAAAAAATTACAATTTTTGGAGCTCTTTTACTATATTTAAAAATTCATATAAAAAGTAGAGAGAGTAAGCACTCCTACGCTTCCACTAATCAGACTAAGGTGCCGTTTATTTAGATTAAAAAAAGTAGTTTATGACTAAAATTTCACTATAGCTGGTTAAAATTATACTGTATCTGATAGTGATTTATTTGACATAATTAAATTTAAAAAATAGAAAAACAGGTTAGCCCATCACAAATAATACAAATGAATACGAGAAAAAAGAATTGACAAAAAAGCTCAAATAAAAACTACAAAGTTAGAAAAAACACAAAATTTAAAAATAAAAAAAAAATAAATCAGACATTCAAATTGAAATAAGTGGAGCCTAATACGTTTCCCAGTGCTGTCCACTCGTTAACCGTTACCACATAAATGCATAACTAGTCCATGCTATGAACCAGAAACACTTTGACAGGCCCTTTATGGTCTGTTTGAACGCTGAATTTCATACGAAACAACTTATTTAATACAGGATTTGGGAAAAGATTATCACATTCTAACAGAAGCACTTTTTTCTTCGAGAGATTCTAAAAGAAGCCTAGTACGTGGAAGGCAAGTGATCTCTTTTTTTAGTCTATAGCTTATGATTTATAGTTTTTTTTGAATAAATAAATAGAACAGTTTTTTTGTTATCCTTTTGAAACAACTTTTAAAAGCAATCTTTTTAAACATTTTACCAATTTATTGATATTCGGCTGATACGCACAAACAGCCATTAAGAGAAAAAACATTCAGCCACAGGCCAACTCACCGACAACTAGGGGCCTTTCAGTAGGCCGTCCCAAACCAAGCCCGGTCTGTCGGTCTGCGTCAGCTCATTTCGCCTGAAACTTGGGTGGATCCGGAAGCTATAAAAGCCACTTTGCGCGGTCGCCTCTCCTCCTTTCCACTCTCCCGCCCCCAAACTCCCGCCCGCCCAAACTCCCAAATCAAATCCAACCCCAATTTCGCTTCCCAAGAAGAACGCGAGAAATTCAATCCTCCTCGTCCTCCTCCCAAATCCGATCAGATCCAATGCCGCCGCGTTCGAGTTCCTCCTGATCCCCAGATTTTTCGCACCCCACAGCAAGTGGACTATCAGATGGGGAGACCGCGGAAGACGAAGGCCAAGGCCGCCGCCTCCTCCGTCTTCTCGATCGGTATGAGTGCGAGCGAAACCTTGGCTCCGATCGACCAATCCGATGGTGTTTTCCTGATACAGATTGCCTCAGAAAGCACGCGTTTTGTAGGCAACTGCAAGGTGGAGATCCACGGGAGCGGCCTGATGTGCCAGCCCACGGAGCAGAACCTCACCATTTCTGGGTCCAAGAGCGCAAAGATCGTGGTATATGGTATGCTACTAGAAATATGACGACTCACATAGTCACATGTCTGTTTTTTTTGGGGTCCCTGCATGTTTCTTGGTTCTGACATTTTTTTTTGGTGCAGTCGATGGAACCAGGGGTTCTTCGGATGGGATTGGTGAGCGTTGTAGTGAGTGGTGGAGTGGAATCGATGGTGGTTCTTTTCAATTTTGTGATGTGACTTTTGTGTTGTCTGTAGGTGAGGGTTCTCATTTCATCCTTCTCAATCCAAATGATGTCGATAGCCGGAGCAAGTCATTGCTTCAGGTAATCAAAAGTTCATAGCTTTTTTTTTTGTATTAAACATTTCCGTTGCACCAGGAATGAAAAAAGGGCGCCGTATCAGAATTACGTGTTTCCAATTTTGGTAGAGCACTTGGTTGCAGAACTAAAAGGTTTGCGTGGATGCATATTGGCTACACACACTGGTATAAGTAGACGCGGAATTCTTTTTCAGAAAGCTCATTGAGGAAAAAAAAAAGCCGTGGCCACTGTGATGATAGGCTTCTCACATGCTAGATCTCCGATAGTCATAAGCTTTGATGACTAATCATTGATCATCATATCGCAAATACTAGGATAGCTCATGTGCATTCTTGTCTTGAATTTTTCAGGAAGTACTAATGCTTTATAAGCAAGAACTTCCAACTATGGATTGCGCTGCTGACACTGGGAGAAAGTCAGGGTTTCTCGAAAAGTGCATAACCAACGGGTACAATATTATTTTTTTCTTTACCACAAACAAACCACTTACATAATCATGGTCTATTACTTTTGATTTCCGATTGACGTTACTGACAGAATTCTTCTTACTGGAGTTTTGCTTTGACATTGCTATTGTATTTTGTTTGTAAGAGTACAAGGAGTTAATATTATTACTATTGTATTTTGTCTAAGAGTTAAAAGAGCTAACATTCTGGTTTCATGTTCTTCTTCCGCCCAGGAAGTACAAGACTCTAATTCTGAGGTCTACCTCTGCTGCAGGGCATGAAGAGGTAAGCATGAAGCATCATTGGCATCCTACCCATGCACAGTCCTATTTGGCTGCATAATGTGTGAATACTACTCTGGACAGTGTTATCTGCCCATTTGTTTGATGTTAAGTATCTTAGACAAGTTATCTGATCTTCCACACTACGACAAAATTATGCCAAAAATAAAAGAGAGAGAAGATTTAATGTGGTGTACTATATCTAAGGTTGTCACAATGCTGATTCTGTTATACGATCCAAGGATCTTACGATCTAAAATTGACTAGACCGATCCGATTATATGGTAGAATCTTAATATGGTATAATCTTAATGTTCTTATGATTCTATCTAAACTTTTGTAGGATCATGATCAAAATTTTCATACGATCCTACTTGATTATGTCGATTTTATTATTTTATTATAAATAATTACTTGTATGCTTCCTTTTAATTGAAAATTTTAGTTTTTATCTCTTTATGTTCACTATAATTATCATAAAATAACACATGATCTTACCTTTACTCCATAATTTGTAAAGAAAAGTTCAAAGGACAAAATTTTAAAAATACAATAGTGTTATAATACACTGTAAATTTTTTTATAATATTTCTTTGGTAAAATCAGATAAGAACTTATATTCTACATCGATCCTACGATTTGCGATCCTACCAAAAAATCTCCCATCTGATTCAGGATCACGATTCTGACAATCTTGACTATATCAACTAGATATTTCATCCCTAAAAGGGAAAAATGGAGATGCCAGACACGATTGAGTCTGCCAACTAGCTCATTTTCACTGATGCCCTTGCTATATTGATTTCATGATTTGATATAAGATATTGTTACTTTGTAAGTCTTGTATGTCCTATTTTTTCTTTGGTTAATCGATTGTTGGCACACAAGCAGCAGACATCCAAGGATTACAACAGCATGCTCAACTGTGAGGCACTTATATGGTAAGAAGGAAAACATTGGTGCAATAATAAGGAGATTTGGAAGCCTCTTAAATGATTAGGGCTCATTAACATCCCTATCACAGTGGGCTAAGGGCATCAACTCAGCAATCGCTTTGTTCACCAATCACTTCAGTTAACTAAAAGTTGGTGTCTAATGGTCACTTCAATTTTGAATTTCAAATTCAAGTATCCTCCTTCAGTCTCCCATGAGTATCCACTTTGGTATCACTTTTAAATTATTTTAACAAGTCTAGAAATATGAACAAGTCTAGAAATATGTGACAAGTGTGAACTATGATACTATGATTAGTGCCCAGTGAAACCGAGTCTTCTGTGAGTAACCTTGAGAACTGTAGAGTTAAGTTGACCTACCATGGATTTTCTGTTTGCCTCCGTTAGAAGAGAACAACAACATGAGAGCAGATCACACCTAGTATTCATGGACAATTGAAATGTTCTTCCTCCTTGTTTTTACAACTATACTATCATGACAGGTCTGATTAAAACTGCCTACTCTGTCACTCAGGTCATAGCTGCTGTATCATATCAGATAGTGCCGGCTGACACACAATATGCTGAAACACCCCTGGCAGTTGTGAGATCACCTTACCAACGTGCGGTATGGTAAATAAATTATTTTAAGCTTCTGAACTAGCATCCCTTTGGCAAGCTTCATTACAATCTTATTTGAGTTCTCAACTAAAGCTGAATTGCCTCTGCATACCTTCTTGGTACCATTTTTTTTTGGGTCTGTTTGGCAACGGCTGCGGCTTATGGCTTTTGGTTGAAATTTTTGAATTTTGGCTGTTTACGGTACAGATTACGGAGAGAGAGATACTCACTTGCGATTTTAGATGTACAGATGTTGGGCTTCTAACGTGTACATAGTTTAACTTGTAAACTCTGTCTTGAGAAAATACTCCGTTTGAAAGTTAGGTACTGTAGCAAAAGCCAAAAACCGCCAGCTTCGGAGGAAAAGAACAGATCCTTTAACATGGAGCTTCTTGGTACTTTATTTTTTTCTACTGGTTTACCTACACAAAATGAAAACCTAATAGCACCTTTTCCCCTACTGGTTGTTTATACTTCATACCATATATGCACTCGGTCCTTGCTCACTCAAACTCTTTATATTCCACACAATTTCGCATGGTGCCTACAATTCATTATATCCAACATACTTTGCACTAGCTAATCTGAGATTATGATGGGAATAGTTATACTAAAAGTTGACTGATTCACCTTAAATACTTCATCGTTCTTCCCATACTCCAACTGGATCTCTTGCGTCATGCAAATCATTCAATTCTATTTGTTTGACACCTCATTGTATGGCGTATGAAATGAAGGCAATAGTCTATTTTATCTCCAAAAGTTTCATAAACATAGTTGTTTTATGTTTATCTCAGGGTATTGGTCAGCTTTTGTATAAGGAACTAAGCCAGAGGCTTCAAAATGTTGGTGTCACAACTATATTCTGCTGGGCAGATAAGGTCTCTGAAGGATTTTGGCTTAAACAGGCAAGTCAAAATGGATATTTGATAACTCCCTTTGTTTCAGTTTCCTTTTGCATAATGAACACACATTATTACTAACAAGCCGAATTTCCCATGTAGTTGTGCGGTTAGATACTATAATGTATAGAGTTGTATTTGTTACACAACTCGAATGTTCATGATAGAAATATAGTTGTATTCTTTATACAATTGCAACAACTCTTATATCTATACATGTTTAATCTTCACCATTGTAATCTAGACCCGTCACAACTGACGGTGTAAACATTTCTCTTTTTAATCCGATTAACATGGTAATTTCTAGCCCTTGAGAACACACACAGTGACTTTTTTTCCTATCATTTTAATAATATAATAGATGCTCGGCAAATGCCTTAGATTAGTAGTAATGCTTGCGTTATTTTTTGTGGCCATATGTTAGAGAAGAAATAATTCTAGTATGCAAGTCTGACCTCTAAGCATCAAATTTTGGAAATAAAAATTTAATGTTTGAGTTTTCATGGAGTGTTGTGGGCTTCTGGCACCATGGCATGGCGATATTTTGGGAAAAAATGTTTGACTATAATTTATCTATTCTGCCAGTCCTTAGCATCTGCAATCTTATGCTCCTAATATGAGTTCTTTTGAGCTCCTTTGCAATTGCTCAACACCATTAGTCACGGTTATTGACTACTTATAAGCAACCCAATGAATTTGAATTGAGGGTAACTAAACTTCCTTTAATGTATCATTTTATGCCATTATTCAGCTAGTGGGCTCTTTACTTACAAATAGATCCTCTTATTTGGTATCCTACTTTATTGACATTGATACTTGATCAAGAACTGCAAGGTTAAGCTAATGAGATGTTTGGTCTGTCGTCCTTAATGCAATGCAGGGTTTTGTGTCTGTTGGAGAGGTGGATACTAAAGGTAAGATTCGCAGAATTCCAGTAAGGGCTGATATCAGGAGAGCATTATGCTTCCCAGGTGGTTCAACACTTATGGTTTCACATCTTAAGAGGGAATTGCTAACTCCTCAAGAGATTTCACTGGAAAAACTGCAAACATATCAGCTCCATGCTGTGGCACCAGACAGTAAGTCTACATGAATTCATAATTATGTAAAATTTCAGGTTCTGATATCTCAAACCCACTATATCCAGGAGGATTATTGTGTCCAGGCAAATATAACTGTGATACAAGCTACATGATGCAATAAGCTACTTATATATGATATAGTTAACATCCAATTCTTTGGTCCTTTCTTTTGTTGCAATTTTGTTTATGACCACAATTAATCTCGCATTCTCGCTGCGATTTTGTTTATGACCATAATTAATCTAGTCTAACATGCAAGACAAACTTGTGTGCTCCACGATTTTGGTTGCACCCAACACTCAAAATCACATACATATGTCTTGGAAAGTGAAAAAAAATATACTACCCCGAGGAGTTAATACAATTCTTACTACATCCCTTGTTCTTGGTGTTTACTTTGAAGTTTCACTAGTCACTACCTGCCCACTTTTAACCTATGGTATGCTTTACTTTGAGATTGTAAACCATCAAATCATGTCATCAGCTATCTTGTGATGATCCATTCATTTGCTCGAAAGGTACTCTGTCATTGCACAAGGACTGCATTGCGTTGATTTTCTAAGTTAACTATTGAAGTTCTGCAAGAATGAGACTGAACTTTTAGTCATATATATAACTGCAACCATAATGTACTCATATATTGTAATAGGACCTGACAAGTTTGTTTATAAGGTTTATTAAGCTAGATTTCATTCAACATTTTGTGCAAAGGCCGTACTTACATCTAGCTTAATTGTCTGCATTGATGCATTTGCAAACTATCCCAATTACTATGTTTATTGCTAATTTTATGTGGTCTTTTTTCAGGCATATCTCCTGGTGATACTCATACTGCAGTACCCTTATGTGAAAATTTGGTTCCCGAGTCATTTGGATGCCACATAGTCAGCAAGACTGCAAAGGTGGAAAGAGAAGCTTGCACTGGTAGTGGAGGACGTTCATTTTCTGACCAACAACCAAAGAAACGGACATATGAAACATCATCATCTTCATTGAAGTCAAAAAGAATAAGATGTAGCCGTCATGCTGACCATTACCAAGACATGAATCGAAATGATATCTGTGACAATTACCTTTCTATAAGCAACACCACTGGACATGAAAATTCAATGCATCTGATGCCTGAAGAACTTTCTGCTCCTAGTATGGTAGCTCATGTTGAAAGCAAAATACCAGGAGATGCTAAGGCCACTATCTGCTCCAATGGAAGCCCTTCAGTTATGCTCATGAATATTGCAGATGAAACAAAGAAGACACGCCTTACAGAGGTAACTTCTATATAAAGCTTGATCTCATCTTTGAGAAAAAATGAGTGGCATGTCTAAGATTAAGGAATGTATGAACATATGCTCATTGAACAAATGAGCACTATTTGGCGCATCGAAGTAAACCGCAGGCTATTTTAAAAAAAAGCATACTCTTTTCTTTCCGTGTCTTCTTTTTTTTCCCCATCAGCGTATTGCTGTTTTGCTTCCTTCCAAATATATTGACTGGTGAATTATGGTGCAGCTTGTTGAAATGCTCGGGGGATTTGTTACTTGTGAAGGAAATTCATGCACGCATGTCATTACTGGAAAAGCTCGAAGGACTATGAATTTCTGTATTGCTTTGAGCTCTGGGTTAGATTTAATCTAGATTCTCCCTAGCAACCTAGAGATTCTTTCACCTTGTTTCAAACTACAATAAATTATGATTCCTTGTTTTGCCCTCACTTAATTCAAAATTTCACATAAGATGTAGTGATGTTGAAACATCATACTCATTGTAGAGTAAGAATTTTAAATTGACTAGACTATTACTCATTGTTGCAGAGCTTGGATAGTTTCTCCAAACTGGCTAAAGGAAAGCTTCAAGCAAGGGAAATTTGTAGGTGAGTCACAACTTGACAGATAACTAGGTAGCCAATTCTTGCCATGTGTGTGAGTGTGTCTGTGCAATAAGATATGAATAATATGAGCAAGATTTTTGTAGTCATCTTTAGCTCCTGGAGCTGCTGTTGTGATGCACTAGGTGTTTAAACCCTAGCATTCGATCCAAAATGAACAAATGTACTGCTTGAAAGTTTCCAAGAAAAAAAGGCTAATAATCCTTGGTTAAAAAAATCAACTTATCTTCCTTTTTCTTCTCTGCACTTTTCTGCTGTTTCCCAGGAGAAGCAGAGTATGTTCTGGAAGATGAAGAATATAAGATGAAATACAAGTCTGAAATGAGAGATGCAGTTGTGAGGGCTAAAGAGAGGCCTTGCTCGTTATTTTCTGGCTACACATTCTGTCTGTCCAAGTACATCCAGCCCTCAGTTAATGTTCTTTCGCCCATTATCAAATCCTCTGGTGCCAAGGTAACCACACCATCCTGCTGTGTGAAAATCAAGTATGCCTTAGCTTTTTGAATATGGTATAAATTATGTAGAACTTATTTAAATACCCTCTGAATTATCACTCTGTCTGGAGGGTCAATTACTGTGATATTTTTTAGGGCAATTTCTATGTTCTAATGCAAATACTGTTCTCCAGGCATGAATTCTGCTATGGCATCTTTAAACAGCTCATGGTAGTATGTTACCATTAAAGTTGAAGTGCAGACTTATAGACTATAGTTACAAAAAAAACTGAAAGTATTGACTTAATGAAACTACCAGTAAAATGCTGAGGTTAATTTGGGGGTTAATAAATCACTAAATCTTGAATGAGTCATGCATCGACGTGCTCCAGCAGTTGAAATGCGTCTGTTGTTAGGTCTTTCTTAGCAAACGTAGTTACACTGCTTCATTCAAGAGCAATATTCACATCTATTTACTCTGCAGATCATCAATAAGCTGGATGACATAGATGATCCCTCAAATACAATCTTCTTGTCTTGTGAAGAAGACATGGAACTTGCATTGGATGCAGCAAAAAGAGGCATCAAAACATTCAGCAGTGACTGGTTCATGAGCTGTGTCATGAGGCAAGAGCTTGACCTTGAGGCGCCTCAGTTCACCGAATCTCTCTGATGTGCCCGCAGTTGTAGTCTAGGGGGTGTTTGGTTCGTGGCACCAAGGTGGATGGGATCCTATCCAGGATGGTGTGGTTCACTCGATTTGGCTGAACGACGCGATACAATATCTGGACGGAATATTCCCAACAAATCATCTAGTTGGAATCATCTCGTCCGGGATGGAATGGTTCCATCCACCTAACCAAACAAGAAGACAAGGTATCGTCCGGGATAGAATGGTTCTATCTAGCAAGCCAAACGCCCCCTAGTGGCCCAAACTGTACCTTCACTTTTGCTAAAGATATTACCTCCTGGGCCTGGAATTGTAAATTCTTTTGGTGTTTCGAAGGTTAGGGCTTCTGTCTAAATATGCACATTCTGCAATTACCTTGGAAGGTAAAAACTGCCAAACTAGTAATGTTTGGACATCTTTGGTGCAGTTCCTATGTGATTTCAACGAAATTCTTGCGTGTCGACTGGGGCTATTTAGATGCAAGTCTAACTTGACTCCATGACCTTCTCCTTGTCTAACTTTCAAACACGTTTCAATATATTGCTTACCACACTTGGTCCACCATGGCAGTGAATTAAACTATCAAATACTACCCACCAACACTCAAACTTCTCTAATTTGAGTGCGATAAAGTTTTCTAGCTAATTAGAGCTGCGACTTGGGTCGTGTTTTTTTGGGCCAGCCTGAAGCACGGCCTGGCCCGGCCTAAGCACGGCCCGGCACGAATAGTGGGCTGTGCTAGGTCTAGATATCCGGCACGATGGGTGGCACGGCACGGCCCGGTGAGCACGGTCGGCACGGAGGGGGCACACCCAGCCTGGTGAGCACGGCCGGCCAGGGGACATGACTAGCGCCGGTGGCAGCCACGCCTTCGGCCTCCTGTCGGCCGTGCACCCTGCGCCCCGCACCGGCAGCCGTCTCACATTCCCAGTTTCCCAATCACAGTCCCACAAGCACAAACACAGAGCAGACTAGCAGAGGAAGCAGAGAGAGGGGAAAGATCGAAGGTGTACCTCGAGCTAGGTGGCCACCGTGGGAGCGTGGGATCCGCGAGCACGAACGGTGCCGGCGTGCCCTGAGTAGGTGAGCCCGGACACGTCCCTGGAGAAGAACCGGCTCACGGCCCCCGGCGACACCAGCGCTGCCGCGGGTGACGTAGTCGGCGCGGTGATGGCCGCCAGGAGCGAGCCCGACGCGGAGCCGTAGCGCGGCAGCCCCGCCCCCGCCGGCGGTGGCATCGCCCCGTGGTGCTGCGGCTAGGCGACGAAGCTGGCCTGGGAGGTGGGGAGGAGGCGGCGGGGAGGTGGGGAGGAGGTCAGGAGGCGGCGGCAGCAGGGAGGTGGGGAGAAGAGGGAGGGCTCGGCTGCTCGGGGAGGTGGGGAGGAGGCGGCGGCGGCGGGGAGGTGGGGGAGGAGGAGGCGGCCGGGGAGGTGGGGAGGACGCGATGGCGGCGTGGGAGACTGGGAGGGGTGGGCGCGCTGTGGGTTGTGGAAGGAGACCGGCCGACCGGAGAAATCGAGGAGGCGCAGCCGGGCGTGGTGGACCGAGGCGACGGGCGGCGGGAGAGTGGTTGAATGAAAAAAAAGAGAGGATAGTTGATCATTTCATCTTGAACGGTCACTGAAAAAGTTTCACTTAAAAAACTAGAACGATCATATAATGTATGGCAGGCAACGTTCAGATTCTATGTTTATAAATCCACTTTCTCCGCTCTGCAATTTCTTCACAGAATCACATATTCATAGAGCTTTATTTCTTCACTCTGCTTCACATTTATTCACAGAGCTTCATTTCTTCACTCCGCTACATATTTCTTCACAGAGTTTCATTTCTTCACTTCGCTTTCTTATTTCTTCTCATTTCATAAGTTTATTTCCTATATTTTCTGCATTTGTACTCTTTATTTATTTATTTGTTACTTCTCATTTTACAAGTATATTTATTGTATTTGTACTTCTTATTTATTAACTAATCATCATATTACCCAGAAGTCATAGTACCTGAGAGCACTCAAGTAGTATGCAGAGGAATCGAAGCTCGAAAATGACAGCGGGATGACTTAGTGTAAACTCTCGTCGTTGCTCCTCTAGTCCTCCGACCCCCATTGATACTCGTCGGCTCTCGCCAAACATGGGAGACTACGGCATAGATGACCGTCATATGGACGGTACAGAGAGCTACGAGGAGTACCCCAAATAACCTGCGCGAAATCCATAATATTGGTCTTGCCTTTCTTGTGGTGCGAATTTTTTTTCAGGTTGCTGTGGATACAGCTGAGCCACTTGAGGGTGGTTCAAGTGGCGGTTACATGGAATCTGCGGAGGCATATGGAGCTTATGTGCCAATGCTGTCTTATGGCCGATTCTCTGGTAGTCTTGATTATGATGTAAGTAGGCATCAGTATTAAAGCTACTTCTAAATGCATTTTCCAGAACAGAGGTGTTCATGTGATAGACTTAAGATCAGTTTTCCGCTTCCTTTTTTGTCAGTTGTTTTCTTTATATTTGTGACACTAGATAGGCTTGAGAGTAATTTCTCATTTGTCACTGTCTTTTTTTTTTTTGTCAATTTTGAGTTGTGAGTTGCGACACGCTCTAATAAATCTCTCATGTTTCAGTATGGTTATGGTCCCAGTGGAAGTACTCGCAGATCAGGAGTAGGTTCGCGATACAGACCGTACTGAGACATTTTCTTGTGGCATGTCAGAGCATAGTGTTATGGGATAACGTGAAGATACTATTTATACGAGACCGCGGTGAAAAATGACGGCAAATGAAGATATTCTGTTGTCAGGATGCTATTGGTACCTCATGTTATGTTTATCATGACCGGGATATGTGCAACCCGTGTATTCGGTATTCATGTGCCAGCAAAATTTCACGCCTAGCACTTTTCCGTCACACAACTTCACTGATCATGCTATCTGTCAAAGCGCCGGTTGTGTAGTTTGATAAGATTCTATCTTCGGAGTTGGAAGTCTCGTAGTTGTTGATAATCTTATCTACTATCCAGGGGCGAAGCCAGCGGGGAGGCTTAGTAAGGCTCGAGCCTCACCTCCCCGCGGCGGCGGCACCCCTAGGTGAGCGTCATGAAGCCGCCGCGGCGACCGATGGAGACCTAACAACAACAAACAACAAAACTCAAAAAGCACAGTTCAAGATTTCAAGTGTGTGCCTACTTCCGGCCAAACAAATTCATTACATTGACACATCAAAACACCCACTCCAACAAAGATTCCCATTCCACTCCACACCAGCGGGAAGAGAGACGCGTCGGCGCCGCCACAACGCTCGCAGAGGCCAGAGGGGGGCTGGGACTGGGGGCGACCGAACGAGGGCGCGGTGCGCAGGCAGTAGTAGGTGCCGCCAAAGCCGAAGCCAAATCTGGCGGCGAGCCGGCCGAGGAGAGGCTATTCACCAGATCTGGCGGTGACCCGGTGGGGAGTTTGTCGACCCGGATTTTTCAATCCGTAATCTTCGTGATTACGGCATTATTCCCCGGATCGAGATAATGCCCACAGTACATTGTCGTATCATGTCATACATCGCTAAACAATAACATTACTGCATCATGGTTCCAAATTAAGCCACATCGGCATTAATTTACAAAAGGGGGCACTTCGGCCGAATGTCATCATCACATGCGAACAGCGGAAGAGAAAGCAAAAGTAGGGCCATAACCTCAGGCAAGCGACTGGGGGGTAATGTGTGCAGTATATATTACCTAGGAAAGGTAATATACGTGCACACAATACCTTAGGTCTAACTTGTCTAAGCTCAGAAAAATACGCAAGACGACCTAATTTCCACCGTCCTTCTCTCCTCCTGAGACCGGGGCATCTTCATATGCATAATGATCCTGCGTCCTCGCTCGCTTTTGATAATGCGAGTGTGAGCACACTAACCACCGTGCTCGTGAATCATCACACGTGATGCGAATAGAATGTTGGTCGATCAAGGAAGGCTCTAGGTTTATTTTATTTTGCCGTAAACGCTTTTCAATACAATACTTAGAAATCCCTATGACCTAGCAGCTTATGAAGGACAAAATTTTATCGAAATAATTGTATTAATAGTGCATGAGTCCATCCACCGTTACATAGCCTCTCGCACTTTACAAAGACTTTTAGCATTATAGTCGCTATCTTACCACTGGTCGACACCTGTGATAAATCCAAACTAGGGCCTTTCCGCCCTAGGTTTTCCAATTTACCCACAAGTTATTTCTAAAATGTAACTATATCTAGTTAAGTCCCCATGTTCGCCCATGACCGTGGGCACGGCTATTCGAATAGTTTTGACTCGCAGAGTTTGTACACATTCCCCACAAGAGACCGCCAACTCGTTGCCCACATGATTCCTTAGTCATATGGTTGAGCGCATCACCGTAACCTTTCAAGATATCTAGCCTCTTTCGTCATCTCACCCTATGGGCTTATCCCACTTGCGGTGGGTCCCATACGTTGCACGGATGTTTTCCACAGCTATTAGCGCAGCCTGGCCCACTTCCCGCAACGCCTAGAACACTGGAAAACTTCACCTCCCTTGGTGTCCCTTTAGGCCTTCCTTGCCCTTGCGGATCCACGCCTATCCACTACCAAAGGAGATGAGTCCGGGGGTTTTGATAAATCTACTTAGTCAGGTTGTAATATACAGACTTGTGGTTGTACTGTTTTACACGGGCTAACATGACAAGATTCAGTCCTTAGGGTTATCTGAGTGGTTCTACCACACCCCACATTTTTTGTGCTTCCCCACACCACATACCATTTTCCACATCATCCACTCGGATACTAAGCAAGTTTGAGGCTTTTGGGAGCATAAAATAACAGCTCCAAATTTTCTCCACTCATTCCCACCATGATCGCCCAAATTATCGTCATATTTGCAATGAAATATTTTGGGATAACTAGCATCCCCGTTTATCTAGCAAACTAAGCAGTACGGTATATTATCATCCTTATTTATGAAAAACTACATTACGCTAGTTTTGCTAAGGCGACAAGGTTCACATATCTCAAAGGTTTCACAGGTATTATTAACAAGCATAGTAATGGGTCTATATCTAGAATCTAAGA
The DNA here is from genome assembly GCA_036346245.1 of Bonia amplexicaulis. Lineage (NCBI taxonomy): Eukaryota > Viridiplantae > Streptophyta > Magnoliopsida > Poales > Poaceae > Bonia > Bonia amplexicaulis. The sequence goes on from CM070748.1 coordinate 6,356,885, forward strand.
AATTTGAACATACTTTAGCACATAAAATAATAGCATGCACTTGGATAGTTTAAAGAAAAGTAATTTGCATAAACAGGGTTCAATATGATCAAGTGATAACTCGCCTTGGTCAAAGTGCTCAGAGGGTTGGGGTTGAATCTGCACGCTGCCTCGGCCTCTTCTTCTTGAGCCTCGTAAGCTATTTAATCCGACGCGAAAATTTGCAATTGAAAGTAAAGCAACAAATCAATCCAAATAACACCAGAAATTCAGATAAAATCTAAAAATTATGATTCCAGTGCCATTTGATAGATCTTGAATTTAGATGAATTTAGAAATTTTCCTCACCCGATTTGGAGTTAAAATGAAGAAGTTATGCATTTTCAAAGTTCTCAGTTTAAATAAATTGCTAAAATAACTAAAATCTGACAGGTGGGGTCCACACAGATTATTTATATTTTTCCTCTCTTTCTCAGCTCTATCGACGGGTGGGGCCCACCGGTCGCTGGCTCTGGTTCTTGCACTCGACCGACGGGGGGCCCATCCGTCAAGAGCCCACCTGACTCGCAATGGCCGACAAAGTGGGCCCACCTGTCACCCGAAAATAAAGAAATGGCTCAACCCAGCGGGAGCCGGGCTCGAACGCCACGGGAGCCGGGGGAGAGATCACACTGGTAACTGCTGGGAGGGAGGCTTTGCCTAACCCCTTAGCTATTACCTCTTAAGGTATGCGCGGGGGGTTGGGCAAAGGTGGCCGAGGCCGAAGGTGGCGACGGTGCCGGCGGCGAGCGAGGGCCGGGGAGGTGTGGGCGATGCGTGAAATACAATCTCGGTGCCGAGGTGGAGCTCTTGGTGGTGGCGGTGAAGGTCGGGAGGCGCCGGAGGATGGCCGGCGACGGAGTTTCAGAAGGGTCTTGGGGTGCCTCCTGTCCGGGCGAGGTACTGGCCGGGAGGTGTCCGGGAAGGCCGGGGTGGGTTCGGGCGTCCGGAGGTGGTGTGGGAGGAAGGGGTGGCCGGGTGGACTGAGTCGGCCGAGGGCGTCACGAGCCAGGAGGAAGTGGAGGCCGGCGGAGAGGCTTTGATATCCAATTTCTTTGGCAAGGAGGGGCTCTGTTTGTGGGAGGTCGGTGGCGACTTGGCGGTCTTTATAGGCACGCGAATGTGCTCGGCAACAGCCCTCTCGTCGTCAGATCGGCGAGCCATGGAGCAGGGTAGGGCATGGCGGGGCTCCGGGGTGCTCGAGCACTTGTGTGCCTCGAGGCTCACCGGGCGGGCGGGAAAGGATGGGACCGAGCGGCGCCGCGGGGGAAGAAAAATAGGCGGCGCAGGGCGCTGGCGCTTCGGACAGGGGTGGCGTGTCCGGACAAAGCGGCGCGGTCCATCCGGCGGGGAGGGGGGCCGGGTCAGCGAGAGGCGGGAGGGCGCGGCCCGGGAGAGAGCGAGCGAGGGAGGCGGGGAAGATAAACAGAGCGGGGGGGCGGGGTGGGTCAAGGCGGGTGGGGTGGGCTAGGTTGGGCATGGGTCACGGCTTGGCCCGCCCCAAAAAGATTTCTTTTATTTTTATTTTATTTCTATTTCAACATTTCCTTTATACATAAAGATGCACATATATATATATATATATATATGCATACATACTACATATTTTACTCCTAATTTTTATGAGGGGTTTATCTACATACATATATTTTTATAAAACCCTTTTGTTATTTCCTCTCTCAAATCTTTATTTAAGAAATATTTTAAAGGAAACGATTTCAAATCAAAATACGAGAATTAAGGCAAGAAAATTTTATAATCCGAATTCAACTTTTCAGATGTTACACTGAGCGGGCGACGAGGGGCCCGAGCCAAGGGTGGGAGTCTGACCGGGTAGCGAGGGCCGAGGCGCCGTCGGCGAGCTGGGTGGCGGCGCGACGCCGCGGAGGAGCACCGAGTCCCGGAGGCCAAAGACGGGAGAACCGATGTGGCGAAGAGCTGGAGACGGTGGAGTCTGAGTGAGGCGAGGAGGGAGGCGAGGAGGCGAGGAGCAAGCCGGAGCGAGCCAGCGAGGCAAGAATCTGAGAGAGTGAGAGAGACGGAGAAAGAGGCGGAGTTGCAAGCGACAGATAAAGGCAAAGTGAGACGCCGAGTTGCGATCTTCTTGGCGGACCGCGGATGGATCGACGAGTGTCGGCAATGAGGCATCGAAATGAAATAGAGTTGAGGAGATAGGGGTGGTACGGCTTGTGTTCAAAGTATTTTTCTCTAATTTTTCTTATGAATTTAGTTTTTATAGCTTTGTATTGACAGATATTAATAATTTATTTATAGATTTTTCTATAATAGAGAAATGAACTTTGTGCAACTATTTCGCAAATAAATCAAGTAGTTCTTGTCCAATCGATGAGAGTACAACTCAACCAAAGAAACTTTGACTAGAATTTAATCCAAATGAAATAATTGTTTATTATGGCGTGCAAGATACCAATTGAAGATTATGCTAACGAAATTAGCTTATTTGTGGTATGTTTCATAATTCATATAATCTAAAATTTCATTGTTATTCAAAATTTTCTATTATATCACTAATTTTCATATGTTTCATACACAGGTGATTTATTGCTACTCCGTACTCATAGCAGAATAATTATATATTCTTGGGTATGTGTTTTCTATTGTCGAGATACCTACTTTATATTTATCTGTTTTTCGTTGTTTGTCTCCAAGAATTCAACTGTATAATTTCTATATGAATTTGAAATTCTATAAGAGTAAAGACTATATTTATGCCAATTTAGTTCAGTCCGACAAATGATTCAGCCCACCCTCAATTTTATTTCTGGCTTCGCCACTGCTACTATCTCAATATTTTAATCTGACACGGCCAAATTGCTTAGAAGTCAACTAGCAGTAGATTACTGCGACGATGTCAATAATCCAGCTCCCTTGATAGCGAACTCTCGTGCTAACCCCACCCTTTATATTTTTGCTACCATGTCAATCAATCCCTCGCCTGCCCTCGTGTCTCACCGTTGTCAACCACCAATCACCTGCCATGGAGAACCCGGCATTCGCGGTGGAGCTCGACGTCTCTCGGGGCTCATCTTACGGCGGGTTCATCTCCGGTGTGCGCGACCAGCTCGTGCTCCACGCTGGCGCGACGCGCCACCTGGAGCTTGTCGTGCTTCCCCAACAAGAAGACGACGCCCGGAAGGCCCGGTGGTTCAGCGTCACGCTCCGGTGCAGCTCCGGAGACTACGTACTCCTCAGGATACGTGCAGATAACCTCTGGTTGTGCGGTTACCGTTGCCCTGCCGGCCGGTGGTGGGAATTCCGCGGCGGCTCGCTCATCGACGGCGCGACGCCGCTTTCATTCAGAGATAACTACGGTGACATGGCGAGAGCGGCCAAAATGGCACTCGAGGAAGTCACCCTCGGCAAGGAGGAGCTCAAAGCCGCGGCGCAGCAGCTCACCGTCGCGGGAGCCAACGCCTGCAGCCAGCAGGAGATTGCCACATCACTGATGACCATCTCAGTGATGGTCTGTGAGGCCATCAGGTTCAGGAGCATCGGCAGCGTGCTCGGACACATGATGTGCAACACCGCGCGGCGCGGCGTACTGCCGGCGCACATGGTCGAGCAGGTGAAGAACTGGAGGAGCCTGTCTGAGTACTGGCTCGGGGCCGTCCTCTATGGACAGCCCTTCCTGCCCCACATCGACGCCGGCGGCAGACAGCAGTACGACTACATCCCCCAGCATCTGCTTGCGCCGGCGAAGATCGACTGCCAGGACCACGCCATGGCGGCGCTCGGCGTCGCGCTGAACCGGCAAAGGCAACTGCAAGACAAGCACAGGGTGGCGCTCGACGAGCATTGGCGCGCCGTGCGCGCCCTTGCGTGCAAGCTTGACAAGGCAAGAAACTGATTCATTGCATCGGGTATGATTATGAATGAAATGTAGTGGTAATAAGCAGATGGTAAGAACTTGCTCTTTTCTATACCTGATATCTTTGCCTTGGAAGTGTGATCCATGTTACAGAAGTTATCCTCTTATGATGTGGTATGTGTATCAGAAAAGTGAATGTACAGCGTTGCAAATGGGAAAACAAATCAACCAAGTGTTGCAATCTTGGTGTATCATCCATGTCTCGAAATAATACGACCTCTGATGAACGATAAGATGTCACCTTCCATGACCGAGTTCAAGTCCGATAATTGGATGCCTGTGTTGAGATCATTGACCAATTTGTGAGGCCCAAAAGTGTATCTTCTTGTTTCACGGTTGCATTTGTCCTCTATAGCTTGTTTCTCGATCATCTTCACGTCTGAAACTCTTAATTCTCTAGCCATAACAAGGAGCTTTGCTTTTAGCCTGCTCATAGCCTTCAGCTTGTTTGCAAAGTAGCTTCTTTCACCTGCGGAGACATCACCCTAGTTCATTGTCTCATCTACATGCGAGTTCACGTTTGCATAAACAATAGGCATTTGTTTCAGTACCTGAACTTTCAGCAGTAGCTCCACTTGGTATGTGTTGGATCCTAACAGCTGCACCATTTCTTGGATCTCGCACTTTATATTCACTAGGTAAAGGAGAGATCTCCATATCATTGTCGTCCAAGTCAAGATTAACTGGTCTATCCAAGAAGACAGGAATTATATCAACTCTGGCTGACAATGCCTGGAAGCTTTGGCAAATTTTTGGTTAGCCATTCAGATATAAAGCAACATAAGGAAAAGATCGTGATAAAATTGTGCACATAATCTGGGATTCAGATCTTCAACCAAAGTTTCTCCGATTCCCCAGAAAAGTAAATGGCAAGGAATTTTGTTAGGACATTTAGCATTGAAATACCAAGTCAGACAGCTTTACCATGTAATATGCTCTTTAAGAGGTCAAAGAATCAGACATTATAGAATGTAATGTGACCTTTTGACTGACATCAGCATAATTAGGTGTGACAAAATCCTGTAATAATTATAAATATATTCTTCGAAAATATAAATTAAACTTGAAAAGTTGAACTTATACCAAAGTCTGTGACTCATGACTTTCTCCACCACCTCTTAAGGGCACCTGACATAGTTCTATCGTTTGTTCAGTGTCTAGCTGATGTAGTTCTATACTCAGAATGCGCACATCAGTCAGCTCTATTGAAATAACATTAAATTCTGAGGCTCATGTTTTATTTGCTATAACCTGTGTAATCAATTGCTTAACTATCTTGCTTAGAGCAGCTAGTAGTGCTCTACAAAAAATTGTATTAGGGGGTTCGTCATGTATGCTAATCTAATAATGGCATTCAATTCTGCCGATGGATCAGCATGGACAGAAAAACATATGATATATAACAAATGTGAATATGAAGTATAATCACCTCGTAAGTGCCAGAATTGTCAGCGGAAGAGTAGATCATTCTGTGTGTTCCTTTTTCTCCAGAAAGGGTGCCGAACATGTACTCTGATTCAATCTCCATTGTTGCAGACTGGATATGACCACTTGTTGATGCAATCTTCTCAACCAGTCCTTCCTTGCAACCATGCTTCCGTGCCCAACTTGTATACATGCCAAACAGCTTCTCTGCCCATAGCTGCAATGGAAAAATAAAAAATAATAACAAAACATAAAAAAGGTGGGGATGATTAAATTTGATCCAAAATAACAATGAACTTTTATACAATGGCAACAAAGTGCTGATAACTATGGACTTAGATTTGGAAGGAACATTTACAATGACCATCCATGAGCTTTATTTGGAAGGAACATTTACAATGACCATCCATGAGCTTTATTCATTCATTCATCAATAATTCACTTATCCAATGTCACTACAATTTCTTCATAAAACAAAAATGTTACTACAATCAACTTACCTGAGAAGCAACACCCTCTGATCCAGCAGTTACAATGATACAAGCTCCCTCCTTGTCATATGGACCCTTAAGAAGCTTGCACATCTGGTAACGATCTAGAAACTCGCTAGCATCTACAGACGCCTCGTATGCTTGCTTAAATAGCTCAATATTTATGACATCCATCTCTGCCAGTTGACTGATCAACTTAGCCTCTTCAGCCTGCACGTATATCTAATGACCATCACCAAGTAAAGACACTAAATTCTATTTCATAATTTCTGTAGTGCAAAATCAAAGCAAAAAAAGGGATAAAATCTAAACTAGTAGAGCTGCGTGAAGGGAATTGACAAGGCACATAGTCTATCTTCTTAGGCATGGTCCAGATGCATGAACCATGACACTGTAGAAAGCATCTTCTTAGGCATGGTCCAGATGCATGAACCATGACACTGTAGAAAGCATACTTTGTTTGTTCAAATCTTGAGAAAGCAAATTGTTTGCTGAACTCACATTATGCGTCTAGGAAAGCACCTTATATTGAAGGTCTTTGAGATGGTCAACCACTCTGATTGCATCAGCCAGGGCAGAGAGCGTCTCATGTGACTTTGCTGGATTGTCCCACAAGTTATGCCCCCGCAATAATTCTTCCTGTTTAATTCTACGTGCTTCCTCCCACTCCAATGCACTGGATGCAGTCATTTCGACCCGGACAACTGCATCTTCAATCCTCTTTTTCAAGGAGTACAAACCTTAAATTGGTCAGCAAAGAACAGTCAGTTTATCAAGAGCTTTTACTTTTGGGAGTTTACGCTTGCAGTATGTTCAAATTATGTATTTGTTTGCTGCAATGTAGTACAATGTTCAAAATACTGACTTGTGCATTTGGTGCATTGAGGCTGTACATTGAACTCAAATTAAACCGTGCATTCAGGACCACTCTTACTAAAGAAAAAAAGAAACATATCTAGAACCATAAAATTGTCATACAATTAAGCTTCGTTGTACGATTCTTGGTGAAACTAATTTTGGTTACTACCAAAAAAGTACTCTTATCAAGTATCATCCGTATCCGCAGATGCCAGGGTGTCTATCCACAAATTGGACTCTCTGCTTGCTTAGTTAATTCAACAAATGATCCTCCTTTTGACATTCAGAACGGACTCAACAGATGATGGGGTTCATCACAAGATTTCACAGCATCTCTCCTTGTTTCTACAATCAAAACCGATGGAATTAAAGGTGTGCGACAGCGGACCTACCAAGCTCCTTGCAGGCGGCGGCGCTGTCACCACGGCCGTCCGCCGGGAGGGCGGCGCGGGGGCGAGGCGGCCGGCTCGGGGCGGGCCGCCGACGCCCGTGCGGACGCCGCCACCGCGGGCGAGGGCGCCGTGGCCATGGCGAGGAGGGTCAGGAGGACAATGCGGGCGGCGGCCGGTGGGGTGGGGTGGGTGGCTTTAGCGGGGAGGTTTGGGGCGTTGTGCGGCTGAGGGAGGCGTAGCCTGGCGCGCGGTGTGGCTCAGACGCGCCTCATCCTCCGCTCAACAGCGCGCGCCAAGTATTTCGTGCACCAGACCATTGATTTCTTTATTTATATAAAATAAGATCAATCACAGAAAACAAAAAATAGTAGATTAAAATATAGAGAGAACTTCTGATCTTTCTTTATTGCTTTCTTTCTGATTGCATGTACAAAATTACCAATAGTGCTTCCTATTTATAGCCTAGTGGAGAGGTATCCATCATAGGCCAAGGCTTCTAGTCTAAACCTAGGTTTCCTAACATCCCCTTGGACACTCATCCGACATATTCATGCCTCGTCAAAACCCCATAAAAACCCAGTGGGAAAAATTTGGAGAAAGAGTACATGATACATGTTATGCTGCGTCGCACAAATTGCCTCATTAAAAACCTTAGTCGAGAAACTTCGGAAAACTCGTTAAGGGAAAAAGAGTACAATCCACCCAGTTTTATTCAATCTTCAGGACTTATTATTTGGGTACTCGATCTTCATGATCAAAGTTTAATAACGGGCTTGAGAAAATTCTCCCCCTGAATTCTGCACTTCTCTAAGTCTCATCATTCTAATTTCTCGTACGCATCTTTCAAAGCTAGATACAGGAAGTGATTTAGTGAATAAATCTACCAGGTTCTCACATGGCTTAGTATGCAATACCTTAATTTTATTCATCTTTTGCAATTCATGAGCATAGAAGAACTTGGGGTTGATATGCTTTTGTGAGATGACTCTTCATGTAGCTCATTTGCACTTATGCAACACAAGCTGCATTATCTTCATAGACAATTGTAGGAGCTTGCATAATATTCATCCCACATGACTGCTGGATATGGTGAATTATTCGCCGGAGCCAAGCACATTCTCGTGTGGATTCATACAGTGCTATAATTTCTAAGTGGTTCGTCGAAGTCGTTACAAGATTTTGTTTAGACGATTTCCAAGAAATTGCAGTTCCACCACACAGGAATACATAGCCTGTCTGTGACCTTACTGTATGCGGGTCCGATAGGTACCCAGCATCTGCATAGCCAATCAAGTTCAAATCTTGATTCTTTTTGTAGAACAATCCAAGGTCCTTAGTTCTTTGGAGGTATCGGAAGATGTCCTTTATCCCCTACCAATACCTTTTGGTAGGTTCTGCACTATGCCTTGCTAACAGATTTACGGTAAATGCGATGTCTGGTCTAGTGCAGTTTGCTAAATACATAAGTACTACTGCATTGAAGTATGGGAATTTCGGTCCCAGGACTTCCTCCTCTTCTCTAGGTCGGAATGGATCTTTTTCTTGCTGTAAAGACCTCCCGATCATTGGTACTTTCAATGGGTATGCCTTCTCAAAGCCGAATCTTTCTAACACCTTCTAGGTGTAGGACGACTGATGTACTAATATTCCTTCAGAGACATGCTCAAGTTGCAGGCCTAAGCAATATTTGGGCGAGTATCTTCCTCGACAGGGAACGGTCGAAGACCACTACCTCTTGAGGACTTTGTGGTGGACTGAACATGATCTAACGGATGGCCGATCAGATGGTGAGTGTTATCGTCTTCACACAGCTTTCGGCTGGAGGTAACTTAATCAACACCAGGTGTCTATCGGCACCCGAAATACGTAGGAGCCATTGGCAAATAGTGGTCACTCACGACTGCATTGAGAATACTCTAACCCTCATATTAGGGCATCGTGCTCTTGTCACCATGTTTGCCAGTCGGAAGTACCAAGCTTGTAGAGGCACATGGGCATTCCGACCAAAGTGGTGATGATGGGGGCGATGAGTCTTCTTTCATCTGGTCGATCTCACTAGTTTCAATGATCGATGAGCTGGAATGGAAAAGGATGCTGAGGAGACATCATGTTCTATGGTGCGGATGCATACATCTATGTCGAGGTTGGCGTAGTTTGCCAAGTTGAACCAGTTCTCTTTGTCCCATGTTCCTTCCATGATCGCATAGGCGATGTCGACAAAAATAGGGGAGGATGATGACAATTGTTGAATGAAGAAAACTTCAAGAATTCAGCGCCTTCTTCCCCATGGACGGTGCTAGTTGTCGATGAGCGAGTCGTCGATCTTACAAAATAATAAGAGAAAGATGGCTAGATTTCTTGGGAGAGAATGGAGGGTGATCTTTATTACTATGAACTACCCTAATGTATATGTTCTTCCCACTTGGTCATAACACAATGACTCTCATGGTTCTATCTATCTAAATCTAATTGCGATTGACTGTTGATTGTGCTTTCCTGTTGCGTCTTGTCTCGTCAACCCTTAAATAGCATTTAAGGGGCGCCAGTTATTCACTTGAGAAGACGTATTATGGAACCAACACATCTGATTGGTGGGTTAGTTGTTGTTAGAGAGAGGATACCTGATCTTTGGTTGTTGTCAGTGGGAGACAAACGTGGGGAAACAACTGCAAGACGGTTGTTGTTAGAGATACTGGGCTAAAGCATCGTGCTGTTTCGAGTGAATAGGGCATGTGTTCTATCCACCGCACAGGAAGAATCCTCTTGGAGTAGGCCCAAGTACCAGTTCATGAAATCTCCAAGTGGTTATCTGGTCAGGTAAGTCACACAGTAAATCTCCGACCAGGGTACTCAGGAAACAGCCTTTGGGGGCTTACAACCATGGGGACTTTAGACCTTAATTAAGTATTAAAGCCATATTTATTAGATATTTTAATCCTCGTCAGTAATATTATAATTTTATTGGGTTTTATAAATATAATACAATAGAAAAAGTGGTCAAAGTGGCATTTTGGTGACCGTGCCGATATCTAAAATACATGTATTTATGATCGAAGGGAGTATAATTATAATTTAATGATTTTTTTTGCTAGCATTTAGTTTGAGAAAGTAATGATCAAAGGCTATACTACATACTATCAGTGACCAAAACAAGTAAAAAGAATAGATCAGTAGGAAGGAGAGGGAGGCAAGGCAAGCGAGACGATGATATTAGTGCTACTATGGTGTCGAGAAAATACAGAAGCTAACCCTTGCTCCCAAAGCCCATCTACGAGGGGTGGCAATGGGGCCGGGGGTCCCAGGGGAGCCTTCCCCTGTTAGCATTCTCGGGAGAAATGGACCCCCGCCCCTGTCCCCGTGGGACCTGACCCCTACGGGGATCTCCTCGAGGATTTAAAAACAGATTAAAATATTTTTTTAAAAATAATACTATGACTTTGTTTCTTAATTTATAATTATTTAGACATATTATTTTACAAAATATATATTTTAACATATAGATTCAAGTTTTAGTCTAAATATATATATAAAAACAATACAAGCTTCTATATTTAAAAACTATAATATATTATTTAAAACTATATTTTATTTTTTACTAGGTCATGGAGCCTTGTGGGACCCGTCCCGCTTTGATCAATTCTCACTTGTCCCTTGGATTGGGGCGGTGCTGTGTTTCAACTTGTATAGTTCCATCACACACACGCAGGCCTATTTGGCAACGACTGCGGCTTATAACTTTTGGTTGAAATTTTTAAATTTTGGCTGTTTACGGTATAGATTACGAAGAGAGAGATACTCACTTGCGATTTTAGATGGTACAGATGTTGAGCTTTTAACGTGTACATCGTTTAACTTGTAGACCCCGTCTTGAGAAAATACTCAATTTAAAAGTTAGGTACCGTAGCAAAAGCCAAAAGCCGCCAGGTTCGGAGGAAAAGAACAAGCCCTATATAGAAAAAATACATTTTACTCCTAGGTGTAATTACACCCATCTCTAATATACCACCTAAACAAACTTGAAATACTACTTTATCACTTTAGGTATACTTGTATACTGATTATAAGATACTCCAATGTGAACCACACGAAAAAAATTGTAAGGGAGTTAATAGTTTTTAGCGTATTTTGTAAATACCTTCATATACGCACATAAAAAAGAGTATGTCGAAAAATATATATATACCACATCTGAAAAATTGTCCATACCACATAATTGGTCTTAGATACTCGTATACTGCACGTACATATCCTCCGTTACGCGAGATACTTCCTATGTTGTGAGATACGACATAGGGTATAATTACACCAGTAGAATATATATATATATATATATATATATATATATATATATATATATATATATATATATATATATATATATATATATATATATATATATCTTACTTCTATTACTCCTGGGATTCCGTGCCATGCATGATCCACGTCGCCCCGCGGCCGTCTGCTGACACGCGTCGCGAGAAATCTCGATGCGGTCTGGGAGCAATTTTGCAAAAAGCCCTCAGATTTTTCCGAATTACGTGCGGTCCTTGGTTCTCACGAAAAGGTCCTGGAATTTTTTTAGCCCTCCACTTTGCAGGATGCCCCCCGTGGTTTTGGAAATTGCGCACGGGTCCCTGGCAGTTTACGTACATGTCCTCGGTTTTTTCGAAAAAGTCCTTTGCCTTTTTTGAAAATGCGTATTTGCCCCGATTTTTTTTTACAGGTCCTCATTTTTTACGAAAAAACCCTTTAACTTTTCCGAAAATACGATTTGCCCGTTTTTTAAAACTACTCACTAATTATCGCCTCTTTTATTTTGGTACGTGACGGTGGTGGCGTGCGTTGCTTGCCGCTTCTCGAGGCTAGTGTGTGTATATATATATATATATATATATATATATATATATATATATATATATATATATATATAGGAAAAATACCTTCTACACCGGTGTAGTTACACCCACCTCTAATATACCACCTAAACAAACTTGAAATACTCCTTTATCACTTTAGGTACATTTGTATACTAATTATAAGATACTCCAATGTGAACTATATGAAAAACTTGTAAAGGAGTTCATAGTTTTTAGCGTATTTTGTAAATACCCTTATATATGCGTATAAAAAGGAGTATGTCGAAAAAAATATACATACCACTTCTGAAAAATTGTTCATACCACCTAGATGGTCTTAAATACTTGTATACTACACGTACATACCATCCGCTACGCGAGATACTCCCTACATTCACGAGATACGATATAGGGTGTCACTACACCGGGTGTAGAAAAGAGGCTTATATATATATATATATATATATATATATATATATATATATATATATATATATATATATACACACACACATTGCGCTTAATAAGACTGGGCATAAGCTTAGCATTCCAAGAGTATAGACATTGCCTAGTTCTTCAGTAATACCGGCCGGAGTAATGCGACTGACCGCGGAAGACTTCTGATACATAATTTGGACTGGCACGCTTCACAAAAAAAAAAAATCTTGGATTGGTAAACAGATGAAAACGCAAGGACACAAGAAACACGGCCCAAACTTGGTGCGAAGGGCATGCAGGCGCCCTGCAGCATGCCGGCCGCGCGGCGAGGAAGGTGTCACCGCAAGACGCTCGCGAACGCCGCCCTGCCTGCCTGCTGCCGATGAGTCAGCGTCAGCTTGCGTGCGCGCCGGCTCTTGCCGAAAGCTAGCGCGCTCGCCAAGACGCAACGGTACCGTCCAGATCAAATGACGACATGCGCGCGCGCACATAAACAGACGACGCCACAACATCAGCCAAGAGCTGGGGGCACCTACTTCCTCGTATTTTTGTCTCCAAGACGCGCGGTCTGGCTCGTTTAGATTTCAGTTTTTGACTTCTAATTTATTTTTCACTATTTATTAATTTCGTTTTTATCTTAACTTTTGATTTTTTAATTTTTTGTCGATTCTTTTTTTCGTATTTATTTACATTATTCGTGATGAGCTAGTATATTCTTTTCTATTTTTAAATTTTTTAAATTTAATTACATCAAATAAGCCATCTTCAGCTACAGTAAAATTTCAACAGCTACAGTACAATTTCAGTCATAAGTCACAGCTTTTCAGCCCAATCGAGCGGAGTAGTGTCATTCTTTAGTTCAGCAGCTCTCTCTCTCTCTCTTGAAACCGCATATAGTACAGTTGTTAACCGAATCACGGATATAGTGCTGCTCGGTTGGACTGAAATAAGCTGATTTATAACAAACTGAAATTATACTGTAACTGATGATGATTTATTTGGCGTAACTAAATTTAAAAAAATTAAAAATAGAAAAAAAATTAGCTTATTATGGACAATACAAACGAATATGAGAAAAAAGAACCGACAAAAAAAAGATCAAAAAAGCTAAAAAGCTAGAAAAAATAAAATTTAAAAAAAATAAAAAATATATCAGAAGTTTAAATCGAAATGAGTGGAATATTAACGCCGACGGCAGTTGGACTTGACTATGGAGCGGGTCGTGTGTGTATAAAGCAGTAGGCACGCATGTACGCCTCTGTTTCGGTTCCTGCATATTCATGATGGGGGCGTAAGCGATAAGCAAGAGGCCGGATTAGGAGGTTACTCCATCATGAGGGGGCATGATACATTGCACGTAAGAAGAATTGGGTACTTAACTACTTTTATAGTTCAGTTTTTTCAATTTATAATTTATATTTTTCTTTGAAGAAATAAATAGGATGGTTTTTTCGCTGTTATTTTAACGACTTATCAAAACAGACTTTTCAAAACAACTTATCAACATTAATTTTATTCATATAAGTAATTGTCTAAAGCTAAACCCTTAGCTACAGTCATAAATATCAATCACAGCCCAAAAGAGTAACATATAGCAGCTCGACACTTGGAGCTCATGCTGACCACTGGTTGCTACCTAGCTGACTTACACGACTCACAGAAGCTACACACGTACGATGCATACAAGCCGATCGAAATGTCTTCCCGTGACAACAATCTGTCCCTAGAAGATCGATCGATCGATCGACTAGATGAAATTAAGAAATGATTATTCTCATCGACCTAGCTATGTATATTTGCCCGTATGATCGAGAGTACAGATTAAATTTTGGAGTTAATCAATTGATGATCCAATAACAATTAGTAGAAATATTGTAGCCTATTATATGGAGTACTAGTATTACTTGTGTCTAGATATATAGACGACCGATTGAATCTTGGAAAATTGTATATTGGCGCACTAGTTAAAATGGGCTTGTTTACTACTTTCTTGATGTATATATGGTTTGTGCCGCAACATTTGACTAGCTAGCTACCTACGGATCGATCGAGTACGTCAACGATCAAAACCCACACCTACTACGCACTACTGCTACTAGCCACTGGTTAATCGATGCAAGTGTAGTCTTGTAAGCAATTCATGAGGTAATACTGACGGTTACATGTTTGAGAGAACAAAACAAAAGCTAGCTAGCTACTCCCGACAAGCTCTGTATTCGTTTCACATTTTCTTTTCTTTTTTTTTTGGGAGAGAAAAGGTTTCAAAGTTAATTTGGCATGTACTGTAGCACTGATAATGACAAAGTAACCATTCAAGTATACTACTGACAGGACATTACCAGCAACCCAACAATTACCAATCAACAGCCTGTAGCGATCTACTGACAGGACAAGATGTGTCCTTGCGTCCAGATAAGCAAGGATGGAGATAAAGGACATTTCAAGTATAGTACTAGGCTATACATGCCCTAAACAATTTTCAAATTTATCTCTTTCCCCTTAAAAGCAAACTGATACAGCTCAATTTCGTAGGTCTTGAGAAAAATTAAAAATAATAATTACCCTTTTCTTAAGTCGGATAAACCAGGATGCTGCACAGGTTAGATTCGATGCATCATCGATTGGCCACAATTTTTGCTAATCTGAAAACAGAAATAAAGGAAAATGATGCCACAATGAATTAAATTTTATTTATTAACATCCCCCACCGCGATAGAGACTTGACACGGATGAAACCAACAGCTAAGGAAGCTGATCAGCCGGCAGTGCATGACGAAACACATCCAGAGGAATAGGAGGCACCGCACTATGCCAGAACGCCGCAGGGCCATGACATTCTGATCAAGTGCAATATCCCTTTCTAACATCGACGGTCATGTTTTTGCAATAGGATAGGTTTTGAATATACTATACATCAATTGATCTCACTCTCATCATCATGTCAAAAACATGAGCCCCTACTGTGCATGAGATCTCATTTATCCGATAAGATTATACTCTCAGAATTGTTTCATGTTCAAAACAGATTCTAGAAAATCTGTACAATCACTAACTCCCTTCCGCTCTCGCGACCTCCTGTGCGCCCCACCCCTGGTCCATCGTCGACCACTCCGTGCTGACATCCACCCCTTCCGCCCCACCTCCTCCCTCCACCGGATGCCGCCCACCCACCAGCCCTTCCTCCACCAGATCCGTCTCCCCTCTGCCCCTTCCTCAACCAAGGTTCCCCCTACGCCCAAACCACCACCAGTCGTCCCGGCCACGGTGGCCACAATAACCTCTAGTCTTCCACCAAGTCCTCGCCGCCGAATGCAGATCTCCCAAATCCAACCCTTTGGCCTCTTCCATGGCCATCTTCCCCCCTTCACCGGGGAAGTTCAACTCAGAGCCTTACCTCTCCCCCACCGCCACCTCTACCAGCTTCCTTGCTGTCAGTCCTAGGCCGGCCACGCTTTCATGAGGTGGTCTAGCAAGCTTGGTCAAAATATACCCCGGGTTTTGACCCCTTCATTAGATTCAACAGCAAACTAAAGATCACCACGAACAGATTAAAGACATGGAGCAAATCCTTGTTCCCATAGGTAAAACTATAGTTGCTCATGGCGCAAGAGATTATCCTACATTTTGACATTGCTCAAGAGCACTAGCCTCTCACCTTCGAAGAGGATAACCTCCGTGCTCATCTAAAGCAATGAATAATAGGCCTAGCAGTAATTGAGTAATCTAGGAAGAAACAGGCATCACAGATAAACTGGCTTCGAGGGGGCGATGCCAACACTAAGTTTTTCCATATTCGAGTAAACTCTCACAAATGAAAGAACTTCATCCAATGCCTCTTGTCACCCCAAGGCTAGGCCTTCTCATGCAACAACAAATCCGATGTCCTATTTGACCACTTTCATGGAATTTTTGGACACAACTCACCCATAACCACCTCCTTCAATGGGAGACTCTGCAACTGCTGACGATGGTCTCTGGTCCAGAGTACTCCTCAATGGAGTTCCAGGATCCAAAATACATCACCGAAAAGGTCTCTGGTAGGGAGACCCCTTGTCGCCTCTACGCTTCATCTTAGCGGTAGACCTCCTCCAAAGGATTCTTGATTTAGCGACAGAACACCATGCTCTACAACCAATAGGAGGTCGGGCAGTTTCAATGCGGACATCCCTTTACGCGGATGATGCAGCCATCTTCCTAAAGCCAAACCCACATGATATCTGCATACTCACTCACATCCTTCACAAATTCGGCGATGTAACAAGCCTTCAAACAAATCTGCAAAAAAGCCACATGGAGCCAATTCGTTGTGAAGGGATAGACCTTCAGGCGACACTTCATGACCTACCTACTGTTCGAGTGGATTTCCCCCTTGAATACTTAGGCCTACCTCTCGCCCTTCAGAAGCTGCGGTAGGTGGATTTCCAAAGGCTCTAAGACAAAATCGTTGATCGTATGACAACTTGGAATGGTAGATTATTAACACTCGCTGGAAGAAAAACCCTGGCCAAAGCAGTTCTTAACGCCCAATCCACTTATTTTCTCATGGCCATCAAAGCATCAAAAGGTGTGCTGAAATCCCTCAATAGGTGGATGCGACAATTAATTCCTTTGGGCCGGGTCGAAACAACTAACCGGTGGCAAATGCAAAGTCAATTGGGATGCCGACCCATGCACCTTTGAGGCCTTGGCCTCCTGCACCTAGAACATTTCGCCAGAGCTCTTAGGCTAAAATGGTTGCGCACATAGGGCCAGGACCAACCTTTGGAAACCCAATGTGATGAACATGACCATCATCTTTTCACAGCAGCAACAACCATCACAGTCGGAAATGGCAAGTCGGTCATTTTTTGGAACTTAGCTTGGGCACATGGAGAGTGCCTGTGGGACATTGCACTCAATATCCTCTGGGCCTTCAAGAGAAAGAACATCACCCTACATGCAGTGTTAATCAATAACAACTGGCTTCAACACTTGCATTGGCCGGGGGAATTAATTGTTCTTTTCTTTCCAGAGCTCTTCACTCTCGCCACTCGTATTACCTCTTCTAACCTCCACGATCATATTCATGACATAATCACTTGGAAATTAACCCCTCACAGGTCTTATACTGCTTCCTCTGCTTATAAAGCTCAGTTCTTTGGAGCAACAAAATCCATAATGAACCCCTTAGTCTGGAAACCTTGGGCACCGCAAAAATATAAATTTTTCGCGTGGCTGGCACTCCAGAATAAACTCTGGACATCTGACCGTCTGTCACTGTGCGGCTGGCCAAACCAACAGACTTGCCCTTTATGCAGTTTATGGCCCGAATCACCTCCTTGTCGAGTGCCGCTAGACGAGCACAGTTTGGACGTCCATTGCGCAGTGCACGGCTTGTGACTTCTTACAACTATCAACTTGGCCCATCTTCTCCTCGACTCGCCTTTGGTGGGAGTGACGCCTTAGCCTCCTTGCTAATGCTAATATCTTGAGAGATTTGGAAAGAACATAATGGCCGAATTTTTCGCTCCACAACCAGCCCACCAACGTGATAAAAGATGAAATGTCAGCTTAGGCTCTTGCAGGAGCCAATAACTTACATGAGCTCATCTCTTCCTTGTATTCCCTCTGTAAATAAATCTTAATTCTTAAACCTGTGTGGTGTTGCCTTTCCAAGCCACCCCTGTCCTTCCTTTAATAATACAAGGCAGCGCTCGCTGCTAACGTTTCGGAAAAAAAAACAGAATTATGGTGCTAACCCTTTGAATAAATTTGGCTGCAACTACTCACCTCTGGAAACTCAGAATCAGTGAATGCATGCGCTTTTCTTTCCCATCTTTTCAAAAATTGTATGATGTCTGTTTGCGTACGTAAAAGAACTTTTTTATAAACTTTTTTTGGGCAATTCTTTGGAAACTTGGCTAGACCGATCCAATGCATGTGCCAAAAGGGGCCGGGGCTGCTAAGCCACCAATAGGAAGTTTCTCACTATTTTTGTTAATTCTACCAGCAGTTAGTATATGTCCCAGCTGCTAGCTAATCTTAGACATGACCAGTGTTCTTAACGACGTTGATCAAGTAATTAACCGGCCCGTTCATTGAAATGTCCTAGTCGTATCGTATATTCGTATTAGCTGTAGTCTTGTAGTTGGTGCACCTAATATTATCTCTGCATTAGTAGTTATACTAGAAATTAAGCAGTTGCATAACGGGATAGCAACAACATGTTCCTCCCTGTCCACAGATCAGCTTTGCAATATAAACAAGCCATCGGCAGGATCAGGATGTTCCAACAGATTAATTGGATGGGAGCTAGCTAGCTTAAATCAGTTTGCTGTTGAGGTTACAACAACACACGGGAAAACTATGGGACACCAAAAGCTCACATGGTGCAGTGCTTGGAGAAGTTGTATTGCGTTTCTATATATATATGACTATTCCTAATAAAGTTGCATTTTCTGTTTTGAAAAGAAACTACAAATTTTGAAGGCTGATGAATTCAATATTGATCTCATATGAAATAATATGTCGCCAACTTAAGTGGAACTAATCTTCGAAGAAAAGGTGTACGGGCATATCGGGTTCCAAGGAATACCTACTATCTAATTAAAGTGGTTCAAGTAATTCTTTGGTTCATGTAACGTTATTAATTAGGTACGCCAAAACACCAATTTTATTATCAATTAAATGAGGCATTTAACGTATCAAATTTATAAAATATCTAAGTGATACGTAAATTAAAGATTATAGATCCCATAGGATAATAGAAAAGATGTAGAAGACACAAGTGGCTGATTTATACCTATTTAGACTGACTACGATTGTCCGTCAAAATATTGCCCCTTTCATGGGATCTTCATAAAAAGACTAAAGCCCTGTTCTTTTTAGCTTCTATAAGCTATTTTTCGGTTTTTCTACATTAACTAACTTTTAAATGAAATATCTTTTTAAGATAGGGTCTACTAATTAATTATAGTACATACTGTACTGACTTTATTTATATTAGCAAAAATCGTATGTGAGTCTTTGTTACTCTGTAATCTCTCGTACAAACAACCCAAAAACCATAAGCCGCAGCCAAAAGTCATAAGCTCCAGCCAAAAAGAACATGCCCTAACAAAACAGTGGTGTTAATTCTTCCTAAGTCATGTCGGCTTCTGAAGAACATAAACCTGTCGTAAAAAACCGACACGCCGCATGTTTTTAAGAAAGACATGCATATTTATTGATCAAATTATGTTGACGGCACTGACACGCTGCGCCACATCCTAGCTGGTTGACCTAAAAACTTCGCTTTCATTGAATATCACGCATGGAGTCTAAGTTTAAAACCTTTTTTTCAAAAGTTGTTTGGTATGAATTATTCCCTACCTCTCTCTTACAAAAACCTAGTGCACCGGATAACTTCTGGCCACAACACTGTGAGACGAATGACGCATGCAACGGCTGCCCCTAGCTAGTCAATTGCAATAGGCTAAATTAATGTTGCTGGAGACGTTGGGCCAAGTGAGTGGATTGGACCGAACTCTTGTCTCCTCAACATCTATATAAGGGGGTGCAGCCAGTGGTTGTTTCAGCAAAGAAACAAGAAGTTTTAGAGAGACGTGCGAGTATAAATAACAGAGCTTGAGAGAGAATGGCAAGGCAAGGTGTAGCCTCCATGTTCGCTCTGGCATTGCTCCTTGGAGTCTTTGCCTCCATCCCTAAAAGTGATTCCCTTCTTCTCTCTCTCTATACTGTTTCTTGTATCAATACAGCTAGGTAGGTTTTATTTTTGTTTATGCGAGTCATGCATGCAGAGAATTTCTTTAGATGAAGAAGATAGTTTTTTTGTCAGAGGAAGAAGATAGTAAGTTAATTTTTTGTCGGAGGAAGAGGATAATAAGTTAGCTTTAATTTCATTAAGAGATGAATTAGCTTGCCATGGTGTGGGAGCTAGATAATATACAAAGAGAAGATGAGAAGTCACACATATCTCTGTCATCAGCAACGTCATGCAAAGATAACAGCTCGTTAGGACATCTGGAGTGTATAAAAATAAGGAGTCATAAGTTACCTTAAGATCGACCTTATACATTACATGATTGATCTTAAACATACCATAAGTAGAAAAAGCTTAAGACCGGTCCTTAAGCTAAAGATCTGGCCACAAGTATTAAAATGCAATTTTCTTTTAATCCTGTTGTTCTCTCTCCCCCACCAACCAACTGCCGAGTGGGACTCTTGTTACAGCCGAGCGGTGGCCTCAAACATAACAAGTCAATTTTAACAATTAGATGAGACCTACCTTAAGACCCATTACGATCTTATACACTCCGGATATCCTTAGTCGTTAATGTATACCCTCTTTGGTGCATGTCGCTTTCTTTCTGCGTTTATTCCTGCTATCAGTCGAAAGGTAAAGCCATGCATCCGGCCGTCTCATTCTCTATCATTCATGCATCAATGGAACAGCAAAATTTGCATCAATCGCTTTCTTTTTAAAAAATCAAGAAACCTAAATTTTACTGGTGGCACTTTAAATTTTCTTCACTTAATTTGCTTAATATATCTGTTTATAGGCCAAGGGGTACATAGATGCACCAAAATAAAAAAAAGTGCACGAATATTAAGTATAATATTTTATATTATTTGCATTTTTCTTGGGAAACATTGTAATAATATATAGGTTTCCGCAAGGATATTAATATCTCAATTAAGCATATTGAGAACGATATTTCTAGCTAGCTAATTTCAACTCTGAACTATAAAGTTGACGGAGAAATCCAAGTCTGTGACAAATTAAACCTGTTTCGTACATAAACCAGCAAGCTTGCACATGAAGTCTTTGCATGTTTTGTGAGCATGCATGTCATTTTGGTTGTTTCCTGACCGTCTTTTGGAAAAAAAAAGAAATCAGAAAGTTTAACTAAAGAGCTAGATAGCTAGAGGCATCTATCTTTCTTCAGTGTCATGTTAAGCTTAGCTAGATTTTTTTTTTGACATGCATGCATGCAAAATAATGGGCCCTGGTACACAGTAGCTGACTTTTTCTCCTCCCTTTTTGCCATTGTTGATACGAGTCCTACCACTTCGTATGTTCCCTAATTAATTCGGTGCAACTACTGCTTAACCAGCCGTCGCTGTCGTCTTTTTTTTTCCCGCTCATTTTGACCGGAGCTTTTTAATTTCTGACTTATTTTTTTACTATTTTTAAATTTCATCTTTTTCTAGTTTTTGTCTTTTTTTTGAGTTTTTTGCTGGTTCTTTTTTCTCGTATTTATTTGTATTTTTTTGTGATAGGCTAACTTGATATTTCTATTTTATTTTTTTTAAATTTAATTACACGAAATAAATTACCATCAACTATGGTATAATTTTAGTCATAAGTCAACTTTTTTCAGTTCAACTAAGTGGGCTGTTTTTTCCTCGAGATTTTCCAGCGACGCCTGATATCATACCGGCTAGTCCAATGTTCTCCTCTTCTCGGAGCCAGTAATAATATTCCATTCTTTATGTTTGATGAATATGTTGTACTAGCCAGTAATTAACTAACTCATTTGCTGATAGATTAATGCATGTAGGACTCCGGGAGAGAGGATCAATTGTAATTGAAGTCTAGTATTGACTTACGTGTACTGTGGCCTTATTTATATTGACGTTCTATTTAGAAAAGCCAAAAAATAACACGAACATCTAGTTCCTCGAAGTAGCTTCTCCACTCCTCCCACTGTCATCTTGCTTCAAACATAAGATAGAGGGTCACGGGTATATCATATACTTTACTCCTCTCGCTTCTGTCACACGTACATATTTCTATTCTACTTTTCGTACCGCTTACATTGTCCTTATTAAAGTTCCTTTTTTTGATGGCTACTATTTATTTTTAATAAAAAGTTACCAGTAAAAATTAGCACTAACGCCCTGCATGATACTTGTAATGGCACGGGTAACCGCAGCTAGCGCATGCGTGGCTTTGGCGATCCACATCGATCATGCGTGGACTATCCAACGGTCGTGCTGCGGACGTTGGACCAGAAGCTTTATCCCCATGCATGATGTATTTCCCTCCTCTCGTCTTGTAGCCAAATCCCATGTGTGGTCCTCTCTCCTTTCTCTCTCAACTAGTATATTCCTGGTCCATTTCCGAAGTTGACCAGTGGCGTGCAAGTACAAACTACATGCAACAGGCTGATTATATATACATGCATGTGTAAAATTTTCTTACATATTGAGTAGAGTTAGATGTTTAACCAAGCAACTTAATTAGTGGGCTAGTAAAAGATTCACTCCAAGCTAGCTAGTGTAAGTTTATTATTAATTAGTCATCTGCTCGTGGGTTGCAACGAAATTTATTAGATAGATATAGAATTATATTATGAAAGAGAGTTATTTTGATTAGCTGAAAAGTGGAAATGATAAGAAGTTGAGAATGAACTGGTTGAAGGAGAAGAGACGTACAACTATTAACTCGTTTTTTTATAATAGTAATTCTTTTCTTTAATGTTGTCCTTGGTCACGAGCTATCTAAGCCACTTTCTTCTTTCTAGCACGTAGAGACAACTCCGACAAGCGAAGCCGAGGCACGAGACTAGCAATATTCCTCGGCTTTATTCCGTGCGTGCATTTGACACCAACTCCTGACTGTAAAAACAATCATAAAAACGCTCATTCGTTAGGTGTTACATCAACCCGTACTAGCCAGAGTCTAGAGAGAGAGAGAGAGAGTGATAAAAATATGCTAAGTTCGGAGCTGCACGCACGCATCATCTATGTCAGTCCGCATACAAATTTCAGTTAAATGTCATTTTCTAGAGGTTAAGACCAGTTATTCTCAATTGTAGTGGACTTTTAGCTACAGATAAAATGTCTGATAAATAGTTGAAGGCAGAATCTAAAAAAGAACGGTTCCTAAAATTTTCCTCTCCAGCCAGTCAAAAGGGTGCACACTGTGTACATGCATGCGTCATATCGCCGCCCTTCTTGCTTCCTGTACCCATTTTTTCCATTTCTTTTCTTCATCAGTACAAGAAAAGATTTTATTTCTAAGGCAATAGAACAGTACGCAGTGTTGTAATTCACAGTCAAAAGCTATAGTTAACTGATTTGATTTGGATGGTTCATAGTTGTGCTGTAATTAATCAAGTGTGAGTTATACAAGGCTAACGAAATTTACGTACGCACTAGCGTGGCCGTGCAGGCGTCGAGTCCATCGGGGTGTGCTACGGCATGAGCGCCAACAACCTGCCGCCGGCGAGCACCGTCATCGGCATGTACAAGTCCAACGGCATCTCCTCGATGCGGCTGTACGCGCCGGACCAGGCGGCGCTTCAGGCCGTCGGCGGCACGGGCATCAGCGTCGTCGTCGGGGCGCCCAACGACGTGCTGTTCAACCTCGCCGCCAGCCCGGCCGCGGCCGCCTCCTGGGTCCGCAACAACATCCAGGCCTACCCCTCCGTCTCCTTCCGCTACGTCTGCGTCGGCAACGAGGCCGCCGGCGGCGCCACGCAGAACCTCATCTCGGCCATGGAGAACGTCCACGGCGCGCTCGCCTCTGCCGGCCTGCGCCACATCAAGGTCACCACGTCGGTGTCGCAGGCCATCCTCGGCGTGTACAGCCCACCCTCCGCCGCTGAGTTCACCGGCGAGGCGCAGGCGTACATGGGCCCCGTGATGCAGTTCCTGGCCCGCAACGGCTCCCCGCTCCTGGCCAACATCTACCCCTACTTCCCCTACACCTACAATCCGGGCGACATGGACATCAGCTACGCGCTCTTCACCGCCTCAGGCACCGTCGTGCAGGACGGCTCATACGGCTACCAGAACCTGTTCGACACGACGGTGGACGCCTTCTACATGGCGATGGGCAAGCACGGCGGGTCTGGCGTCACGCTCGCCGTGTCGGAGAGCGGGTGGCCGTCCGGAGGCGGCACGGCGGCTTCGCCGGCCAACGCGAGGATCTACAACCAGAACCTCATCAACCACGTCGCCCGCGGCACGCCGCGCCACCCGGGCGCCATCGAGACGTACCTCTTCTCCATGTTCAACGAGAACCAGAAGGACTCCGGCGTCGAGCAGAACTGGGGTCTCTTCTACCCCAACATGCAGCGCGTCTACCCCATCAGCTTCTGATGCTGGCTAGCCTAGCTTGCCGCCGTATGTCCGTCCGTGCGTACACGTACAAGTATATACGTACGTACGTACGATCGCTGCAGGTAGTGTACACGTACCTGTATATTACGTATTGTACAGGGCCTGGTTTCGACCGCTGAGAGTATCAAATACTGCTCCGATGCTTACGCTATAGTAATTGCTACATATATACGTTATGATTACGATCGAAGAGAAAAAATAGTGATTGCTCCCTTCCTAGCTAGTAGTACAAATAGAGGTTGTTTCTACATATACATATGTACGTCCGTACGTACGTAGGAGGTATATTGTACGTAACATGTGTACATTATACACCGTACGTTTGAGGTATTTTTCACGTACCACTTGAGAAGAATTTTCACTGTTCCATTGTTACTTGCATGCATGGCGCACGTGCTCGTAAAAAGACGTGCAAGCGGGCTCAGTGTCGACGTGGAACTAAATTGGCCTGCCACGCGTCTGAACGTGGGCCCAGCTCGATGTGACCCGGTCACGGGCTCGAGCTCCGGGCGATGAGTGCGGCTCAGGTCTGGGGGCACAGACTTAGCGGCGTGCGGGGGTGCCCCGACAGACCGCCACGTGTCCCACAAAACCTAAAAAAATTTCAAAAAAATTTGTAAAAAAATACTTACAAAATTCGAAATTTTGTAAAAAGTACTTTTTGTAAAAATACTTTTATTAAAAAGTATTTTTAAGTACTTCAAAAAATACTTTTTAATAAAAGTATAAATAAAAACAATTAAGTAATTACAAAAAAAATACTTTTTTATACTTAAAAAAGTACTTTTTACAAATTTTCGAATTTTGTAAGTATTTTTTTCGAATTTTTCGGAATTTTTTTGAGTCTTGTGGGACACGTGGCGGGTCTTGGGGCACCTCACACGCTGCTAAGTGTCAGTGCCCCAAAGACTGAGCCGACCCCTGGGTAGGCTTGCGTGGTAGGGACCAGACGGACTCGAGAGCGACGCACACGTACGTATTTCCATGGGATGGCGTGGACGATCCTGTCCATACGTTTTTCTTATACCAGTACATAGATTACTGCCCGCTCGGTTGGGCTGAAAAGCTGTGGCTTATAGCTGAAATTACACTGTAGCGGCTGAAAATTCACTATAACTAAAGGTGGTTTA
Source organism: Bonia amplexicaulis (assembly GCA_036346245.1). Classification (NCBI taxonomy): domain Eukaryota; kingdom Viridiplantae; phylum Streptophyta; class Magnoliopsida; order Poales; family Poaceae; genus Bonia; species Bonia amplexicaulis. Next base: position 6,382,493 of record CM070748.1, read on the forward strand.
TTTAACATAATTAAATTTTAAAAACAGAAAAAATACGCTAGTTCATTACGGACAACGCAAACGAATACGAGAAAAAAAAGAACCGGCAAAAAAGCTAAACAATCAAAAATTCAGAAAAAAATGAAATTTATGAATAGTGAAAATAAGCCAGAAGCTGAAGCCGAAACGAGCGGGGCTTCGCGAATTTATATATCTCGTCCAAGCTGTTGGATCTCCCACGCACAGAACTCTCTGGCGTTCCTATGCAGCTTGTTCATCTCTGAAGTGATGCATGTATACATGGCTATGTTCGAAACAGTTTCTATTTTTTTGTGGCCTCTTAAGATGGTTTCTATAGATTATTTATAAAAATTACTATAAAAGTGAGAGACCATGTGAGAGGTGCTCTCATGCTTGTGTTGAGTAATTGACACGTTTGCTGAAAGTTCGTGAATTGGATCGTATTCTTCCCCAGATTTTTCTGTGGAACTACATTGTTACACAGCGATACTACCGCTTTGGGTTGCGGTACTACCGCGTGTGCGCAGACCAGAGCAGTGAACGCATAAAACTTGAGTTTGATTTGTGAGGTTTTGAGACAATTGCATATGTTAATTCCATTATTTCGAGCGGTGCTATGTGATGTGTTTCTTGTCTGTGTTGACTGCAGGATATCGAGGCAGAGTCGTGGCGAGGCACGAGATGACCGGACTAGGCACAGGCGGTGCTGAGGTCAGAACGGTCGGGATGTGCTAAAGACAGCGCGGACTCGAAATGGTTGCGAGGCGTGCACAGCAAGGAACGAGGAAGCTTCCCGGAAGGTGCAGCAAGGGTGTTTTGGGAAAAGCGCAAGACTGCAAAAGCGGAAGCGAATTCGGTTCAAGTTAGTGGATAAAGCAAAAAGGTTGTTGCCACTAATGGGTAAAGTGTGTTTGTGAACCCATTAGTGGACACTATAAAAAGAGAGGGAGAGGCATGTGGACAAAGTGAGAGTTAGTGTTTCTTTTCTCTCCATGTGTTGTGTGAGGCTTTCTCCTTTTCTTTTTGGTTGTTGAGGAGTGGGTGAGAAGGGCAGAGGTCTGTTGCCTCTTGTCTTCCCTGTGTCTCCCCTGTGTGTATGTTCTTGTGTTCTTGATTTTCTTCCGAATGTATATGCGTATGGGGACGTATCTTGGAATGAATTGGTTGTAGCAACTCTTGTGATCATTTATCTCTTTTAGTTTATTTGAAAAATCGTAGTTTGAGATGATTTTGAGTTGCTCAGTTCGTTCTCTGTTCTTCTTGGCCCTTCTCATTTCTTGCCTCTTTTGGTGATTTCTTGATTTTCTAGTTATTGTTTGTTGATGCTATGAACTAGGGAGATTATCAAGATCACCTGAGCATCCCATTTTCGAAATCGGAAGGAAGAACCATCAAGTCTCCTTTCTCCCAGATCTGGCACATGTTCTTGTTGTTCGTGCGTTTTCTAGGGTTTTGAAGACAGGAGATTCTTGATCTTTTAAATTTCTAGTGGAGTCTTGAAATTGGAGTTTGGCTAATTCTTCTGAGATCATCTCCTTGCCAACCCCAAAGTTTCTTGAGCCAAGAATCAAAGAATCTTGCTAATTTCGGATTTTGGTCTCTCCTGCTGAGTTTTCCCAAGAAATCCGATTTTCCTATGATTGCTTGATCTTTGTCTGCCATTTCTTCTCAATGAGGTCAATATGATGTTTAGGATGATGTCCTGTTGAAATTGACCCGAGAAGAGCAGCAAATTTTGAGTATTTTGGATTTTGGCTAGATTATGCGCCTGTTGTTCTTCGGTTTGTAGCGTGCAGTACTACCGTGTTTTCATCGTCGGTACTACCGCTCTCCGGTACTACCGCTACTCCATTGGTACTACCGCTTGTGATCAGACCAGTGACGACTCGATGATCGAGTTCATCGGTGGTACTACTGCAACTTCATGATTACTACTGCGTCTCAATGCAGTACTACCGCTTCTTGCGAGAATAGCCCAGAATCTGTTTTTCTCTCTGGATTTGTTTCTTTCTCTTATCTGTGATTTCCAGTGAGTGTTCTTCTGCTGTGTGGATACTTGAGGGGAGAATTTTAATTTTTGAAGGCACCATTTACCCCTCCTCTGTTGCCATTTCGGTCCTACAAAAAGTCGTTTTGAATAGAGTGATTTCTCAACATGAGTGTCCTTACTCTCTCAATTTCTTTCACAATCAGCTAAAGAGACATAGCACTTTTGAAACACACACACACACACACATATATATATATGCTCTGCCTCTACAATACTTGTGTACAGATGTGTATGCTACTACCATCATGCTGCTACCAATAATAATCATACCGGTTTTTAGTTTACGTCAAGGGAGTTTTCGTTAATTATTTAATTTCTACTAATAATAACTATGCCGGTTTTTAATTTATTTCAAGGGTTTTTTAATTAATTAATTGTATGTGGCTAGATAGGCTAAGGGCATGTTCTTTTCGACCGAAACTAATGGCTTTTGATTTTTGTTACAGTACCTAACTTTCAAACATGGAATTTTCTCAAGACAGAGTCTACAAGTTAGTTATAGTACACGTTAAATCACAAACGAGTATCTCTCTCTTTGTAATCTCTATCGTAAACAGATAAAATATAAAAATTTCAGCCAAAACCTATAAGCCGCAGCCACGCCAAACAGTCCCTAAGCCGATGACTTGATAGACGTAGTTTTAAGGCCCCACTCGGTTGGACTGAAAAGTTGTGGTTTATGGATGAAATTGCACTGTAGTGGCTGAAATTTCACTACAGCTGAAGGTGGCTTATTTGGCGTAATTAAATTTAAAAATAGAAAAACATATGCTTCACGGACAACGCAAACGAATGCGGGGAAAAAAAGAACCGGCAAAAAAGCTCAAAAAAATCCAAAAGTTCAGAAAAAAACGAAATTTATGAATAGTGAAAAATAAGCCAGAAGTTGAAGCCGAAACGAGCTTCAATATACAGTGATAAATATATGAAGACCTAAACATGAATATAATATAGCATTTTTTGTACGAATAACATATTTTTGTTCAAAATTACACAAATATACCCGTGGCCAAATTTTTTACACAAATAGACTCCGATCGCCCAGGGGCGACACGTGGGCAATCCGGCACCATTCGGTGAATAATTCTTGTCGCCCGTGGGCGATCGGCATGTAGCTCGATCGCCCAACAACAGTGGGCGAGTGGTTGATGGATGAAGTCAGCATGTACCTGACATTCGTGACACCTTTTTGCAAATTTCAGGGCGTCTTCGAACACTGTAGGCCAATGATAGCCTAAATGTTTTAGTTGATGATGCGGTTTGGGATCGGATTGGTGTGCACCGTAAACTCCGGCATGCACTTCCCTTAACACTTCCATCACCTCATTTCCAGCGAGGCAGCGCAACAAGATGCCGTCATGTGAACACTGATAAAATGTATCGTTTATATATGTGTAATGGATTGACCTTCTACAGATCCTAGTTCTTTCACTAGAATCAATAGGTAGATAACCGTGGAGTAAATAATCGAGAAATGGAGTTCTCTAGTTGCCTACCTCAATTTCACAAATATCTGTTGTCAATGCTATAGAGGATGTTGTTTCCTCTTCCTCAGTGAGTATCGGTAGGACTCTTTGCTCCTCTATGCGCACGTCTATTGTTTCATAAGAATTTAATGACATGCTAGCTGCCAAACTTGTCAATGCGTCAGTCTTTTTATTTTGACTTCTAATAATACGCTGCATGCTTGGGTTAGTGAACATAGACATAAGTACCTTTGCTCGTTGGAAATATGGCATTAATTCTTCTTTCTTTACCATGCAAGTTCCTAAAAGTTGGTTAATGACTAATTGGGAATCACCATACACCGATAGTGAGTTTAATCCCATATTTAAGGTAATTTTTAGCCCAATAATTAAGGCTTATACTTAGCAGAATTATTTGAAACTACTAAGGTTAAAGTGAACGAATACAGAATTATTCATCCACTAAGCGTAGCAAAGACAATGCCTATGCCTGCTCCTGATTTTTGGCAAGCACCATCAAAATATATCTGCCATGTTGAATTGGTGACGAATGTGACCAATACTTTTTCATTTTGTAAGTCATCCTTGATAGGAAAATCATCCGGAATAGGATGTGCAGCTAGAAAGTTTGCTAAGCTTGTCCTTTCATAGCTTTTTGTGGCATGAATACATTGTCGAATTGTGACAGGAACATCGCCCATTTAGCTAATCTCCCTGAAAGGACCACTTTATTTAAGATGTATCAGAGCGGATCAGCTCTCGAAATGAGGTGCGCGGTGTGCTCTAGCATGTAGTGGCACAACTTTTTTGCTGCAAACACCAGAGCTAGATATTTTTTTTTCATATCTGGATTATTGCATTCTGCTCCCACAGGGGTGCGACTAAGATAATATAAGGACATTTCTTTTCCTACATCACTATTTTGTGCCAAAAGAGCGCCTAATGATTTTAGCATAGCTGTTGTATAAAGAATCAGTGGTCAGCCTTTAATTGGTGAGTTCAAGACAGGGTATTTGTCAAGTATTTCTTTATATCTATAAATGCAATTTGGCATGCTTGATCCCATTGAAAAGGGACCCCTTTTTTCATAAGCCGAGAAAAAGATTTGCATCTCCCGGATAAATTTGAGATAAATCTCCTAATATATGCTAACTGACATTGGAGGCTCTTCAATTCATGAAGGTTTTTAGGTGGCAGCATTTTAACAATCGTCTCTACTTAGTCGAATCAATTTCGATTCCATGCTTTGTAATTATAAAACCAAGAAATTTTCTAGAAGATACCCCAAAGGCACATTTCACTAGGTTTATTATCAAATTATGTTGTCTAAGGCATTCAAAAACCATAGGGAGATGTTTTACGTGATCTCTTTCATGTTTTGATTTTACAATAATGTCATCTATGTAGCACTCAATGATAATATGCAGTAGTCCATCAAGGACAATTGTCATGGCTCACTGGTATGTCGTAGTAGCATTTTTAAGTCCAAAAGGTATAACCCTATAACAGAATATGCCTTTGGGTGTTCGGAATGATGTTAACTCCTCATCTTCTGGTGCCATTTTTATTTGATTATAACCCGAGAAACCATCCATAAAGGAAAATATTTCATGTCTCATAATAGCATTAATAAGTATTTCAGAGATAGGTATTGGAAAATCATCTTTAGGGCATGCCTTATTCAAATCTCTAAATCTACACATACACGGGTTTGCCCATTCTTCTTTTTAACGGGAACAATATTGGAAAGCCATTTAGGATATTTGACTTCCCGAATAAACCCAGCTACTATAAGCTTGTCAACATCAGCTTCTATTTTTGGGAGTATTTTGGGTTGAAACCTTCTTTGTGGTTGCTTGACCGGTGAAACGTCTTCTTGTACAGCGAGGCAATGCACTGCCACCGCTGGGTCCAACCCTGGCATTTCTTCATATGTCCAAGCGAACACATCCCTATTTGTGGAAAGAATTTTATGATATTCTTCTTAACTTTCCTTGGATAAATATTTGCTGATATAAACTGGACGACGATCCTCGGGTGTTCCAATATTTGATTTCTTCCAATTCATCAATGGTGGGCTGATTTCTGTCCTCCATCTGCGGAGCCGCTGCTGTTATGCCTATAAATTCAACCGAGGTCATACAAACATCATAATCCAACACATATCTCTCTTCTTTTAATGTTTGATCTTCGTGTAGGGCTTCAAGCTGTGCCTGGGACAGTGCCTTTTCGAATGGCGCAAGCTGCCCCAGCCGTTGCATAAAGATGGACACTTGAAGATATCATAACTCATTTTCTGCATTATATAAAGAAATAGGCAATGATTTATCATTCTTATTTGACAAGCTAATTTGAACCACTGCTCTACTTTCATTTTTGTTTGAGCTAGAATTATGCAATTGATCTTGAGCTTACTTTATTTTATGTTGTACCAAAGGAGGTAAAGGTGTCGAAAATTTAATACATTTATTAGAGGATGACTTATTCACGACATGAAATATTAGATCTCCTTTCTTCCTTTGGTTACTTGGTACATATTGATATACCTTCCTTTTTGATGAGGTTTCCTCAATATCTTTCTTTATGAAATTTGACTCGGGTACAACACTGATTTTGGGTTGCACGCTCTATCAACAGGCTCAAAATAGAATTTTGCATCACCATAGAAGGTTTCAGCCATCATGAATGGTTTTTTATCCACAAATATATGTACTGTCTCTCCTTACTAATCCCTGTATTTGATGCATTGATGAAGCGTAGATGGTACGACTTGATTTTCATGCAGCCAAGGGCGACCGAGTATGGCGTTATGTGAGGTAGCAACAGCAATCACATAAAGTTCACATATGTGCATAATGTTTCCAACTTTAAAACCAATGATATGGTACCCATAGCTTCCTGACCAGACTGATTGAAGCCATGAATAACCACATTAGATAGACTCAAGTCCTTTTTGGCATACCCAATTATTTTTAGGGTACACACGGATAATAAATTTATGGTAGATCCACCATCTATCATTATGCGATTTATGGGCATCTCATCAATTTCACTGAACATAAGGAGTGGTCTATTATGCTTTTTACATCCTAATAGCATATCCTCCTCACTGAATGTCATATTTAAAATCTTAGCTACTTTTGTCTCTGTTTGCAACACTTCTACTCTATAATCTTCAGGGAAAGTAAGTGCCATAACAAAAGCCTTGCGAAAATCAGATGAAAGAGATAAAGCATCATACACAGAAAGCATAGCTAGTATTTGCTTTAAGTGAACGATTACATCATATTTGGCTGACGTTTTAGTACATCATATTTGGCTGATGTTTTAGCAGCAGAGTCAGTTGTTTCATTCGGGGTTACATCTTTATTTTTAGGCTCTCTTCTAGCTAAAAGATGAGGATCAGCTAGTTCGCGACCTGATCTGAGTTGAACTTGGTCAACTTTTGGAGATTCTTCCTCAGGGAAATGAAGAAAATCATCATCATCTTCTTCGAAGATCCCAATGGTAAAGACATTGAATTCTTCACGAGGACTGCTCGCATGCTTCGTAGGTCACTATTTCTTTGAAGATCCCAATGGTAAAAAAATTAGAGCACTTTTGACATGGTAACTCACTAACTATTAAGTCTTACAAGTCTCAAGTCTCATCTCTTATGTCACTATTTTAATCTAAGTATCTAACTAACTTTCATTTTGCAAATTATAGATACATACAAAAAAGAGAAATAAGTTAGATACTCATCGCCTCAACAATTTTACTGTGTTCAATTCAATGCAAGACCGTTGAACAAAAAAGAGAAAATTAAATCAAAGAACATAGATGTCCTTCTAACTTCGCAAGCTTATTATGCTTAAGGATGGGTAATTGAAGGTGGGGATGAAGAGGTTGATCCTAGAATGGACATTTCATGGGAACCCATTGAAGAAGCAAGTGGGGCTAATGAAGCCGCTCAACCTCGTAGGAGCACAAGAGTGAGAGAACTTCATGAAGATGATTTCAGGTTAGAAAGTAAAGAGGAAGATGAGGTAAACGAGGAACTTGAGGATGTTGAGTTCGAATCCGATCAAGATGAAGTGATCTGACAAAAGAATACGAACAAGAAGACGGAGATTGATCTATGCTTGCTACCTTGCTGAAGTTTTTTAAGAACTATTTTGCTATGTTGCTTGTGACTTGGCACATGTGAGAAATTTGCTGTGTGTGGTTGAGAACTTTTTCTGTGAGAAGTTGTGAAATATGTCTACGTGGGGTTGCGAACTTGTTTTATACTTTTATTTGATCTATATGACTATGTCTTATTGTCTTGCATTTATTTCTTTAGTCCTTTCATACTTTACATAAAAGTCTAAAGTACAATAGTTGGATCATATTGTCCACATACCAAAAGTCTAATGCATTGTTTAATTCTTAATGTGCATGTTTACATGAAGCATTTACATTAAGTGATGAAGTGTCGATCATCAACTATCAAATTTACAACATTACAAGTTAGTCCGGTAACAATATTATTCCTTCAAATATCACATATGTCTTGACATCGCCCGCAGCACACTATACCAAAGTCGGCCACCTAGGCCCGCCGTCTAGTCCCCGCCTAGGCGGCCTAGGCACTAGGCCACTGCTTGCCGCCCGCCAGCGCCTAGTGCCTACTTGAATATTGGCGGCTGATAGCTTTTGGCTGTGACTAATAGTTTTTGTCTGTGTTTTTCGAGACGGCAATAGACGGTAGAGATGTCGACGCAGATGTCATACACGGTTTTAGCCTCGAAAAGCCATTTAGTGAAACGGCTTCGAGAAGCCAATTAGAAAAGTCCTTGTTTATTTTAGCTTTCAGAAAAGTCAAAGTCAAAAGCCATTAAAAAAACAAAAAAGAAACATGACCAATGTCATCTTTGAGTTTGTTGAGCGTACAAACAAGCGTGACTTACACTTTTATAGGTGTGTTTCGCTGAGATATCTCAAATGCAATCAAAATTGATCTAGAAATTTTATGTAGTTGTAAAATATATCCTCTACATCTCCAATTCTTTTTGAGAATTTTTAAAACCCTTTATATATAGATAATACGAAGGTAGCACCACATCTCCAATTCTTTTTGAGAATTTTTAAAAACCTTTATATATAGGTAATACAAAGGTAGCACCATAACGGTAGGTATTATGAGGATATTTCCTCGTATAGGCAAGCATATGCGTGCTACGTCTAAGTTCTCAAGTAACTAGGGGTAACAAAGTAACTATGGTGTAACAACTGTGGTAAAGAAATGGAACGCGAAAGATTTGAGACTACGTATTCAACAATGGGCAGTTTAAATAATATATACCACTGTTTTCTTTTGTTTCCCATTGTCACGTAGGGTACATCATCTGAAATTCTGAATCGTTCGTATACAAAACAAAATAAAACAAAACCCCTGATCTCAGCGCACACACAAAAAAAAATGTATCGCTATGCTGCTGATCTTCCTTGCTCCGTATTAAGACACAGTAACCATGCACTGAACAAAAAATGCTTTTGCCTATGGAGAAACCGACATCTTTCCTTGCCGTTAACCTTTGAATCTTCGATGTTGGTGTTAGTGTTCAGACTCGAGAGCCGAGGCCATCATGTCAACCAAGATAACCTGACGGTCCACTTCCAAACCCTGCGTACGCTGCTGTTCAAGCTACAATAACCGAAATGACAAAACCGATCATCCCAGCCAACAAATCCTTGTAGTTCCATCCTCTCCAAAAGAATGGCATCCAGCAGACAGCTAAGCTGCGACACATCCCTCAATGCGCCGAGGCGGCCCGCGAGTTAGCAGTGGCACCCAGCAACCTCAGGAAGAAGACACATGCCACGCAGCTTGGTGCAAGGAGGCCTTGCTCCACATGCATCCGATGCACAAGACGCTTCTCGGTTAATATCACACCACAAGCATCAACCAATAAATTTATCAGTAATCATCGGAATATCCGGACCAGCGTGAGTGGGATGCACCTTTGTTTGGTTGCCCCTGACGAGGACTGAAACCCCTGTCGTATTGCTTCCTGTAGTGTTGTTCAGGTGACCTATGCATACTCCTCCCCTTAAAAACTCTGTTTTTTGCATTTCTTAGATTCTCTTCAATATCATATTCTTGACGCTGCAAAATTCAAGCCAAAAGGTAAGGCTTCACTAGTTTGAAAACAAGTTCATTCATGTAGGAAGTAGGAACCGCTAAAGTGAAAAGCAGTGCACAAGTCTCATTTTGCAATTATAAGAGATTCAATATTAGTATACTACTGCCATCAATAATATCAAGCACATCCAAAATCAAGCTTAAAGTAGACATGGGCCTTCAGTTGCTACTTGCTAGTTTGCGCCCAGCAGGGTTCAGAAAATTAGCGCTAATCAGAGGTTACTGGTGGTTTTCCAGTAATCTCAGTGGGTACCAGGATTTCCCATACTGCCCAGATTTGGAAATTCAAATATAAATGTCAAATTTAAAACATACAACCTGGAAGCATTTCGTCTGGTTTTCAACTTCAAATTTTAAATTCACATTTTTGAATGGTTATTGAGCGGTTACCACCTGTAACCAGGGAGAAATTGGAACCGGCCATGGAGTGGTCTTATGGACGGTTCCAGTCCCAAACCCTGGCGCCCAGAACCATCAGAAGCTTCATTTGAGTGTATACTGATAACAGCTTTATCCGTTAGGAGTTAGGACCATTACATAACAGTCGGAACACATAAGTTAATCAGTGCCAATTTCCTTCTATGCATATAACTGATTGGGTGTGCTTCCCCTTGGAAAGAACAAGTACAATGAAGTGACAAGGGCAAACATAACCCATGCAAATATTAGTTGATTGCCACTTTTCGTAAGCATAGTTAATACCCTTCGTGTTTTACCTTGTCAGGATCTGAAAGAACATTATATGCCTCCCCAATTGTTTTGAACAGATGATCAGCATCTGCATAAACCTCCATGGCAACATCCCTCCAGAACACATCATCAGCATTCTCATTCCTTACTAGCAATTGAGTAGCCTGCAGGTCAAAGTGGTGTTAAAAGAAATATTTTTTACATAAAATCAATAAGAAATTTTCTGAGGTAATGAGAACCTTGTCTGGGTGATGTTTCAATGCAGCTTTTCGGTACGCCTTCTTAATATCTACTGGAGAGCATGATGGTTCAACTCCCCTGGAAAAAAGGACAATCACCAAATTATCTCCACATAACATGAGCAAAATAGAACTTGCTTCATCTTACGAAAAAGGGATAGTTCACCAAATGTTAAAGAAACACAGGAATGAAATAATATCATACAGCGTAACATGAACTGAGTAGCTACAGTACTGGTCAAAATGTAGCTAAAACTTGTCTGAAAAAGAGATGCTAGATGAAGTTCCCTTCCAACATATATAAACTGCAGGTTTTCTCAATCCTAGTGTAGAAATTCATTTTTCATTTTTTGCTTACCAAGAACTCTGCAGTACCTGTGTTGGATTTGATTTTCCTATAGCACAAGACATCCCATGTTTTACAAGACAAGCAATATTTTCCTGGTTGCTACCTACCAGATTTGCTCTAAATAGCAGACATATGTGCCCCAAGCTGCAAGGCTTTTGTTGTGTGACATCATCCTTCAACACCAAACTTCACCCAACAAGTATACAACAATACCACATAAACAAGTCTAATAGATCCAGTACTATCATGCTAGCTCGTACCAAAAATGATAGTTATAACTGCTGCAATTTTCAAATACTGCAATTTTCAAAAAATGCTGTCTCGCCATCTCAGGATATCCATGTCCCTACAATGCATTTAATACAGTATACATGGTGTAAAGCACTGCAGTTCTTGTAGGCATAATCAATTGTATTCTAGATCGATGATAATAGCAGGTGGAAATCAAATTTTGGGAGACATGCATAACTACTTCAAAAATGCAAGTATTCAGGTTGATGGAACAAAACTTGGGGAAAAGAAAACGTTACTAGAGAAACAGAAAGGTAAATTTCATTTAGAAAAAACTTACAAGATTAAATACAAATTCAAAGGAGTGTCACTTTTTGCTTCCTCCTCCACAGACAGAAGTCGTGAACACGCCTGCTTCAAATCACTGTGCTTGTTCAAAACTTTTGGTGATACTCCAGACTTATTGGCTTGCTTTTCAAGGAGTGAGATTAGCTTCTTTAAATCATTAGCAGCTTGTCCATAATCCCTGATCATGTCGTATAAAGTGGCCCGCCTGGAAATTGCCTGGAATTAAGATTTAAGAAGCTATAAACATCCTTAAACAACCATGTAAAGCAAAAAACAGTTCATACGTAATCTTTCATCATTTATTCTATACATCGAAATGTGTGCAAAAGGATAAGCTCATAACATAGAACAGAAGCTATTACAGTATACCTTGGGATAATTTGCATCAAGAACCATGGCTAGTGAGCAATCTGCTATTGCATCAGTAACTTGACCAAGTGCTTGACATGCAGCTGCACGATTGCAAAAACAGACGGCCGAAAAGGGACGTGACTCGCTATTGCATGCCAAAGCTGCTGAATACTGCTTCACAGCTTCTGGAAATTGACGAGCTTGAAATGATTCATTCCCAGCAGCCTAAAAAGGGTCACAAGAGGAGAGAAAAAAAATGATAAGTTACTATCAATATAAATAAAAAGGCTAACATACGAAATAAAGAAACATGTAGTTATTGATTTTCCTGTGTGTGAGCGTGCGCGTGTCTCTGTTTTCTGCACATCCTACTCAGTAAAAAAGAAAGTAGAAAAAAGGGACTAAAAAAACTCAGCTCTGCTACCCATTTTAAAGTCAAAACTCATTGCAGGAAATATAGCATTGGACATGATAGTCTGATAAGACAACAATCACTTAGAAATCTATGCAATATTTCCTGCAAAGAGATATATTGAAATTATTTAAAGGAAGCTAGAACGGAACGATAAATGATGTGCTATTTCTGGATCATGTCCATAAGAAAAGAACAATCGGAATACACACGGCAAGCGATGAATCACAGAATATAATCAATACATACATAACATGGGTAGATATGACAGAACACATATCACCAGGTTCCCTCTTTGTCAGTCTGCTAGAGGTTAAGGATGCAGATAAATCAATAGAAATGGCGGTATACCTTAAGGGAAAGAAGTTGGCTTATAGTTCTAGACAATGATGAGAAACATTCTCGAGATGTACCCCTGTCGCTGCGTGATTTGCACCATTCATCAGTTAGATATCAAAGCCTGTTTCTTGGTTCGGTAATTTTCAGATCTTATGAGAGGATTTGGAAAACTTGGGCGCCTGGGAAATGCCGTTTTTTCATGTGGCTAGTGATCCGTGACAGGTGTTGGACGGCTGATCGGTTGGCACGAAGGGGGCTTCCTCACCCTTCCTGTTGCCCACTTTGTGACCAAGAGGAGGAAAATATTAACCATTTGCTGTCGACATGCGTCTTTGCACGAGAATTTTGGTTTTTCCTTCTGCGCCGAATTGGACTACACAGTCTTACTCCCCTATCTGACGAGATCTCCTTTGATGATTGGTGGGATAAAAGCTCAAGAAGGGTGCCTGTTCATTTAAAAAAGGGTTTCAATTCCATCATCACCCTAGGGGCTTGGACTTTGTGGAATCTTCGTAATCGCTGTGTTTTTGATGGTGAACCTCCTAACCTAGCTAGAGCACTTTTGCTTGCTAGTGAGGAGTTTCTTTTTTGGGGTTTTGCTGGGGCGAGAGGCATAAATCATCTCCTTGCCCAGGGGCTGTTCGTGTTTTGAGTGTGGTTGCGGTCGTCTCCAACTCTTGTTAAAGGCGCGACTGCTTGTTTAGGTCCCTAGTGGTTTTGTGTTTTGCGTGTGTTAAGGTTCTTGTCCCTTTCTTCTTAATATAATGATACGCAGCTCTCCTGCGTGTTCGAAAAAAAAAAAAAAAAAAAAAAGACGACTGCAAAAAAGAAAACGAAATTCACAGGACATGACAAGATTACCTCTCTTTGACACGTGTCAGTTGCTCATGCTTCTTTAGCAAGTCAAGAGCATCTTCAAGCTTGCCTAAAAGGAAGTAAGACTTACAAATGAGGTATGACCGCCAAAGCCTTCCAGGGCATTCTGTCTTTTCAGATACACAGGAATTCCTTGATTCTCCATTAGCATTAAATAAAACAGAATTTCTTTCAGCCAAATCTACTGTTTCCTGACATAGTTTAATTACTTCTTCATATCTTCGTAGCTGTTCAGTGAAGCAACTATATTAGTAACTAGAGAATAAGTACATGAGGAAGCAGTGATAAAACAAGAAATCACTAGGAAATATGACTGCATAATAATTCTTAACAATCCATAGATATAAAACAGCAGACAAGAAGAAATACAGACCATCAGTAGTGCCTCTGCTTTCATCTCCATTAGGTTATCTGAGTGTGAACATATGTGCAATGCATTGGAGATCAATTCTAAAGCTGCTGTTGCTTCAGGCAATGTTCTTTTCTTAAGAAGTTCCTTGGACTGGGACATCCAATCTACCACTCTCTGCAGTATTGGTCAAATGATGTCAATAAGACATAATGCTATAGTACTAAGCATCTAACATAAAGCTTCTTTCTACTGAGAAATTCTGAACTAAATACGCTCTAAGACACTTCTTAAGGAAATGATCATGCAACAGCTTGTACATCTCAGCACAACCAAGGGAAAGTATCAAGCGCAAACTGATAACTAGGTGCAATTATGAAAACAACTTACGTTCAGGCACGAAATCAACACGAAAGATTCTGAAAGTTTTGGGTAGGTACTCTATGGAGCATTGTATAATCCTTTAAAACTTGAAGTATTTTATATGGGCATAAACCTAAATGTAGAACTACCCTCAGAATTTTTTTTAAAAATGCATTCATGTGATGCCCGACTTGGATTAGCTTACATGATTGAACCTAGCTATTAGTTCGCACTAGATATGCCCCAAACCAAGGAAAGTGTATCAAGTCCAGGTACAGGATTTGTCATGAACCGCGATGAGATGGCCCTGAACCCAAGCAAAGTGACCGCGCTGATGACTGGCGGCCGCACCACAAGGGCAGGGGAATACATAGCCTAAGGACTACTTGATATATTTCTTGGTTGATCTGATTACAATCCGACTGCCTCTTTAAATAGGCTCTACTAACCACAACTAACCAAATATCTTCTCTAACTAAATAACTCTCCTTATCTGCTAACCTAACAATCTAACATATGTGCACGGATAGATAGGTTTGCCAGCTGTTGTGTGCCTCATGTTGGACGTAATCAGCTGTTGCCCTACGCATGACCTTCTGGCCAGATGGCTGCGCCTGCCACTACACTGCTGCTGCTTTGCCATCGGCCAGACAGCCACAACATATACATGGCATTGACCCACACCATGACAGGATTCCTCTAAAAAAGCTAAGGTACAGGATAACTTGATTTATTTCACAAGCTGTATATAACAGAAAAAATGAGCAATTTGATGAGTTCGTGGTGGTGGATGATAACGAAATTTTTCGTTTCGAAAGAGGTGTATCTAGAAATTATGGCAATGTGGTGAGGGTGCTTTGAAAAACATCCATCTCAAATTCAATGCCAAGTATAATAGAAAACCCAAGTGCAGCAGCGTAACTTGAGAAGAATGTGTTTACAATTCTACATCATGCTATCAATTATTTGCAATAACTACCAGCTTCACGAATGAAACCAAGTAGACATCAATGCAATAAACCATCCTTTTTTTATCCAATAGAAGCTATAACCACCATAGATATTATCACCAACTACTTAAAATGAGAAGGCACAAGAGCATCCCGGTGATTCTGTGATTGGAACTATTCGAATCCTCCCTCTATTCTTTTTTACTTGACGTCCTAGAACATGTGCCGTCAAACTTTTGACCACCAATAGGTTTAAAACTATCTAAACTGGCTATATGAAAATTATATCATTAGATTTATCGTTACAAATACTTTTATAATATTACAATTTTATAAGTACATCTTAATGTAAAGTTATAAAAAGTAACAGCCAAAGCCGTATCTCGAAGCCTGTGAAAAGTCAAAAACGTCACTAAAAAAGAAAGGAGGGAGTATTACGGTCTATCTATGTCTTATTGCATTGAATAGTATGTTGAATTTTGTGAATACAAGGAGTGTTAAGATTCTGGTTGAAATATATTGCAAAAAAGTCAAACGCCGGCATTAATGCAGCTCTACCATTGCTCATACACATTTTCTACCAATTAACCAGACCATTTTCAACCATAATAATGATTTGCTCAAGTGTTTGGTATATAGGGGTAATGACTAACATTCCTAGTACGCCAGTACAAGGCAATGACTAGTACAGGCACAGTTGTCAGTAAAATAACTTCCATTACCTGATTACAACACCATTATTCTACCCACTTTTTCCTCAATTAAGCTAATCATATTACTCCCTCTGTCCCACAGTATAAATCCCCATTCCTGGGAAGTGTCCCACAATATAAGTCAACTGCAGAAGCCAAAGGTATAGTTATTTTAATATTTCCAATTTTCTATCATATACCCCTCCTTTAATGCTAAAAATATGGATGAGTAGTTGTAGTATGCCATTTAATAAGGGTATCCATGGTCCAATGATATTAGATTTTTCTTAAATTTAGTGTCTCATTGGTCTGTGCGTATGGTGGGTTCGAACTTATATTGCAGGACGGAGGGAGTAGCATTTAGTCCATTTGATATCCTCTTGGGATGTAATGGTGCATGGGGAAATAACTAACAAACTGAAGCTGCCATACAGAAGACACATAAACAGGAAAGAGGACCCTACAACACAAGCATCAGTTTGATCTACAGACTGCCTGTGTTCACCATGACGTAAAAGGCTAGTCAATTGAAACCTTTTCGTATAGTGACATGAACAAAATGATATCATACAGGTTTTTAATGCAACACAGATCAATGTCTTCATCAAAGTTAAAGCTGCATCCTGCTGATAAGACGCGAATGGCAAGTATCAACATGTTTGGCAACCCAAAAGAACTAATTGGAAATCTATAGAACTTGAGTCAATAACCAATAGAAGAATACAATATTGCATCCACCTTACATCCTGAAGATAGCAAAGCCAAAGATAAAGGTCACTTTGCTTTTGAGTAGGTCAGATTTTTTTTATAATACTTATTTTTCTAATTCTGATTCAGTGCGTCCAATTTTCATTGCTGGCCCAGGCCCATTCAAAGTTATATGGACAATCCCTGTAAAATTAAACTTTGGATGTATTCCACTAACAACCTTTTTTTTTGCGCAAATCACCTGCAGTGCTAGGCCACCAGTACCCAACAGGATAAAGGAATGGCAAAAGATCACACATTGCAGCACCACAAAATACATATTTCTGTGAGGTATTGCTAGAAAATAATGAATAGTTTTTCAAAACTTAAACAAATAACAAATTATAAGTTTTAGGTATAAAAAGATAGATAGCATAGATTCCAAAACATGTGAATGTTAAATTATACAAAATACAGAACTTAAAGTGATCCCATAAGCAGAAAAATAGCATACCTTGACTCTTTCCAGACCATCAGAAGCCTCAGCGAACATTTTGAAGTCAGAGCCAGCAGCATTATTGGACTTCAAGCAGGCTGTGTAACTCCTTGATGCATCTTCAAGATCGCCAAGTGCAAGTTGGCAACTGCATTCATGGATAGTAAGAAATTAACCTACCAATCACTTAAAAAGGAACGAAGAAAGTAGAGAAAGTATGTGCAATTGAACTTCTACAGTTAATAAACCCTCCAAAGTGCTCCAAAACAACATAAACAAAGACAGATTCCCAACAGAAATGCTTTTCAGTGGAATATAGTTTTCGTTCATCTAAAACATACCATGGTTATATAATGAAAATCTAAATTATTGAAGCATGGCAGTGATACCTGGAACATGCAATTCTGATTTTCCAGATATATTTATTTTAAATTATTAATAACCTACCGCATTATCTTCCATGATAAAAGCAGGACATACCATAGTACTTGGCGCTTACTAGAATAATACCAATCACTGTCCCTTTCTAAAAATTCATTTCTCCATCATACTAACCTGGGATCTGTAATTGCGGAACTAGATATACTATTGCACTGAAAAAAATAATATATAAAAGAATTAGTTGAGTTGAGGATAGCAGCACCTTACTTTGCAGTTCTAACTTTAACCTTAAGAAAGGTGGGGTCAATTGATGTAGCAATAAAACAATCATGAAGAGCTTCTCTCATTCTCCCAAGAGATATTCTAGTAGCTGCACGATTGCTATAGCACAGCATCAACGCACGAGAACAGCGTACAGAAGTGCCATGATGGGAAATAGAATTTATTCCACGGGTATAATACTCCTCTGCAGTAGCAAAGTGGCCATTTGCATAGGCTTGATTTCCACTGGAACAAATGAACAAACAAACTATGGTATATCAAAATTATATCAAAATGTGTAGTCACAAAATGTTGTGCAAGAAGATATATATGCCATGGCATGTCTGGACAAACCTTGTACGCCAGGTCTCACAAGTCTCCAAGACTGCAGAAATTGATGCATCTCTTGTTGACTGCTCTTTCATTGAATCTTCTGTTTTACTTGTTTTGGGGAAAAACTGTGCACCCTTTGTGTCTTGTGAGGCTTCTGGCTGTACAGAAGCTTGGGTGGCTGAAGGCTTAGACACCTGACCACCCGAAAAGTTTAGACCACTAAAATCTGCTGAGCTTGATTGAAAAGTAACAGGTTTACCAGACTCATGCGGTGTTCTGTAGGTGTTCTCTCTGCAAGTTTGCCTATCAACATTGTATCCATAACCATCAACTCTAGCTTCTGTTGTGCACGTTTTAGGTTCACCATTAGTGCCAACATTCACATTAGTGAAAGAATGTTGCGATGCCTTAGATAAATTTACTTCTTCATCAAAACTAGAAAAGCTACTAGAAAAATTATTCTCAGATGCATCTACATTGGGAACTCTGCCTTCCTCTTTGTGCGTTGGAAGGTCTGCATCAATAACCAAGTGCTCAGTTGCAGAAACTAGATCTTCAGTACAAATGGAGTTCTGATTTGAGACGCTATTATCACAAATGTGAACGGACTGATCAGAATTCACAGATGCCTCTCTTGACAATCGTTCAACTGCTGCCGGATAAGGAGAACAATCCATTGGTGAATAGCCACCTGCTAAATCTGAGTCTAGTCCATTGGTGCATGTTTGTTCAGAAACAACCTTATGGAGTTGAGCACGTTGCTTTAGCCTAGTTGGAATTTTCTTTTTTCTTGTGATTTTATGTGCTTCCCTTTTGTCTCTATAAGCTGATTTTATATAGTCTATACCAAATAAGCCCTCTCTGGAACACCAAGATGGATCATGTTTGGCTGCACAAGATTCACCAGGAGCTGTTTCTCTTACTGCATTCATAGTTCTGGAACTGAAAGAGGGCATTGCATTTTCAGAAGTAGAGAAACTAGATGAATGATTCAAAGGTGTAAACGGGCATGACTCGTGAACTTTGGGCTGGGGAATGGAACCATATCCTGAAATAGATTTTGCTTTGCTTTGGAACGAAAATTGAGCAGCTGAAGAATCATTCACTTTATTACATCCAATTGAAGGCCCTTCCCTGCTGATGTTTAACTTCTTGATTTCATCTTGTAGTTTATGTTCTGCAGCTCCCTCAGATCGAGTGGTTGCATTGTTGCCGCTACCGGAAACAAAGTCAGTTGGCCCATAACATTTATCATTATTTGATTTGGAATATGTAGATTTTCTAATATATTTGTTACCCAAGTTCCTTCCATTGTCATTTGCTTCAGAGGATACATTAGTTTTAAAACTTGTGAATGGCGTGCTTGCAGTCTGGGCAGAAGAAAAGCTTGAAGCTACATTACTTCCAAAAACAAATACTTCTGGTGGCCTACTAGCAGCTTCATCTTTCATGCTCTCAGACGGGATTCCACGTCCTATATTTAACTTTGTCATCTTCTCCGGAAGTATGCTCTCCACGGTAACATGAGCTGAAGTACAGCAGTTTGTATTTGCACCAGTGACAAAATTACCACCATCATCCATGACTACGCTTGCTGACTGCCCTGAAATGGAGCTTGTGGTTCCATTTCTTCCAAATACAAATGCCTCTGGTGGACAATTAGCATCATCACTTCCAACCATGAAGGCTGTTGGTGCACCATTAGTAGCTTCACTCCGCATCCTCCCAGGTGTTTGATTGCCTACACTGAACTGTGCCAGCTTCTCTGGCATACCATTTGCATCACTACCAGGAACTGAGCTGGAAGCATATGAATCTGCACCAGAGGTAGCAGTGTTCCTACTTTCAGCAAAACTCCCAGCTCCATTACTTCCAAACACAAACGCTTTTGGCACACCATTAGCACACTCATTCTGCAAAGGCGCTCTGCTACCTATATTCAACTGTGCCAGTTTCTCTGGAAGCACCTTGGTCTCATTATTGGAAACCAAACTAGGTATATCACCACCGAAAATAGAGCTAACATCCTTTTTACCCACCACCTTATCGACACCAATGCCACCTTTACCCGGACTACGCAGGTTCAGCTTTCCCATCTTATCGTGCAGCTTCGGAGTAGCTGACCAGCCTTCGTCAAACCGAGGCATGCTGTCCCTCACGCTACCAAACACAAAGGGCGCTTCGTTGGATGATGCCGCTGCCGGCTGCGGAGACTGCTGGCTCACCGCTGTAGCGGCACCAAATACACAGCCCCCGCTCTGACTCTTCCCTAATCCGAAACCGCCGCCTCCAACACCACCACCATCCCCGCTCCCTAACCCGCCATTTTCACCCTGCCTCGACCCATCCGTACCACCGCCGCTGAATGGATTCCACAGCGCCGCGGGCAGCGGCTGCGGGCGGAAGCGGGAGGAGGTGGCCGCGTGGCGCCGCTTGGCCAGACGGGGCGCGCGGCAGGCCGGCTGTGCGGCGGAGGGTCGACAGCCGGCGGCGGCGCGAGGCCCAGCCCTAGGTGGGGTTGGCCATGGGGGCGGCGGCGGGGGCTGGGGCCGCTAGGATTTTGGGGTGGGGGTGGGGCGCAGGCGCTACCGCCGGCGGCATCCCCGGCGGCGGCGGGGCATCGGCCGGCGGCAGCTGCGTGGATTTGGAGGAGAAGGTTCCGGTTCTGGAAACGTGTTGAAGGTTGGGGGTTGATTTGAGGAAGAGAGAGAGGAGAGGTTGCTTGGGGGAGGCGGCGAAGGCGAGTTTGGGTTGGCGACTACGGAGTTGGGCTTGTGGGTTTGATCGTTTGAATCCCTGGAAGACGCCGAGTTTTATTTGGATGCGGGTTGGGGTTGGCTTGGTTTGTTCCGGCCAGACATGGCAAATGCCTCGGACCGACTGGTTCACACGGTACGGTATAAACATTAAACGGGTTATATCGGTCCAGTCTAATGAGATGTACCGTGCTTAGGTTAACATCTTAGGGTATCAAGAGTGTATATATTGTAATAGGTCTTAAAGTAAGTCCCATCTAATTGTTAAGGCCACCACTGTTATGTTTGAGACCACTATTTGGTTGTAACAAGGGTCCCACTCGGCAGTAAAAAAATTGTATTTTAATGCTGCTGTTGAATGTGGTTGTTGATAGTTGGCTGGTGGGGGGAGAGAGAACAGCAGGAATAAAAAGAAAATTATATTTTAATGCTTATGGCCAGATCTTTAGCTTGAGAACTGGCCTTAAGCCTTTTTTGCTTATGGCCTGCTTAAGGTCAACCCTATAATGTATAAGGTCGACCTTAAGGTGGCTTATGATCCTCTATTTTCATACACTCCGGATGCCCTTAGCACGACAGATCAGCGCGATATGTATAGTACCGTGCCGAGTCAAGGCCTGACCAGCACAGCACATCATATTATTTACCACAATCCTCTCAGGAGACCAAGTCTACTCAGAATAGTGCAATAACTTTCTTATGATAATGAGGTAAAATTGCTTGCGGATGACAATAAAATTACTTATGTTAGGATTACTGCACTCTTCTAAGCGCGGACAGGTGATTTGGTAGTAAAATTATTTGTGATTGACAGTAAAATTATCTGTGATTGGTAATAAAAATTGTCGGACCTAAAAAGTAATTTCTAACCCTATGTTTTTACCGTGCTAGTCCTATTATCAGTAGCTAGCATATGTATATTACAACATTGTATCTCGTCCATATAAGAATAAACAAATATAGTAACTTATAATAATAAACATATGAACATAGCCTTATATAGGGCATGTTTGGCAACGGCTGCGGCTTATATCTTTTGGCTGAAATTTTTGAATTTTGGCTGTTTATGGTATAGATTACGGAGAGAGAGATACTCAATTGCGATTTTGGATGGTACAGATGTTGGGCTTTTAACGTGTACATCGTTTTACTTGTAGACCCCGTCTTGAAAAAATACTCCATTTGAATGTTAGGTACTGTAACAAAAGGCAAAAGCCGCCAGCTTCGGAGAAAAAGAATAGGCCCATAGCTGAGCTTTTGACAAAAACGCCCAACCGGCCAAATAAATCGCATAACAAGTAAATACCAGCAAATAAACAATAAATAAGATAAATTCCAGCAAGCATGCCATGGCCCACCATAGGCAACTGACTGGAGTTAAACCTTAGTAAATGACGTCAACTTCACCAATACCCTGCAGCGTGAATGTAACCAATATGGAGATCTCTTTATTATTTCTCTGATAGTGTTTAACGATCAATTATGAGTATAAAAATATACTCTGCAAGACTTTATAACAAGGTTATATAATATCCAAGGTTGTGTCAAAAGAGATGGCTAGCCTACCAAATTTTTTATTTTGCATAAAGCAAGCTTTCATTTGTAAGAATAAGTAATATATTGCAATTATAAATTGTAAAAGCAATTGATATTTGATACAAAGTAACACACAGGTAACGTAAGCATAAATCACAAATAACTCTTCACATCCATGAGCATCGACATTCACATACTCATGATCAAGTTTTAAATAAGTGCATACCTTACATTTCCAATAAAGTTTTGAAAACATAAGATTAGCCTTAGCCATATCACTAAGCTCCGCCTATAATTGAGGGCACGACCATTCGTATAGATTTTACATTCTACAGAGACTGTACACTTTACCCATAAGACACAATCAAACTCCCCATGTCGGCCATGTCTCGCGATACACGAAGTACCCGATAAGAGTGATTGTGACAAATGCCTTTACATTGCTCGACTTTAACCTTGCCCCGCCCGATGAATTTTAGGCCTCAGGAGTTAGAACAACATTAAACCCTGAAAAATCCACCATTGTGTCAACGGTTTTGGCCCCATACACAACTGTGCCAGAAACCACCTCGAGCCACTATGCTAGCGCTCGCACAACTCTGATCTACTACAAGTGCAAGATTAGACTCAAACAACTTATTATGTTAGGGCCTTCCACAAAGGCACATGTAATTAGGGGTGGAAACGAATCGGATACGATCGAATAGTATCAAATACGAATACGAATCCATATTTTTAAAACGAATTCGAATACGAATTCGAATATTCTCAAATACGAATACGAATATTCTCGAATACGAATACGGATATTTTCGAATACGGATTTTCTCGGATACGAATATCGGATAAAAGGGATTCCTAGCGATTTTGCCGATTTTCACGGTTTTGACCGGTTCTGGGTTTTAAACCACCTAAATTCAAATTTTGAATCACAAAATTTGTACGAATTTTTTATGGGTTCTAGAAACGGATCGAATACGAATCGAATAGTCTCGAATACGGATACGGATACGAATATTCTCGAATACGAATGCGAATACGAATACTCTCAAATACGGATATGAATATTCTCGAATACGAATACGAATACGAATATTTTCGAATACGAATTTTTGCTTACCATATTCGTGTTTTCTCGGATACAAATATCGGATAAAACGAATTATCCGTTATCGTTTTCCACCCCTACTTGTGATTGTACGAAACACTTAGATCACCAACAAATAAGTTCACGGTCCTTAACTGACTTGGGCGAGAGTCTCCAATAACCTACCACTACATGCGAGTTCCCTCTCACATCGCAAGTTATGTAAATATCTTGCTCAAGTCAAAACCATAGTTTTTCAGTTTTGTTTTCTATGTAAAGTATCAAGGGTGGCCCACTGGTCCAACAATATAACCAAACTCATATTTCGAAAAGTGTAACAGACCAATCATCTAATATACCGACAAACTATGCATGGCTAAGCAACTATATCTTATACTTAGTATTAAATTCCATAATCAATCATACAAGCTATGGATATCATTACTAACATGACAATATAATGGGGGAACCCGTTAACCCCTCACACACGGTTTTTACTCACTCAAGTTCATTTATGCATGCTTTTCAAAGCGTATAAGTGTGTATCCGCTAAATCCTTAGCCTTGATCCGCCTTGATCAAACTAGCTCCATCTTAGCCTAAACCGATCTCCAATGCATCGTCTATGCGCCGCTGTTTTGATCTGAGATGGTTTCTTGTATTTTAGTTAAAATACCAAAATACCCCTTGTTGACCCGTTCATCACCTTCCTTTGCAAACAATCGCCTTGCTTGCCACGTGTAGGTACACCACTAGCTTACCACGCACCGCTAAGTCTCTCCCGTCCCGGTTCTACCGAACCATGGCTCACTTGGCCCGTGCAAACCACCTGGCACTATCCCACAATTCGAACTCGTCTTCAACATTTCCACATTTCTCGTGCTATGCTTGAGCTCATTGTTTCACCTGGCATCCTTAATTGTTCTGGACCTCAACTCCATGAGGCTAGCCCTGATCACCGTCGTAGACCACAGTTGATTCCAAGTGACCCTACACATCCAAAGACAAAAAAATCATTTTCAGGCACAAGTTCTTCATGACTTGACCTACATTAGCCAAGACATGCATCATGCAACCTTAATCCAATGTCTTAGGTCAACCTAACTAAATGTATGACTCAAATCCTAAAATCCTCAAATTCTGTCCAAAACCAGTTCACACAAAGTGTGATCTTTGCAAAACCAATTGACCACTCCATAAATATCACAACGATTTATTATAACATTAATCTGGACCATCCATATGGTCCTTCAAACTTCGTGCTGCTCCATGGTTCAGATTAGGAGGTGTGTTAGAACGAGAAAC
Organism: Bonia amplexicaulis; assembly: GCA_036346245.1. Taxonomy (NCBI): domain Eukaryota; kingdom Viridiplantae; phylum Streptophyta; class Magnoliopsida; order Poales; family Poaceae; genus Bonia; species Bonia amplexicaulis. Next base: position 6,407,205 of record CM070748.1, read on the forward strand.
TTCTCGAACTCGGATACGCTCACAGGAGGGAACCGAGTCTGCCCTCTTCACCGTCCAGCCATACCGAACAGTGCCAGATTAGGAATAATTCTGATCTTTAGTCGGTCTTTGTACCAATGTCTTGTTGTACAAGTTTAGTAACTGTATAAATCAACGAATAGAATATGTGTTTTATCCATAGCAAAGAACGACATTTAACGGCTGATGATATTGTATCACAATGATAGTGGACAACCATGGCATTTAACGGCTGATGATATTGTATCGCAATGATAGTGGACAACCATTCTTTTAGGCTTGCTACATGTGGCTTTTAACTTTATTATAGTAATTGGATTTCAAATGTATATTTTTTAAGAATGATCTATAAATCGATTGTAGTAGACATTATATCTAATTTATTTAGATCATTAAAATCACACGTGAAAATTTCTCTCTTCGTACTTAAAAGAGTAGATTTCAAAAATATAAACCAAAACTATAAAATAAAGTCTAAAAAGAATGTACCTCGTATCGACTGAAAGAGGCTCGCTGCTGCTGTGGCCACAGCGATAGAGCCCCACAGGAACGTGGCCGTCGCCGACCGTATCGATCGGCGTCACCGTCACCGTGTGCGTGCTCTCTCTCTCTCTCTCTCTCTCTCTCTCTCTCCAGTCTCCCCAATCTCCATTCGGAAAGGCGCGAGCGAATAGAAAGGAAACCGAAGGAAACGCCGCCACGCCCACCGCCTTTCCGCCGAAACCGCGTCGCGCGTGCCCCGGCCCCGGCTCGTCGTCGATCGTCTCCTCCGCCCCCTCAACCTGGGCGGCGGCATTTCGTCGAACGCTCTGTGAGCTCTCCCCTCCCATCCCCTCCGCAGCGCACGATTACACGCCTCGATCCGCGGCTCACGCTCCGTGTTCATTTCTTCAGCACAATCGCTGCAATGCCCTAGTGATATTGCCTGCTTGGTCGCGGCCGGGCGATCTCGATTGTTTGCCTGCCCTATGATTGCAGTGCGCGGGGGGTGGTGGTTGTCGGAGGAACCGGGATCGAACACATTGCCTTACATGCTTTGCGCAAGACTAGACAAGCTCAACTGAAGTACGAACCCACGAAATTATACGGAGAAGATTTGAATTGTGGTCAGCTAACTCCTCCATAATCAAAAAATTGTAGTCAGCTAAGAGCCAACTAAGGTTAAGTCTTTAGATAGCTCATTTGGTCAGCAAATGCTGGTGCCTGGTGGGTTACTCGGTTGGTCCTTAAATACTGTGATTTTTTTACTCAATTTACTCTGGTTACCGGTTGAGGCTTTCTGGGCTAAAATAAGGGAATTTTAGCTGGTATTTAGTAGCCTGATGACACGAGGAAAAGCCTGATGTACTTCAGTTTACTACATTACCAACTTGTGCACACGCAGTTCCATATATTTTGACAACCGGATAGTGGGTGCTACAGGAGCTTACATGAACGCTGCACAATTATTTCAGTTTGGATTCATATTATGCTCTGTTGACTGTTGTTCGACAATTGGACTAAGTGTAATTCTAACAAATGACATTGAAGCATAGTTCATTTATCTTCAATTTATTTTTGTTGCGATCATATGTGTGCAATTGGACATTTCCAGTTCCAGAGGGGGTGTAAGTGTTTGCTCATTAGTGCAACGTTCCTTGGTCTGCTTTGGTACAATTTGACTCGACAGTTTTAAGCTAGCTGCTGTTTGATTTCCTCATGACAATGTGCCTGTTTGTATTGTGAAGCTACCACACAATAGATCTTTTTCGGCCCACTTTAAGCCGTAGCATCATGCATGCCACTGATTAGCTTGATTATTGCTTGTGGATTCAGTGAATGTTACAAGGAAAGCTGCATTTCTAAGGTTTAGCTTAAAAGTATTTATCAGTTGCTTCCATAAACTCCTTATTAATTCTAAAACTGGCTTGTAATCAAAATGCAGAAGTATAACTAATGAGACTGGTTGGTGACATCACAAAGCTCTTATTAGTTATTACAAAACTAGCCGTGTTTACTATTAAGGCCATGGCCATCCCACTGCAACATGGAAACCACCAAGCCACATGCAGGAGAAAGAATCTCGCTCCAAAAATAAGATACTCCTTTATGCGTGTATTGGACTATTGGTTAATGTCTTAAGTCTCTTGACACTTGGATTCATAAGCTGACCTAATGTATAGAGTTAAATTCTAAGGCCATCTCCACTGCGAAAGATGCTTAAACAAGTGAGAGCACGTCATATCATTGAGCATCCACTTAAGAACTCAATCCACCGACACAAGCACCTATTCGTATAGGTGGTTACATCCTCCCACAAACTCTCAAGCACCCATCAAGCATCAATGCTTGACTAAGCATCGGTGCTTAAGTTTTGACAAATTCGCTCTCCGACGTGGCAAGAAAACTACATCTAATCACCTGCCAACTTGGATAATTAGAGATGCTCTAATATTGCAAAACTGAGAGATTAATAGTTTGATATATCACATAGTCTTTTATTTTGCTTTCTTGTGCTACCTACTGGCTGATGATCTACAGTGATAGATTTTGTATATTTTTTACTCTACTTTTGCATCTTTGAAGGTTCCAATCTTTATACTCATCAATAATCTATGGCTTCCATTCATCATTTTGTACTATTGATTATCGAGTTGTTTTATTTTACCAAATTCAAGTGTAATTGGGATTTCATGCAGTTATCAATGTATTATTCAGAACTCATGTCTGTTTTTACCCGAGGGCACTCTGCCCTATTTATGATCTGTCCCTGTTTTTGTTGCGATGAGCAAGGGTTAAACCCATTACCATATGTCACAAGTCTTGAATTCGATAAATGGTGATAGATACTGATTGAAAAAAGATTTAGATTCGGATTACAGTGGCTTTAATTACCTTGTCATGTTTAGAAGATGTGCAAATTTTCTAATTTTCTCCCTTTATCTTGACATGGTACCTGCACTCTCAAATCTCAATATTAAATGCCGAATTGCCCATTACAGCCAGATATATTACCTAAAACCTGTGTAATTGCTCCTTTGAAAGAAAAAAATAATGAGTAAGTCAATCAGAACTCATATTGATACGGTAAAAATGTTTAGGTTTACTCATGTAGTATATGCACATTTTCTAATTTTCTCCCTTTATCTTGACATGGTACCTGCTAGGGGTGGAAACGGATCGGATACGATCGAATAGTCTCAAATACGAATACGAATCCATATTTTTAAAACGAATACGAATTCGAATATTCTTAAATACGGATACGAATATTCTCGAATACGAATACGGATATTTTCGAATACGGATTTTCTCGGATACAAATATCGGATAAAACGGATTTCTAGCTGTTTTGCCGATTTTTCACCGGTTTTTGACCGGTTACCGGTTTTAAACCGCCAAAATTCAAATTTTGAATCACAAAATTCGTACAGAATTTTCATGAGTTCTAGAAACGAATCGAATAGTCTCGAATATGAATCGGATACGAATATTCTCGAATACGAATGCGAATACGAATATTATCAAATACGGATACAAATATTCTTGAATACAAATACGAATATTTTCGAATACAGATTTTGCTTACCATATTCGCGTTTTCTCGGATACGAATATCGGATAAAACGAATTATCCGTTACCGTTTTCCACCCCTAGTACCTGCATTCTCAAATCTCAATATTAAATGCCGATTGCCCATTACAGCAAGATATATTACCTAAAACCTGTGTAATTTCCCCTTTGAAAGAAAAAAATAATAAGTCAATCAGGACTCATATTGATACGGTAAAAAATGTTTAGGTTTACTCATATAGTGAGTGCATAAACAAGCAGTACATATTCATGAAACGAATGTAAACTTTGTATTTATTACGAAAATTTATAGTTGTCAAGCTTTCTGTAACTTCAATTAGTGTTTTTCATAATTCCCAAGTGGTGACGTTTACCTAACTTGATCTTACTTGACTACTATTTCTCAGGCTCTGATCGTCAGCAGCAAATTTTGCAGTTTGCCATGTGCTTCTTTAGGCAACTATTATCCAAACTGGCAGTCCCACAACAAATGGTACTGCAAGGACTGAGTAATGCTGGTGCATGAGTTCGAGTTGGATTTGTCAATATCCTAAGTGGATACAATTATTCTTTGTTTGGAGTTTTGAGACCACATACTGCAGAGCACTGATATGGCAAACTACTTTTTGTGACTTCATCTGTAGATAACCCAAAATCAAACACATTTCAAAACCTTTCATGATGTTTGCCCGTCGGCATGCTTGATGAGGGTACTCTTTTTGATGTTTGATGTCACCTTTTAGATGCTGCTAGAATGGATAGGGTGACTTAGACGTTCCAGTGGCTAGTTGAAATGTGATCAATCACCAATAGTAGTTATGGCCCCGGGCCACTTTTTTTGGTATTCAATGAACTTGTGGCTTCTTGTGAAGAAACCGGTAGCTGCACAAATGATGTCATGTTCTGGAATTACTACTACTTTCTCAATGATGTATTATTGGAGCACATTGAAAACATATGAAATGTTACTTCTATTCCTGTCTTTAATTTCTGATTTTTTTCTGCAAAGTGTGGAATGTTTGTAAACCTACCACTTAGTTAGCACATAAGTAAGGTTACATACTTGATGCACCCCTACTATATGGAATGCAAAAGGTAAGAAGCCATGCAGAGAAGATAATAATTGAATAAAGAGCAATATGTTAATCTTTTTTTCCTTCTGATCATTTACCTTATCAAAATGAGATGGCATGAAGGCGTTTCTTCACTGGGTGTCTGTGGTGAACCGTGTCATTATCGAGGGGTAATAACATTAGTCAATAGATTGTTACTCGTTTATTCAGTAGAATTTCGTTTTAACAAATAACAAATCCATCAGAATGGTTACAACAGAACAATAATTAGAGATTAAAAGTACTTTATTAGTTACAAGCCATGCATGACTTAAGGTCTGTACATACGATGTCCTGGGTTATTACAATATTTACTGTCCGTGATCACACAGGATACTAAACATAAGTAAGAATATATACATATATCATAGTACCCGTCCGATTCTGTACGACGAGCTACAGGTCGTCTAGTCTCCCAATTGTCGTATAAGACCTCCACCACATTGAACTCTCAATCAGCCTCATATCGCTAGGTGCCTTTATTATCAACTCCACCATCATTAATTCCCAAGTATACCCCGGCTGAATATGGCTTTGAAAGGGATTTTAATAGCAAGAGTGAGCACAAAGTACTCAACAAGTTTTCAAATAATGATACACATTTGTCGTTATATTTATCTGGTTCTTACCTGATCTGTTATCCATAAACCCATTATTGTCATTTTGAAGAGTTTGTGAGATTTTAACTTCTAAAATTGTTTTAACAATCATTCTAGGGAAGAGAAAACTCCAATGGTTTTTGTAGATTCTTATCCAAAATACTGGCAGGAATTCATGATATTTAGTACTACGCAAACCTGTACTACTTTACCGATAGCTATTCTGAATTCTTATGGACACTAGGTCTTTTGCATTTCCTTTGATGCGATCCCAAATTTAGAATATAGAATGTTTTCTTGACTCTTATTACTATGTCTCTATCGGACTATTAAAATAGTTGTTGGTCAAGCGGGTCTGAATACTCGACACTCCACCTACACTAATATAAGCGCCATGGAACTCCTAGGGTCTATACTGATCCTGAGTTCCTCCCCTAGTTTATATTACTTACCCTGATGGAGCCTAAGTCGGAAATATGGTTGATATTGTTTTACGACTCATTCTAGAATAAAGATTATTTTCTAGTCCTTATATTATATCCATATGTAGTGGGTCTCACCTACCTCTGAAATCTCTACCAGTGCAACCTCTACCCTCATTTAGTATTTTCCTTTGCATGCCATTGCTCCTTTAGTGAATCTGATACCTTTATTTTCTTACCATGTTTTCTTTTCTTCTGGTCATTCCTCTTTTCTTTTAGAAATTACTTTTGATGCAAGGTAATTATAGAAAATAATCGTAGCCAAAGTAATTCATGTACCACATCATGCTTAAAAGCCTACTTCACTTGCCTGACTGTAAGGTAGCTACCTCAGTGGTAGTCTGACTAGCCTCTTCCCCTTGGACCAATTTTTTCCCTGAATTATTTGAGGTCAAAACAACTATTTAGAATTTTGTTAATTTATTCCAGATGAAGCAACAAATTTTGTTGAGTATTTTATACTTTATTTTGATTTTTTTTTACTATTCTAGAAGTTATGTTTTCCTGCATTATTTAGTAATATTCATTAAGGTTATTTTTGTTAGCATTTTCATGTATATTATCTTTGCTTTTATGTGAGGGCTTAGATTTATTAACGGTTTATTCGTTTTTTCTTTTCCTTCTATTTTTCGGTGTTGGCCCAAAGGCCTATTTACGGTGCGCATATCCCTATTGAGTCGACCTGATTGGCCCACTCGCCTCCACTCTTATCCCTTTCTCATCTGTCTTCTTTTCTTGTCTTCAACCACTCCTGATTCCTTTTGCCTCCCCTCTTCTCTCTTTCAGCTCCTCCGCCTAACTCGGCCTTGTCGGCCTCGCCTCCCCTCAGTGATTCCCCCTCCTTTCGAGCACCGCCGGTGTTCAAGTTTGTCCTATTTGCTCACCTCCTCCCTTCAGCCATTGATCCAAATCCGGTCAGATCCCTCTATGTTTTTGAGGGTTTGGCTCTATGGATCCGGTCCAAGGTAAGTGGATCTCGATATTTTTCTGACTGAATTCATTACCCCTCCCCCTTTTCTCTACCATGTATCTTGCTATGGTTCTTCGGTGTACTATACCACTCCGGTGTCTTCCGGTCCGCTGGTGCTATGCGCTCGGTCGTCATCGCCACCACCTTCCTTCTGCCACCATTTGCCCATGCAGAGTTGAATCTCCGCATGTGCTCTTTGGCTATGCCAGCTCTTTCTTCCCGAGCAGTGCATCATGGCAGTGGTGAACCGCTGACGTCGGGCCTTCTCGATGGCTATTGGCCATCGGTGCCATGCAATGGTGATCGTGGTTTCATCTCCCGGCTATCCTTCATCGGCATCATGCATCTCAATGGCCATGAGCCACCGACACCTGGTCCTTGATCCTCGGCTCCTCCTGGTTCCTTCTTACTCCTTATTCTTACATTGTTGCCCTCTTCTAGTTCTATAATGTTGATGATTTTGGTTTAAGGGTTGTGTGATGCATGTTGTGTGATTAGCTGTGAGGTTGTCTAGGGTTTAAGGGGGAGCATTGCGGTAAGAAATCGTAAGGTACTGGGGTCGTGGGCATGCGCCAGGGAGTATGCTCATAGCCCGAGGTCTCCTTGGATGGCCGCCGACCTCCCTCTACCCTAGTGTGGTGAGCCGGGGTGATGCCTCGTCGTGGCTCTGTTGGTTAGGCCCTAGTGTTAGCAAAATGGAAATGAAGTTCATGATGTTATCTTATTGGTGTTGTTAGCTTGGATTAAGGGTTTCAGGGGATGCCCTTGCTCTCACTTGATCATGCTTTTCTAATTTGGCTAAGATATGTGGAGTCGTCCTCTGGCTGAGGTACTCTTCAATGGTCCTTCGGTCTTGGCTTGACTTTCTCTTCTGACTATGCCAGGCCTCTTGGCCATATGCTGGCCGGGGATGGTTGTGAGTGATATGGGCAATGGCATGGGGTGGTGCTTATGAGAGGTGATGTGTGAAGGCAGCCTCCTATTGGTTTTAATATGACAGTGGCTGTGGCAGTGAGGCGAGCTCACTAGGGACTATGGGCGGTGGTCTTGTTGGCTTTCTCCTTTCCCCTCTCTGCTGGCCCTTGCTGGCTTACTGCATGGCCTTGGTTGGGCTTAGTGATGACTGGTAGGGGTGCAAACGGATCGGATTCGGACAGATATTGTTGTTACCATATCCTAACCCATATTTTTTCTCCGGATTCGGTACCAATCGGATTTGGTGCCGGATCGGTCGGGATTAACCCGAGCCGTTTGCACCCCTACTTGTTTGTAAGGAATGCATGCGGTACAAAAAATGGAGTAGGAGGACATACTGTCAAGAACTTGATGTTACTACTTAAAACTTGATGTGGAAGATTTTATTTTACCATTGCAAAATAAAATGAAACGTCAAATAGTAGCACTAACCTGAAATCAAACTTGAAGACGTATCGGATTCGGACGGATATTGCTGTTACCATATCCTAACCCATATTTTTTCTCCGGATTCGGTACTAATCGGATTCGGTGCCGGATCGGTCGGGATTAACTCGACCCGTTTGCACCTCTAATGACTGGTGGCTTATAATGTGGCTTGTGCATGGCTTTGAAGGGATGACTCACCAGAAAAAAGTAAAAAGGTAATGTGAAGGTAAGAATAGAAGTTTTATCGCTGAATAATATAAACCTAATATGCAAGAGGTGACGATTAGCCCTGGACAATCCTGGTATCTCGATGAGTGATTACCCTTATGTAATATTACTAACACTTAGGTTCTGACGGTAATTTATTATTCAAACTTGCTTTAGCTTTATATTTGTGGTTTTTGGATAATATGATTTTGTAGGTATTTCAACTGGAGCCGACTTATGAAGATTTAAAGATATATTTTTTGACGAAAAAATAGTAGGAGAGGCACCTATTGTGCTATATTAACATAAGGTAAAAGAGTACAAAAAGGGAAGAGAGGAAGAAAGGGGAGAAAGACAAAGAGAAAAGCCAAAAAGGAATTAGAGAGACTGGAACCAAGAAGCAAGCAAATCTTGAGAGTCCAGCTTAACGCTATGCAACAGGAGGGAAGCCTCAAGCCTAAGCCGTGATTTCCATATATTAAAGCTATGATCTGATGCTGAAAAACGAGATCATTTCTAATTTTCCAAATGGTCCAGGCGGTGAGGATGAATTTCTCCATGAAGAAGTGACCAATGAAGGCTTGCTTTGCATTATACACTCTTGTTGGAGTATTTGTGTCCAAAGACCAGTGAATGCTAATCTCATTCCAGCATTGAGTGGCGAAAGAGCATTCAAAGAACAAATGAGTAATGGTTTATACACTTTGAGAATTGCATAATCCATAGTGGTCATTGGCATCAAGAATAAAGTTCTTCCTTCTTAACATGTCTTTGGTAGTGAGTCTATCCACGAAGAGGAGCCAAGCAAAGACCTTTGGTTTCATGTGACATTTATATTTCCAGATCAAGGGGAAGATTGGTGGGGTTGCAATGAAATTGAGCGGTCTAGAGTACCATTTCTATGAAGAGTAAGTAGTGTTGCCCTAGATGTAAGTCCACTCATCATAGATATTATTGTTAATGGCAACTTCATTAGTGTGGTCTAGAAGCTACAGATACTATGTATAAGCTTCCTCCGATAATGGTAGCTGAAACCTAATATGCGGCTCCGGTAGTTGTATGAAATCCTTGATTGAGATATCTTGATTACGAGCATAACAAAATAGTCGTGGAAATTTGTTGTAGAGGAAATTTCCATCCCAGGAGTCCTTCCAAAATAATATATCTTGGCCATTGCCTAATTTCCCCATTGCAATGCCACGGAATTGAGTGATATCTTTCATCACATCTTTCCACTAAAAAGAGCCACAAGGTGTTGCTGCATGCTGAATCTCATTGTGTAGTATTTGTTCCTAATCAATTTTACCCAAGGTATTTCTGTTTATCCATAGAACTTGTGTAAATACTTTAATAGTAAGCCATCATTGAGGGCTTTAAGATTAAGAACTCTAAGACCCCCCCTTTTTCTTTGGTTTACAGACCATGTCCCATGCTGCTAGTGAATTGCAACGAGTTTGAAGATCTGGAGAGCCTCTCTAGAGGCAGTGGCGCCTAACTCTATCAATCTGATCAATCACCTTTTTTGGCAATCTGAGCAAACACATTTGATAAACCGACTACAAGGAAAGGATAGCATTAACTAACATTAGTATTCCCCCATAGGAGAGGAAGTTTGTGAAGCTTGCTAGAAGTCTTTCCACCCTGTCTACTAAGGGTAAGAAATCCTTCACTTTTGGCTTTGTGTTCCTAGCGGGAGGCCTAAGTAGGTGAAGGGCATAGATCCAGTTTTGCAACCAAAAACCCTTGCAAGATTGGCAAGTTTGTCCAAGGAGACAATGATGGGAATCATGACTAACTTATGAAGGCTAACTTTTAGTCCGGTGGAGGTGTAAAATGTCTGAGTAGTCCTCTTAGACAAAGAAGCTGTCTGGAGTAGGTTGGCAAGATGATAAGAGTGTTATCTGCATATTGGACCACCGGAAAGCTGTCATCCTCTTGGGAAGGAATCGGGTGCTTAAGGATTTCCCTTCTGGCCACTTCATTGATTATGGATTGCGGGAGGTCAGCCCCTAAGAAAAATAGGAGTGGAGAAAGAGGGTCCCCTTGTCTGACCCCCTCTGTTGCACCAGAAGGATTTTCTTGGCACTCCGTTTGGTAGGACCGAAGATTGGCCAGAGGAAAGAATACAGGCCATCCAGGAGATCCACTTTTTAGGAAAACCTTTGGCTTGTTACACTTCCAGGATCGCTTCATGCTCTATAGTGTCAAAGGCTTTTTCAAAGTCCAATTTGAGAACTAGGATTTCGTTTTTGCTATGCTTGCATTGGTAAATGCGAACGCCTAGGCCAGGTAGTCTTAGATTGTTCTTGTTTTAATGAATCCATACTGATTCTTGTGGACTAAATTAACAATTTCTTTTTGAAGCCTATTAGCCAATATCTTTGTGAGAAGTTTTAGCATTTAGTTGAGCAAAGAAATCGGTCTGAAATCATTCAAAGTCTCTGGGTTTTCTTTCTTTTGGACTAATGTTATGTATGAGGAATTGATGCTTTGGATGTTTACCACTTAATTAAAGAAATCATGACATAGAGAATGGATATCCTGCCGAATTATGCTCCAACACTTACGAATGAAAAGTCCATTGAAATCATTCGGCCCAGGGGATTTATCTGTTGGGAGCCTCTTGACCGTATCATCCATCTCTTGTTGAGAGCAGTCCTCCACTAAATGGAGTAGATTACAGGTTGCCGAAATAATCTCATTTAGGTCGAATTGCATTGTGGGTTGGGTTGAGGTACCCATTATTAGCTTGAAAGAACTCTAGATGACTACTGGTTTCCCTTGATGAGAAGACATTGTTGTTCCACTTCAAGAGTTAAAAAATGGATGTAGTTCCTTCTGTAATAGTCTGTTGCTTGCGCATGAAATAATTTGGTGTTTTCATCACCTAGCTTGGCCCAACGGAAAGTGGAACATGCTGATTTTCAGAGCCTTTTTGAAGCTTTTAAAATAAAATTCATCGGTTTGATATTTCTGGAATTAATAAAAGCTTAAGTTGAATTTTTATTAATAAAAAATTTAACATGACTAAATTAACTTTAAAATTTCTTAGAAGTATTTTATTTGGGTTCCTTGTGTTTCAAGGAATTTTTTGAAGTTTTTCTTGGATTTTTCTGGAGTTGTTTGCTATTTTCTAGAGCTCACAAGATTTATTTGAATTTATGGAAAAAAAGAAAATCCCTAAAATCTCCAAAAGCCAGTTGGGCCGAAGCCCACTCCCTTCGGCCCGCTCCGCCCGCCAGCCTGGCCACCCCCGCGCTCGACACGAGTCGGCCATCTGTCGCACGCCGCCGCATTCGAGCCATCCGAGCCGCCCTCTCCCTTAGCCGTCCGATGGACACGTGTCATCCATCCGTGAGCCAGGCTGTTGTTCATCTTCCTCCTGATTTCTCATCGCCGTGTCCGTCTCGATCTCCGCTGCTGCCTCGACGTGCGTGCCCGATCCGAACTCCACCGCCATGTCCGAGCGCCCTTCCTCAGCGTCTGGGTATAAAAGACGTGCCCCTCCTCTCGTTTTCCTCATCCCGCAGTGTCGCCGCCTCGCCTTTCGAGCCCGCCGTCGAGCACCGTCACCCTCGTCGTCTTCGGTCGTTTTCGTTGCCGTTGTGCCTGTGCCACCGTGCTTAGTCATCGACCTCCGCCGTCATCTTTGCTGCCTGCCTCGCTGGTGGTGAGACTTCGTCGTTCCCCATCATCTGTCCTCGCCGCCGCCCTGCCGTTTCGTCTTGCCGCCAGTTAGTCCGCCACCGCCCACCCGCTCGCCTGTCGTGCCGCCCTCGGTTCCCGTGCCGTTGCCGTGTTCCCACACCACGCGCCCCTTTGTCTCCTCCGAGGACGTGGTCCGTCGTGCATTGAGCCACTGACGTGTGGGTCCCACATGTTAGGTCTACTGTGCCATAGACCTGTGAGTCGACCGAGCCGAGTCAGCCGCAACCTCACCTGCCACACCAGCCCTAGTTGCCAGTCAGCAGCCACATCAGCACGCCCAGTCATCGTGCACTGTTTCGTGAGCCAGGTTCACGGTGCACCAGGTTCACAACCCAGTAATATTTTCCAATTTTCAGCCTTTTTATTTAGATTAGATTTTTCGAGAGCCCATTCTCCTCCGTCTTAACTCCGATTGACCCGATTATTTTTCCTAAATTCATCTAAAATTGATCTCTATCTTTTGGTTCTCATTTTGATGTTTTGGAGTTCATTTGAATTTTGTTTGAATTTGTTTTGTGTTTTGTTTCATTTTCTCTCTTGTTAGATCACGCTTTCGAAAGAGCTAAAGCAAGATTTGAAGATCAAAAGCCATTAACTGAGTAAGGCTAAGGCAAGTCGTGTCCTTTACTCATGTTGAACCTAGTTTTTAAATCTATTATGTATTATTTTATTTTAAATTATCACGCATCTCTATTTTATTACAAACCTTTGTATTGGTAGTTAATGACCTATTCAATTAATTCCTCCTTGATAATTTGAATGTCATGATTTCATTGTCACCATAGGATGGGTAATTATCTAGTTATGCAATATTAGTTATCAGATGGGTTGTACGTTTAAAATTGCTTAGCCATGCTTATAGTTATGTTGAGTTTACCATCACATGTGATTAATTAATTAATTTTGACTTGATGATATATTGGAACGTGGTGGTCCGCCACAGTTATAAAATTTGAGCACCATGACACGAGTAGTGTCATTGGTGTTGGTTATATAAAAATGGTTTTCACTTGGGCGAATGATCGTGCAGTAAAGGGGGTGCAATTTGCACATCAGGATGTGAATGTTTCACCTGGGTAATGTCTAAGGACTTAACTTTGTGCACAATTGATCTGAGCCTTACCATGCAAACCACATATTTAGTATGGGATAGATCTGGCATAATAATTTGTGAAGTCTCAACCTTGATTTTGCTACTGATGTTGTATTGGCGCAAGAGGGGGCAATTATCGACTAGGTGGTTAGCTTTCTCGACGGTGAAACCTTAGCGAGCGAGATCGGGTTGAGAAGGAGCATTGTAAAAGCCTTGTTGTGATTTTCTTTAACGTGAGGAATATCACATCATGTGGGTACAATTGTGCAACCTCTACATAGTGTAAAACTATTCGAATAGCCATGTTCCCGGTTATGGACGATCCTCAGTGATTTCACATGAGGGGTAGATTTTTCATAAAAATCTGGATGGGTTAAGTTGAGAAGTGAATGGTTGGTACACTGGTGGTTCATTACGTGAATCTTAGTTCACGGGTGATTCATTGGGGCGAATGGTCAGTTTACTTGTGGTTTTCTCAATTTTTTTGATTACTTATTTATTATCATTGTCAAAGTCCACTTTTCAATCTATTTATTGTATTTACTTTAAATTGTTGCTTTACACAAAATAACCTTTCAGCCATCCTTTGGTAAGCCTTGCATATTATATTGTATTCTTTGTTACAAACGACTTGCTGAGTACTCTATGTACTCATAGCTATATCCACATTTGCTTAGATGAGGCAGAAGGACTAGACCAACAGGAGTCACCTCTGCCTGCTAACCTGACAATCGGCGCACGGAGCCCAGAGGTCGTCGGCGATCCGGCGGGCGGCGACGCATGAGGAGGTGCTCAGGAGCAAGAGGAGGCGTCGGGGAGGCAGACTTACTTTAGCGCAGAGTCCGAGGGGCTCGGAGATCGGCCGGCGAGGGCTCTCCAGCGGTGGATTCGCTTGGTGGAGGGGCAGAGGACGTTTGCACGGGGACGAGGAAGGCGCAGCTGGCGTTGTCGAGGGGCTAAGAGGACCGAGGCGGCGGCGATTTCTCGCCGGAGCTCGCTCGGGCGGCAAAGACGAAGAAACATGGTACGGTGAGGGCTTGAGCACGAAGGGGAGGAATTAGGAGAGGGTAAAGGGAAGATGGTGCATGGGGATCCTCTGGGAGGGTTTTATAGTGGTAGGGGAGGAGGGGAGTGCCGTCGGTTGCTCAACGGAGTAACGCCGGCCATTGGTGGCGTGATGCGACAGTTAGGGAGCTTTAAATAGAGGAAAAACGGCGGAGATTGATGGAGAGTGATGGTGGGGCATTCAATGGCCATTAATGGCTGGGAGAAATGGGTGGACGGCGACGAAATGAGCTTAGGCACGTGATAATGGTGGCGACGCGAGGAGGAAGAAGGGGAGGAGAGAGAGAGGAGCCAGACAGGCGGGGCCGCGTGTTGGTGAGAGAGAAGGGGACAGGAAAGAGCGGACGGTCGGATATGCGATATGTGGCGCATGTAGAAGATCAGGGCTATCTGATTAAAATGAAGGGGTAAATGACCATGAACGGACAAGATTAAATCGGGGAAGATGTATTTGATCTAGGCCGTCGGATGAGAACGAAGGGGTAAGTGAGATCGAGCGACTGGGATTAGATCGGGTGAGGTGGACTGAATCTGGGAGCAACACGTGTCAATCTGAGGTTAATCCAGATTTAATTTTTATTTTAAATTTTCAGAAATACCAAAAAACATTATAAATACTTAGAAAATAGGAAATAAAGTCTAACAATTCTAGAAAAATTCACAAAAATTTCTGGAGACATTTTAGACTTAGGAAAAATATTTCTAAATTAAAGTAGGGATTTTAATTTTTACAAAAATACTTTTTAGCTTTGAAATTGACTTTTAAAAACCAGAAAAGCATAGAAAACCCAGATAAAAGCCAAATGCTTTTAAATAATTAATTTGAAATAGTATTTTTAGAAATTCAAAATATCTTTCTTTAATAATATTATTGTATTTTTCAAATTAAATTAGTTTTTAAGAATAGCCTTTTTGAAAGCTAAAAATAGGCAAATAAAATCCCCAAAATTTAGTCAACCAAAGAGCACTTGATTTTAAATTAAATTAAATTTAGTTTTTTTACTAAGAATTTTGAAATAAACAGCTGGGCTGTTACAAAGAGTTTGAATAAACCTTGTGTTCGGAAGGGTTTCGGGTCCCTTGGTTTTGGAAGAGATAAGGTTTTGAGTCCGTGTTTGAGATAGACACAGTTTGTAGTGTTAACCCATAAAAGCAAAGCGAGGCTATGGGTTAATGTGTGGTATTTAGAGAGTTTTGTGCAGATTTTGAGAGAGACTTGTTTTAGGGCTTTCGTTAAGAAGGCTTTTAGGGGTATCGTAAGGGCGCTTTGTAAATCCACGAAAATTTAGCAATAAAGAATATCTTGAATCAATCTGGCTCGTAATTTCTGGAGATTGTTATTTGAGCGAAGCGTTCGACTATGTGCAACGCTGAGCATCGAGTAGTCGATCGAGCTATCGAATTCTTCATCGACTACGTAGAGATTTCAAAAAGCGGAGACAATCATTTACTCCTCTCTGATTGTGCTATATGATCCTACACTAGTCAAGTGAATTCTTACACTAGTTGATCGTAAATTCACCCCTCAAAACTTTCAATTGATGACCACAAGCAAAACAACACCATATTCGTTGAGGAAACTGATCTATGAAAAATTGAACATGATTTAAGAATGCTTCGAACTACTTTAGTTAGAAGAAAGGTACACTTGAACAACACAAACATCAAGTTTTTATGCTTTACATTAGTTTCTTTCTTCTGTATGTATGAATAGCGCTTGTATTCATCATGAGGCTAATGGGCCAATATATATACAAGTACACATATGACATATATGCTGGAAGCCCTTTATACAATACAGAAAATACATAGCTAATAATATACATCTAACACCCACTCAAACTTATGGTGGTTCAACAACATGAAGTTTGGAGAGATAGAAAATGTGCTAGGCTCTGGCCTATGCCTTAGCTCGCAGCTCAGCCTTAGCACTCGAACAAAAACTGTTGTTTGCTTCTTAGTCTTTCAAGTAATGAGAGAACCACCAAGAAAAACGTAATAGACAGATAGAGACCGGTGATCAAAATGATCACTAGCTCACGTGGCATTAGAATATACCTAAAACTTTAAAGAGCTAGAGCGAGAGAAAAAGAGACGTGAGTGATGGTTCCATGAAGATATCGTAGAACACGAAGAAGATGACTATAGTGGAGCTGAGTGACAACATAGACAAACTAACTCAAGGTTTGCACTGGATACAAAATATCAAGATGAGTGACACTAAGATAAACAAGACTCCCAACAAGGTGACTATAGCGGGTATGATCAAGAAGAGGTTCACAATCAGTGGATCGAAGATGAACAATAAGCTCTATGGGAGTCTTAGTTGTGCACTAATTGGTAAGAGAAGCACGATCAAGAAGGTTATGAATGTACTTTTTTTGGGACAAATAGAAGCCCTCAGGTGTAGAAATAACCTTAATCCTAAAAAAAGTAGCAAAGAGGACCCAGATCAGACATGAAAAACTGCTGACTAAGATGCTCCTCGACAAAAGTGATGTCCTAAGAAGCATCTCCAATAATAATAATATAATCATCATATAAAAGAAGAAGCATCTGACTATGAGGTAGGATCATGAGCACTAGCAGAGAAACTAGCCGCAGTGACAACAGAACAAAAATAATTAAACCAGGCACGAGGAGCTTTCTTGAGGATGTAAACAGATCAGTGAAGGCGACAAACCATACCCTCAGGAATACAATACCCCGATGGTGATTGCATATAAACCTCCTCACACAGCTCACCATTGGGAAAGACATTCTTAACATCAAGCTGAGAGATGGACCATGCTCAAATAGACACCACAACAAGAAGACTGGGAATAGTGGTTATGTGAGCAACATGAGTAAAAGTCTCATAATAATCACGACCATGCTCCTGCTAAAAATCAAGTGCCAGGAGACGAGCCTTGTGTGCTCAAGAGAACCATCAGAGCGAATCTTAACCTTGTAGACCCACTTGCACATGATAGGAGTAACATGTGCAGGAAGAGGGACAAGATCCCACGTGATAGTATGCTCAAGAGCAGTGATCTCCTCTACCATCGCATGCTGTCACTCCTATGAACAACGGCATCATAATAAGAAGTCGGTGCGACAAGGGCAGTGGTAGCAAAACCAAAGCGCTCAGGAGGCCAAATAGACTCGCGATCACAAAGAGCATATTGAGGAGGAAACACCAAAGAAGATGGCCCATTAGAAGAAGATGATGCATAAGAAGAACCCTCAACTTGTGAACGATGAGTGTAGTGGAGAGGATAAGAAGAAACAAGACCAGGGGAAACCTCTGGAGGGGGTGCCTGTGGAGAAGGAGGTGCTAGCTGTCGGACCAAGATTTTAAAATCCGGAATCCTCTGTGATTTCACCACACTATTCCCTAGATCAGTAGATAGTGCTCACAGATACAGTACTGAACATCAAAACACATATCATGCGGAAGCGTAAATATAATAGTAGACTTACTCATGGGCTGATCAGGCCGAAATCAATGAAATACAGCAGCAAAAATGAAGCACACAGGTGGGACCCTCAAGACGTGCCCACAGGCAGCCAACTAGGGTTTGCGACCTAGTTCTTGACATCTTCATCTTCTTCACCATCATGACCAAGTGTATTGTTGAAGCGTAGCGATCTGATTCCTGACTCCTGGATTAATCGAGTGAGCGAGGGTGAGCACAAACCACCATGCTCCGCGAGCTAATACACATGATACAAATAGATAACATGCGTGGCTTATCAAGGGAAATCTTGGGTTATTTTATTTGCCATAAATTGCTTTTAAAATATGATACATAGAAATTTCCTGAGACCTAGCAGTTTTTAACTAAAACAAATTTTATCAATATATGAAAGAATGCAATGATAATAGCGATCAAGATTCCATCCATCGTTACATGGTTTCTGCACCATATGCTAACCTTTCAGTGTTATAACCGCTTACCTTATCACTGGGGCACACCCAGGGCAACACAAATCAGGGCTCCACTGCCCACCACTTTTTTAATTCCACCCACAATGTTTTTGAAATAGAAATATATCTGGTTAAGTTCTCATGTCCGCCCTTGACCGTGGGCATGGCTATTCAAATAGTTTTCACTCCGCAGAGTTTGTACACTTTACCTACAAGAGATAATCCGCTCGTTGCTCCATACGATTCCGTAGTCATGTGGTTGAGTAGATCATCACAAGGCTGTTACAATGCATCGTCCTAATGTGGTTACGCCCACTAAGGTCTTTCTTTTGTAAGATACGACCATCCCTCGAGAAGTTTCGCTCTTGAGCTGTCACGGGCAGAGGCGGGGATGAGACCATCCTTTCCTTTGCACGTGTGCACACCTTCACGTAACCACGCTATGTTAACACAAATTAGTTAGCCCTGTCTACAATTTGTCAGCTTGTGGTTGTACTGTTATACACTGGGAGGTCATCACAAGATTCAGTCCTTAGGGTTATATGGGCGGTTCTACCACTAACCACACTCTCGTGGAACACTGCACCACACCCCCTAAATCATCCGCCTAGATATTTAAGCAAGTTGGGGTTTTGGGAGCATAAAATATCCATGTCAAAATATACCAGCCATTTTCACCATGACTTCCCAAATCAGTTTCTCATGATTAAAAGTGATATTTAGGGCATTTTGGTGCCATCGAGTATCTAAGTAGTACTAATCATGGTGAATAATTGTACACTTATTTTTTAAAGGTTACCATTATAATTTTTCTAGGGTAACAAGGTTCAAAGGTTCAAATATTACAAAGGAGGTGTAATACTAACAAGTCAAGTAATGGACATATACTTAGAATCTTAAAACAAACATATATTTGCATATGAAATAATAGTATGCAATTTGATAATTTAAACAAAAGTAATTTACAAAAAATATAGGTTCAACATGATCAAAGTATTGACTCGCCTTGCACAGTTTGCCGTGGTCTTGAGCTCACTCAAACCTTTCTCATTCGATGGTCTTGAGCTTGTGGTCTTCATCTGGATCTTGGTCTCGCTTCACCCATTGGTGCTTCAGGACTCCAATTCTAATTACGCGCTAAACAACTGATTTCAAATAAATGCAAATAACTCAAAATATCCAAATAAATCCAAATAAACCCGATTTAGCTTTATTATGAGTTAATGGGTGTCTTGAGACAAGGTTGATTGGGCGCGGAGTACTGATGGAGTCAAACGGGGTTGGAGCGAAGCGATGATTGGTAGAAAGAAATTTGCTGAGACGGATGTCAAGGAAGGTTTATGGTGAAGGAATATTCATGGGAATATTCCGCTTAGAACTCGAAGATGGCTAGGCATAGCTGACGACAAAATATCATGACTTGGTCTCTAATTTAATAACTTCTTTTATTATTTTATATTTATCAAGAAACTTCTATGAGTTAGGTTAGACCTATGAATGGATGTATGAGTTTAGTTTATTAAATTAATCTTTAGAGTATGTATTCCTAGAAACTTGAGTTGTGGTATTTTATGGGATTCTATTTACCAATTATTTGAAGTATTCACATAATGATTAGTTTAATAATTCATTGAAGCACGTGAGTATTTAATTATCTCATTGATGTTTAATAGTATTTTTTTAGTATATTTATTTACTACTCATCTGCGACTATTGGTCATAATATTACATTGTTCTTCAGATTATTCATTGGCGAAATTATTCCAATGTCCGATGATCCAAGGCCATTATATTTTAATACCTAATTATGATCTTTTAATTGAAGGTACTCTAAGAATCAACTGACATTTATACTTTATTCTTTTATTTAGCGTCTGGCATAATTTAATCTTAATTAAATTTTATTTACATAGAGCCGAGCTTGCTATACACAATTATATTTCACTATCATTATTAACAAAATCTATCATTGCGATTCATTTATCGGCAATGTGCTAATGACAGGGATTATATTTTAAATTATGACTTTCTAATTTAAAAGTGTATTTCATTTTAAATGGTTACGACATATCGTTTAATTAATTTTATGAAGCAGCTTGATTTGTTATTTACCTTGTTGCCTTCGGTTGGGATTTTTATTAAATTTGGACATTTCACCAAAGCCATATTTTATTAATGCCCTTTTATTAACAATTAAACTTTAAATAAGTATTCAAGCCACACTAGTTCCTCATATATGATATTTAATGCAATATTAAATCTTAAATAATCTTATTTACATCCTAATCAAATTTATTAGCTTCCTTGGATTAATTTCTAGTTTTCCTTAATTGAAATGGATTAAAGGAAAATAAAAATAAAATAAAAATGTGGGAAACAGATTGAACAGCTGGACTGCGGGTTAACGCACTTCGGTTAATAACCTGGTAGCCGCTTGCTTGTGATTTGAAGGGAGGCAATTATACAGAAAAGGTGAGGGTGTGGCTGGGGCAAAAACAGAGGAATCCGGCAGTGTTCAGTGCTGGGTCGTTGGCGGTAGGCGGTGGCCGGGGAGTCTAGCGTAGCCAGCAAAATGGGTTCTACCGGGGGTGGGGAAGCTTCTGGTGGTGTCATCACAGGCCATGGTGGCGCCGAGAGTGGCTGGTGTTGGCTTGAGCGGTCAGAGGCAGGGGTGGAATGGGACGCTTATGGCCGGGAGGAGGAAGGGGAGAAGTCGGGTGCGTACAAGCATTTAGGGGGTAGAGAGATGCTCACTAGGCTGTTGGTTGAACCGGAGGGGTCCGAGGTTGACCGGCACCGTGAGCCTGCGGCGGCGTTGGAAGGCTCACGTCGCCGGCTGGTTGCGGCGAAGGGGAGAGCGGGGCGGTGCTTGGGGAAGCTCTATGGTGGCTTGGTGATGCCCCCGGCTAAGGGAATTAAGCTGGAGCGCAATGAGCTAGGAATAGTGGTGGTGGCAGCGGTTTTGGCCGGATTTTGGGGAGGTAGGTGCTCCGGCGATCTCGATGCATGAAAATTCAATTAACTTGGAGATGGAGCACATGGGAGGTGGAGACACGATGTGACGTGATCACATTTGTGATGGCATCACCGGATGGCTGGGAATGGCGAGGAGGTGGGTCGGCTGATGCACGGGCTGGCATTGCCCTGCTCGAGGGGAGAAGAAGCAAGAGGGGGGCTCTATAGGGGAAGCATTGGGGGCGACAGGGCTAATTATAGTAGTGGAGGGAGGACTGTAGAGGCACTATTGCCGGAGACAGTGGAACCGTGGCCGGGATGGGACGACGGCGTTTATAGTCGACGCGAGCAGCGCACGGTTAGGCGACGTGCGCGCGTAGGGCATGGCGTGCGGCTGGAAGGGAATGGCGCCGGGGACAGCGGTGAGACAAGAGTAGGGCGAGGGCGCAGACGTGAGCGCAATAGGAGCAGGTGCGGACAAGGCTACGACGTGGGCACGGGAGCTGAGACGCCGGTGGCCAGGCGGGGACGCGACGGAGGCGATGCGGGCAACGTGATGGCGACGTGCACACAGTGGGAGTGGGCGGGAGTGACGCGCACAGGGAGCTGGTGTGGCTGGGCAAAGACAGAGAGCGAACGGGAAAATGGAGAAGAAGGAAAAAGAAAGAGGGAAGGAGGATGGAGAGAGAAGAAGGAACGGGGGAGGGGGCCTGCTGGCAGGGAGAAGAAAGGAGAGAGAGAGAAGAAAGAAAAAGGAGGGAGGGCCCACATGGAAGAAGGAGAAGGAAAAAGAAGAAGGAATTGGCTAGCAAAATTTGGAATTTGATATTTTTCCTTAGGAATTGGCTAGAACTTCGAATTCCTTTCAAATTGTATTTATTTATTTAGCTAATTATCTCTCTCTATTTTATAAACCTTGTTTTAATTTAATAAATTAAAATTGGATTTTTAGTCTAAATTTTAATTTACATTAGGATTTACTGATTTTGAGTTTTGTATGATATTCAAAATTTTGAATTCTTTGTTCAATTATTTAGATGCAAGTTTTTAATATTCCTTTAGCCATTGCTTTTCTTTACCTAGTTATATTAAATTTTAAATTTTTATTTCCTTTACCTAATATTTGAATTTTAATTTGTGTGTAGATCCTTAGATTTTTTCCATTTCTTTTATTAATACCTTTATTGCTTTTACTTTGGATATTATTTCTCAATATATTAATTTGTATGACACAAAACTCAAAAAATTTGAAATAAATATTCAGAAGAATTTTAAATGCTAGCGAAATGGAAGAAAAAGTTTTAAAATTTTCATATTTTTGAACATCCGAACATCGGTGGTGAAGGACGCGCCAAAGAGGTCAAAAGCTATAGTGGTGGTGTGGTGACTATGAGGTGACTGGAAAAGTTAAGAAAGAAAGTGGCTCGACAAGAGATACTGGAGTGGAGGAAGGTGAAGGATGAGGATATAAAGGACGAGACTCATCAAAAGTAACATCCTAAGAAATCTACATCCCTTGGCCAACAGGATCCCAACAATAATATCCCTTATGCTTAGCATTATAGTCCAAAAAATACACTCCACGAACTGAGCGGTCAGCTTGGTGCGCTCACGAGGTGCAAGAAAAACATAGCACCCATACCCAAAGAGACGAAGACTAGAATAATCAAGAGTTTTGCCATAGAGACACAATTGGGATACCACCCTGAAGAGTAGAAGAAGGTTGAATATTGATCAAGAAAGTAGCAGTAGAAACAGCCTCAACCGAGAAGTGTGGTAGAACAACAGAAGCAAGCATAAGAGCACATGCTGTCTCAAGAAAATGACTATACTTTCGTTCAGCCACACTATTCTGGGCATGGACACCAAGGCAAGAAAACTGAGAGGGGGTGTCTTGCTCAGGAAGAAAAGTATGAAGGACTCCCGACAAGTACTCCCAAGTGGAATCAGTACGAAAACACGAATAGCAAAGTCAAACTGAGTACGGATCATGGTGGCAAAATTCTTGTAGATAGATATAACCTTACTATGAGATGACATAAAGTATATCCATATCTGCCGAGAAAAATCATCAATAAAAGTTATATAATATTGATGACCTCCTTTTGAAACGAAAGAAGCCGAACCCTATACATCAGAATGAATAAGATAAAAAAAATATTGTGACACTAACTCACCGGAAGGATGGGGGAGTTGAAGCTGTTTGCCAAGCTTACAACCCTAACAATTTAGTGAAGCATCACCAGACACAGATCCTAAAAGACCACGACGAACTAATGGAGACAGATGTGACCCACAAAGATGTCCCAAACAGTGATGCCATTGATCAAAAGATGCAATGGAGAATACAACAGATGCAGAGGCAGTGGTGGAGATGGCAAGACTAGTAGGGGCAGTGGAAGGAAGATAAAACCAATCAAGCTCATAAAGACACCGTGAGTCATGGCAGTGAGGGCCAATACCAACCAGAGTCTCTGTGCCACGAACTTGAACACAACAAGAATCAAAATCGAGAAAAACACGACAACCATGATCAGTGAGCTTACCGGCAGATATAAGCTATATAGTTAGTTTTAGAACATGAGAAACAGTAGGAACATGAAAAGAGAAATTGAAATAGTGCCTCATCCTACAATAGAAAGAGAGATACCATCTGTTGTTTGAACAGTGATAGGAGTAGCTAGAGGACTAATGGAACTAAGACTGGTGGAATCAAATATCATATGAAAAGAAGCACCAGAGTTAAGAATCCAAGGTGATATACTTGAGGAAAGAGAAGTAGAATGTGGTCTCTCACTAGAATACTGTGCAGCAAAATCAAACGGCACAAAAGTAGCCATACGACGTAGCAGTGTGAGAATATTCTAAGTGTGAGAAGCAACAGAGCTTCAGTGAGATGCACCTCCATGCTAGCAACCAAAATAGCAGATGCATAGGCATCCTCATCAGTTTATGTCTTGTAGGCAGCATACTGAGTTTGAGAAGTCTCCAAGGCATCTTCAAAAGCATCAAATGACTCCTTATGAGCGTCTTCGGAAGTATTCTTCAGGAGCATAGGCTCAACAGGTAGAACAAGGTGAGGCGGACAAGGCAGATCACACATGTGGAGGCACATGTGCTGAGACTAGTCCCAATAATTGAGACCATCGAAAATCATTGGGCAGCCAGGAACAAAAATGGTGCCCAAAGAGGATGACATTTTTTCTTTTTTTTTTTGCTTGAACCGAAAACTCTGCTAGTACTTATACGCAATACAGTTTCTTATGGAAACCATATCCAAAAGGTTATTAGTACCTTGGTGACGACGATGGCGGTGTCGTCAACGGATCCCCGGTGGCAACTGTGACGACGGTGCAGATCGGCATGCCTGGTGGGTGCATTTCAGTTGAGGAGGCTCCTCGGTAGCGACGGTGGTGCAGATCGGCAAGGATCGATGCACAGACGATCTCAAGAAGGTGATAGTCAGCGTCGGTGGCGAAAGCGACTAGCGCATGATAGACGACAGCCTCATGGGCGTACGACACAAGGCAGTGACGAGCGAGCTCGCGTCGGGCGTGCGGTCAACAGATTGCGTGGTGGATCAAGGCGGAGGGTGGGAGGCGTCACTTGTTGGTGACAAAGACGATGACGAGTGGTAGAAAAGCAAGCGACGACGACGGCTAAAGAGGATCCAGCGACAGCGGCAACTTGACAATGACGACGAATGCAATGGAGGCGAAGCTAGGCGACGGCGGCTGCTGGAGAAGATGAACCAGCGACGTTGAAAACCCTAGGTTTGGTTTGACACCATGTTATGAATAGCGTATGTATTTATCATGAGGCCAATATATATACAAGTACATGTATACCATATATGCAGAAAACCCGTTATGCAATAGAGAAAATACACATCTGACACTGCATTCCACATGTGCAACTTCACCATGCCTCTCATTTTATATGCATCTTACTCTTACAAAGTGTGGTATTATTTTGCTCAACTAGTTATGTATTGCCTGCCATTCACCTTTGGTACCTGATTTTTCAGTTTGTAGTTGCATGGGAATTTCTGTAAGATTCAGATTACATAAAAATATTCTGTTTTTAGAAATTTATGACTTCTGCATGTATACAGGTATCTTTCGTATGTCACACACCCTTAGTTGTTAATCATCCGTCCACCTGGGAGCTGCTTTTTGCTAGTGTCATCAATTAACACGGTTCTCAGCGTGAGTTGAACTGGTTAGTGGATCAGTTCATCATCGCACGGCTTATCTTTGTTCTGTAACAACAGGGGGAATTCTCAATTTCTCATGTTTCTTGGGCTGATAATCCTCAAATGATTGCTTCCAAAGAGCATCAGACACAGCTCAAAGGTAAGGTAATACTGCTCTTCATTGATCTCCTTGCTAAAAGTTTTCCAAGTGCATCACCGCTACTAGTGACACTAGTCAGTACCCTTCTTGCTACAGTTCGTTGCCTTTTTGCAAAAGAACTTTTACCTATAGATCTGTACTAACATATGCTCAACAGAAGCATTTTCACAGTAGATACCGTCACGAGGACAAGGGCAGTGACGCCGATGCCTTTTGAAATATTCTCTGTCCTGGAGCTAGGATGGCGAGCGGGTCATAGGTATTTTTCCTCTGTTGAAATGTGTTCCACCTTGTCCCAAAGTGGACCTTCCACTCCTGTTCTGTGGTGTAGTTTGGTAGATATTGCTTCGCCCCAATTTCTGCTTTGTCAGAGAACTCTATTATCCGGCTGTTAAGGTTTAATATATGTTCAACGCTATGGGGGCCTAGTGCCGAGGATAGGAATCCCATCATGTAGAAAACTTCCTCATTTGGTATAACTACCGACGTCCTGTTGTCCCATCTGCATGAAACGAGATGTGTCATTCACTTGGCAAAACTACAACATGTTGCATTTCCATGGGTTTGTGGTTTCAGAGACGAAGATAGTTTACCTGGACTTGTTCACTGGGTACAGCAATATGAAGCCATTGCTACTATCTTTCAAGATTTTGCCGAACACCTCCCTCACAAATTTGTGGATTGTGCTTCTTGGGATGATGAGATTAAGCCATGGGTGCGGGACTTCCCACATGCCCTTAGCTCTTAGCTCCATCTCAGAGGAGTGCACCCTATCCAAGAACTCCAAGTAGGTGGCATCTGTGTGGAACAAGGAGGGAGGTATGTATCTGAGTTGAGACAGTAGTGCGCTGACCTCCTGCAAACACACACATATATATGATACATATAGAATTCAACCACTCAGACTACTTGATATTGCTTGGGAAAAAAAATTTAGTGCCTGTCTATACAACATTCAACTGTTTTTAGGGGTAACATTAGTCAGATTTTAGGACTGTTGAATAAAGATCCAACGCACCATATTCACCCCTAAATCCTATAAAATAACCTAACCCTAACCGACCCATGACCACCAACTCCCCATGCCAACCCCGCCCTCTGATTTGTCGATCCAACGCCCTCACCTGTCGCCCCACTTCCTCGGGCGGTGAGGCCACCGTGCCACCACCTCCCATCCCCGCCTCCTTCTCCCCGCTTCATCCTCCTTACCGCAGCCACGCCTAATCCACTTGACGCCAAAGACCGAGAACCTCCCCACTACTACCGCCGCATTGCCTCCTCCGCCTGACCTCAGATGGCGTGAGCCCCGCCGCCTATTGCCTCCCCGCCTGCCCTCCTCTCACCCCGCTCCGTCCTTCCCTCCTCGAATCATCCTCCCCGCTATCCTCTTCCACGTTGCCCCACCGGTCTCCAGCGCCCCCACCCCGTCGTTCTTCCCCGTCTCCAGTGGCTACCGCCACCACCACCCAATGCCTCCTAACAGCCACTCTGGTCCTCGCCCCCGCCCACCGTCCTCCTCCTCAACCGCGGCTAAGGCAACACCATCGCCGCCCCACCACCTCCGCCTCCCATCGCCTGTCCGTCGCCGTCCTAACCTCCCTCTAAGCTTAGATGGGCTCGGGTTCACTCCCAAGGGTAGCTGGCGGCGAAGACGGTGGTGTCGCCAGAGAGGTGGAAGTTGTCGGTAGAGAAGATGCGCACGAATCCTCGCGTACATCCAAAGGTCAGAATTCCGACTAATTTTTCCACAAAAATCATAAGAATGTTATATAACACTTCCAAAAATTTCATATACCATTACAATTATTTTAGATCCCTAATATGCCATCACAAAGTGAACTCTCCCTTACGTACCATCGCCATCACAAAGTGAACTCTCCATTGTGTGCCATCGCATTCTCGAAACTCTCTTATTTGCCAATGTTGATGAGTCAAGCCGTGAAGGGGATGTGCAAATACCGTTTTGCCCCTGCCTCTTCTCCTCCTACAAGCAATCGCGAAGCGAGGCGGCGGCGATGGGGCGGCGTGGCGCCACCAGAGGCGGCGGGAACTGCGATGGCAGCGGCGTGGCGGTGGAGTAGCACGGCACGGCGGCGGCGACCAAGGGTGAAGCTCTGCTCAATTTCATCCATGGCATTGCCCAATCGAGGAAGATGACGGCGTGGGCAGAGACGTGGGGATCCGACTGGACCGCTAGGCTGGGCGAGCTCGGCGGCGGCCGGACCGCGGCGGGGTGAGCTCGGTGGTGGCCGGACCGCGGCGGGGCTAGATCGGCGGCGCCGGATTCAGGCGAGGCGAGGTCTGTAGATTCTAGATCCGGGAGGGTCGGGGCGAGCTCGGCGGCGCTGGATTCGGGAGGGGCAAGCCCCGCGCCAGCCGGACCGGGGAGGGACAGGGTCGGGCTTGGCTCGATCTGTGCGAGGCGAGGGCGGGGACCAGGGAGGGAGAGGACTCGGGGTGGCGCCGGGCCGAGAGAGGAGGGGAAGGAAAGAAAAAGAAGGAAGAAGAAGAAAGGAAGAGAAAGAAAAGGAGGGTAATATGGGTATTTTGGTAAAAGTTAACCGAAGAAAATTAAGGGAGCTGACGGCAGTGGTAAATAAGGGAATGTTTCAAAAATACAATAGGTGTTATTTTAATATAGCAGATTCAGATATTTGAAACAATTGCAATGACATATAAAAAATCCCCTGTTACTTGATATATAAACATCTTCAGTGACACAAGGGCAAAAAGGTTGGCTTACCTGTTCCATGATGTCAGCCTTTTCAGGGTTGAAGTTCTTTGTCATCTCGAGGCAGAAGAGCACTTTTCCATCCGATTCGAACTGGCTAGCCCGCACTGGGTCCTGTGGATTGAACGACGACCTCCAGTTGTTCAGGATGCCTGTCCTGTTTATGATGACGAAGCCTTCAATGTAGTCAAAGGTCTTCTCTGCTGAAATGAGCATTTCCTGGTCCTCGGTGAAGCTTGCGAAATCTAAGTAGAGAACTCTTATCCACCTTACCTGTTGTACAATCCAATTAATTCATGAGTATACTATTGAAATGATACCATCATCGAGTTGACACAAACGAGTCGTTTCGGCTCACCATTTGTGGGGCTGGCTCGAGAGCAATCCTGGCTCTGGTGATGATGCCAAACTGACCTAGGCCACCAAGAGCAGCATGGAAGAGATCAGAGTTCTGTTCAGGCGAGCAAGTGACCACGTTACCTCTTCCTGCATTTGACAGCCATGATCATGCAAAGTTAGCTACATTATTTACTCTCTTATTAGTTCAAATCGCCATGATATATAGGTCTGCCTAATACCAGTCACAATTTCCAGCTCGTTGACATTGCTGATCTGTGGACCGTGCCGGAACGTCTGCCCGCTGACGCCCGCATTCGACAGCGTGCCCCCAACAGTGAGGTGGAGGTAGTCTGTCCATGACTTTGGCGCCAAACCATACTTCAACGTCTCGTGCAAGACATTTATCCAGAGCTCTCCTCCTGAGGCATCGACATGGGGCGAAGCACCAGGATGCACCCGCATTCCCATGCTCTGGAGGGATTCCATTCTGATGACGACACCCCCAGCAGCCTGGGACTGCCCATACAGCGAGTGCCCATGCCCACGGGCTGCCACCGTGAGCGTGGAGTGCTCACCCATCAGGAACACGTGCCTCACGGTTGTGGCAATGTCAGCCACCGAGCCTGGGTGAAGCACGGCGACCGGCGGGGAGCTGGAGAGGTTGCCAAAGTCCCGTGCAGCAGCAGACACGTCGTGGAAGCTGTAATGGCCGTCAAGAGGGAGTTCCCCCAGGGATTCAAGCACGTCTTGTCTAGGCACGTGCGTGGTTGTGACTTCGCCCAGGGCCAGTAACAGGAACAGCTTCAGGTACGGCGAGAGTGATGGCCTCATGGCTAGCCCTTCTAGAGGTCAAGAATCAACAAGTTCTCAAGGAGAAAGACGAAAGGTGTGTGTGGTAGGGTAGCGATGGTTCGCTGCAAGAGCAGATGGGAGTGGAGATGAGAGGGAGAGGAGGAGATTTAAAGGAGAAACTTGAAGGGCATGTATGTGGACTGGTGCAGGAAGTGGTGTGGTCAAAGATCAAGCAGGCGCAGTGAACAGAGATGGGTTTTTTTTAACTTGTTTATCTGACGTGGATCTCAGCAGGATTGAACTTCTGATCAAGCCAGATTGTAGTAACAAAATTGATGCCGAGTGGCGAGCCTGATTGCTGTCGAGCAGGCCCGCTTGATCCCTCAAACTCGATTTCGCGTGCAGAAATTCCTGTTGGTCTTCAGCGGGATCAACCAAGGTGCTGTCTCTGTGCTTTCCGATTTGTGGGTGGCAAGCATCCTGTTAAGCATATCTCATAAAGTTTCTCCCCAGATGATTGTTCAGACGCTGAGGGAGCCTGTTTTCTGACTGCATGCACATCCACGCTAAGGGGGCCTGTTTTCCGACTGCACGCACATCTATTTTCGCAGAACATATGGGACCGTTAAATTTTTGAATTATGGTTGAGAGTACGGAGAGAGGTACTCGCATGCGATTTTGACAGATATAGATAAATTCGGTACAGTATCTACTACAATCGATTTGTAGACCCTACCTTAAAAAGACAATCCGTTTGAAAACTAGTTACATTAGAAAGCTAAGTCATAAACCCAAAAGAACCCACCCATTGGCTTTTGGTTTTGGCTTATGAATAGTAATAGCCTGTAAAGAAGATTGTAAGGAGAGACATTCACGTGTGATTTTGACCGATATAAATGAAGTCACTATAGTGTGTACTACAATCGATTTCTCTGAATTATATTCTACATAGTTCATGGCAAAAATGACATTCTAATTATCTGATCTTTGGTTGCAGGAATGTGGCTGGCGCCACCAGTGATAATACCTAATATCATTATCGAGGAATGACTTCATGTAGTGGGCTTTCCTTTCTCCATTCTGCTTGAGAGCACACGTACTGAGCTGTCTATGGAGTATGCATCTTTTCCAAGAAAACAAAGAACAGTCCCACTCCAAACGGTTTCAATTTCAATTTCTAGCTTTTGACTTATTTAAGCTAGAAGCCACTTAAAACACATCGACTTCTAATTTCGATTTATTTTAGCTCTTTTCACTTTTTTAGCTTTTTTTCCCCTTATTTCTTTACATTATTCGTGACAATATAACGTTTTTTTTCAATTTTCTTCATTTTTTCGGAAAAAAAGCTAACACTATTACAATACAATTTTAACAAAAAACCAAAAGTTTAAGCGAAAAACTAGTTGAAGCACCACCTTTAAATTTTGATGGTCAAAGAATATATATAAATGATTTTTTAAATAAAATGTATCAACACCTGAGCTCCTTTGTTCATTTGGTGTCAACTAGATGTGCACACCTTTTTTTCATTTGTATTATAGGAATGATAAATTAAAGAGGTAATTGATCTTTTGCCACACACTTCATTGCATTTGATGATTTGCCCTATGATGTTTCATTGACATGTGGGTCTAAGGTCCACATGTCAATAAGACAAATGGGGCAAATCATCAAATTCCATGTTTATGCATGGAGCAAATGCTCCAATCTCCCGGATTTAACCTACCAAACATTCTTAGGTTACGAAGTGTTAACTTAATCCAGTCAATGCTTTTTAACCCTCTTAATCCAGAATTAAATTAATCTACCAAATTGATGAAATAAGCAAATCAAGATAACAACTACTCCTGCCAAGTTCTTTTTTTCTACCGCTAACCTAGCTAACCCACCTGAACTAGCTAAACAGCAATTTAAATTAGCAAGGTTAATTGACAAACATAAAATTTAGATTAAGCTAACTTAGCTGGGTTAAAATTAACTGGCCCAGTTATCTTAACCCCGAACTAAACATACTAGAATTTGCTCAAAATACCTGTTTCTTTTAAGCTTTGTACATAGAACTTTTTTTTCCCTGAATTAAACAGACGGTTAAATCGAACTGCTCACATCTTCGTAAAGGAAGCTACCACTACCCCACATGGTAGGCTGAGTCCAGAATGGAGATTAGATTCCCTAATCCATGGCATGCAGTTCACAAAGGTGACATTGGTCCGCATCTGCAGGCTTTCACCTGCTCCTTCGCTGTGTTTGGTCCGCGCTGTCGATTTCCAGGAGGCTCAGCGCCCAATCCTTTTCCTGCTGCAGGAGTGCCCCACACGCTCCCAGATCAGTGTGTTAGAGTACAATATATGGTAGGATAGAGTTCATTGAAATTACAATCTCTTGTACCATCTTGCCCCCAAGTCTTATACCTCTATATATACCGCCCGAGAGGCTCAATGCAATACATCCAATTCCACCCAATTCTATTATCTTACATGGTATCAGACGTCTAGGTTTAGATCCTAACCCTAGCCGCCGCTTGCTTCCGCGCCGCCACCGGGAGATCTATCTCCGCGGGTGCAACCTCCCGCTTAGGCGGCAGATCCTATTGATCCGACCACCATCATCGCCGCCGCCGCAGCAGATCGGTCGGGAAGAGCGCCTCCACGGTGGGGAGGAGATCCGCGAGCACACGCCGAGCGGGGAAGGCGCGGTTCGAAGCCGTCGGGAAGAAGGTCCCGCCGCGTGGTGGTGGCGGGCGAGCCGCGCCCGTTCTCGAGACGCCATGGTGGCGGCCGGGCGACGGCAGCGGCGGCCACCATCTTCCGGACCTCTGCACCAACAGATCCGCCGCCTGCAGCTCCTCTGCATCGGCGCGCCTCCGGTGCCGCTCCTCCGCCGGGTCCTTGCTAGCCGACCGCCGCCTGCAGCTCCTCCGCTTGGACGCCACCGCCTCTGCACCGACATCGCCCCGGCCTCCTCGCGCCAGATCGGGCCTCCCCGCCACCGGATCCGTCCAGATCCGGCGGTCGCGCCCACGCCGCCACCCTTGGAGCTTACTAATCGAGCAAGATGCCGAGTGCACCAACGGTGGTGCAAAGCTGGATACCCCGGTATCTGCTCTGTCTGACGGCAAGTATGCCCCGGTGTCTATCAGATATGACACCAACCTCCCTACCAGGACCGACCACGTGCCTCCGAACGAGACGCAAGAACCATCCCACTATCTTTGTTCTCCTCTCAACCAAAGCAAGCGCCAAAGGAACCAACGCGTTTTACGTGTCACAGAAATGGCTATCGGTGTGCCCCGATACTTGCCAACAATAAACGTACATCAATGGAGAGGACGGGCGACAATGCCGAAGGCCTCGATGGATCGGGCAAAGCACCGTAAAGCACGGAAGAATATCTCGCATCTCATCTTGAGTCCATTCGTTTGGTTTCGGACATACTCATAATGCATGCCCGGATTAACCGCTTTGATTGCATTGAAGAGTCCGGCAACCGTAAGTACCCATCTTCCCAATCCCCATATATCATCTTCCAGATGCGTTGCTTTGCCCTCCATTCTTTTCCATACCTTATCGCGTATCCAAATTTCTCCTTAACAATCCCAATTAGTGTCTTCACCTTCATATTGGGTTCTCCTTTACTATGTGACACAATGACTTAGTAATATGGTAGAGGTCAATCACGATGCTTCGCTTGAGCTCTACTTGGCACAAGTGTGTGGGCCAACGATTCTTGTGATCTTGAACTTTCCGTGTTCTTCTGCTTTCCTAGCACAAACCCTCCATTCACATGTTTCCTTCTTTTACAACTGTACCTCCGCTCCACATAAGAATGCCTCACCTTGAATGGCCTTTTTCGAATCACTAAATACTCCTGCAGCCACCTTTTCAATGCTGACAAGTCCTCAAACACCATGCCCTTCTCAATTGTCATGTTTGACCCGGCCTCAGGAGCATCTAGCAACTCGTCATCCCTTCCTTCTGCATAAGCCTCATTGGAATGCCTAAGATCGCTGAATTCATGAACTGATGGATCCCGGCCAGGCAATAACGTCGATCGACTCAATATCACTTTCGGTCGACTCTCCAAAAGGGCGGTCATCATCGAATCAACGGCCCTAGCGATCTCGTAAGGCTCCAGATCATCCACAATTTGAACATCCACACTGTTGGAGTCCCTACAGACTTGTTCAACGTTGCCAGATGGAGCAACGGGAGGAGCACCCACATTATCAGGAATGTATCCTACATCATAAGCACGAAAACGATGGGATTGAGACAAAAGAATGGAATGACGGGAAAAGGCTAAAGAGTTGCTCGACACTTCATCGGGATGATCACGAGGGCCGCCACGACATCATCAGTCCGACATTCGACTCGAACTGGTTGAGAAATCTGACCCTCGTTCGGGGCAGATAGAGCATCGGGCACCTCGGGCACTTCTTCCACATCCACCGCAAGGTCCGTGAACGGAGGGTCAAAGGTGCATGATCACCTAGTTCTGGTGAATAACCATGAGGGGTGGGATCAATGGACACCTTCCGCACAACAATATCCAAACATTGGAACTCATTCTTCATAACCAATTTGACATATTTGTCCCACTGATCCTCACAACCAATTAAGATCAACCGCCTTAGAATTGTATCTTTCGAACCGAAGTGAAGTAACCCCTCAACTGTGATGCTCTCCTCGTTTGTATGACAATGTACCTCCTCCTGGGCCCTAGCAATCAACTCACTAAACGACGGCCGATCACTGAATATCAGAGGCACCCTTTGCATTTCAACAAATCGAACATTTCCATAATCATCACTTGTCACTCGCCTCCATGATATAGGGTGACTAGGTTGTCCATCTAGTTCATACGGATGAGTACCTTCACACAAGAATACCATCAATAAGTATGAGCTCATAACAAGCATCGGCATATGAATCCTTATTTGCAACTTGCGGTGTTCATATATTGTCTTGATCCTGGGCTTATTATGCCTGGATGTTCATATTAAGAAAGAAACCACCGATACAATTATGTTCAAGTGTTGCGATGCAGCTTTATGGTTGAAGTGAATAGATATTATGTTAGCAATCAAAGTCATACTTTATACAATCTTGTGCTATCAATTTTCAATATAGCTTTGGTTTCACCGAGACATAAGGTCCCTTTTGTTGAGACCGATCTAGCACCAGTCAAGTTTCCAATAGAGCCAAGTAGCAAGCATAGTTTTATTGATTTTACATTAGTCGAGAATCTTGTTGATATGTTATACACTTGTATTTGATTACTCCATTCTCCGGATGGCCCTTTACCGCGTAAGCTAGCGACATTTTGCATGCACAGATTTATTTCGAGAACCTTCTAAGTATGCATGGTCGGATTACTACGAAGATCATTTTATTGTACCAAACCACATGATTGCTTTAGTAACTAACAAACGGGTGGTACTTGCTTTAGGTAATTCTTAGTCCGATTCTCTTAGTAATTACTTTAAATTTTGACTAAGCCCAAGTTGTTCTTTTGTGTAGTGCTTGGATCTAGATAAAATGGACAAGAAACCTTCAAAATACTTTGAGGCGGCCTGGCACCACACGCCGGGAGGAGGGAGGCGGTGGGGGCGGTGGCGGCGGGGCGGGGAGGCGGCCGGGAAGGCCGGGGGCGGCCGGGAGGCGGGGGACGAGGCGGCGGGGAGGCGGGGGCGGGAGGCGGGGCGGTGGAGGCGGGAGGCGGCGAGGAGGGGGGCGGATACTCGGGCGGGCGCGAGAAATGAACGAGCTCGGGGCTCGGCTCGGTAAAGAGTGCGAGCTCGGCGCCAAGATCCACGGCGCCGAGCTCGGCGCCACGACTCACGCGACCGAGGTGCTGCCACGTCGGCGCCACACACAGCCACCACCGGCGGGCTCGGCCACTCGGCGCCGTGGACCACGGCGCCGAGATGTGTTACCTCGGCGTCGTGGGTCACGGCGCCGACTCCCTGGGTCCAAAAACGAAATTAAAACTACCAGGGGTCTAAATGTGAATATTTTTCAAAAAAGGGCTAAAATAGAAAAAATTCGGTTGATTCGACCCGTCTGTGATAGTGTTCTTCACAGACGGTTCTAGTTACAAACCGTCTGAGTTGTGATTATTACAGACGGCTCACGAACCGTCTGTGATAACCTCCGATTATCACTGGCCCATAAATTTAGATGTTTCGAAAAATCATCTGTGATGACGGTTCTGAACCGTCTGTGATGACCATTTTTGTAGTAGTGAGTAGTCAATTCTCGCTTTCTTGAAGTACATGTAGGCAATTTGCAGGAACTTAAAATCGTTGTAGGTACTAGGGACAATGCATTTTCTCTGAATTATATTCTACATAGTTCATGGCAAAAATGACATTCTAATTATCTGATCTTTGGTTGCAGGAATGTGGCTGGCGCCACCAGTGATAATACCTAATATCATTATCGAGGAATGACTTCATGTAGTGGGCTTTCCTTTCTCCATTCTGCTTGAGAGCACACGTACTGAGCTGTCTATGGAGTATGCATCTTTTCCAAGAAAACAAAGAACAGTCCCACTCCAAACGGTTTCAATTTCAATTTCTAGTTTTTGACTTATTTAATCTAGAAGCCACTTAAAACATATCGACTTCTAATTTCGGTTTATTTTAGCTCTTTTCACTTTTTTAGCTTTTCTTTTTTCCCTTATTTCTTTACATTATTCGTGACAATATAACGATTTTTTTCAATTTTCTTCATTTTTTCTGAAAAAAAGCTAACACTATTACAATACAATTTTAACAAAAAACCAAAAGTTTAAGCGAAAAACTAGTTGAAGCACCACCTTTAAATTTTGATGGTCAAAGAATATATATAAATGATTTTTTAAATAAAATGTATCAACACCTGAGCTCCTTTGTTCATTTGGTGTCAACTAGATGTGCACACCTTTTTTTCATTTGTATTATAGGAATGATAAATTAAAGAGGTAATTGATCTTTTGCCACACACTTCATTGCATTTGATGATTTGCCCTATGATGTTTCATTGACATGTGGGTCTAAGGTCCACATGTCAATGAGACAAATGGGGCAAATCATCAAATTCCATGTTTATGTATGAAGCAAATGCTCCAATCTCCCGGCTTTAACCTACCAAACATTCTTAGGTTACGAAGTGTTAACTTAATCCAGTCAATGCTTTTTAACCCTCTTAATCCAGAATTAAATTAATCTACCAAATTGATGAAATAAGCAAATCAAGATAACAACTACTCCTGCCAAGTTCTTTTTTTCTACCGCTAACCTAGCTAACCCACCTGAACTAGCTAAACAGCAATTTAAATTAGCAAGGTTAATTGACAAACATAAAATTTAGATTAAGCTAACTTAGCTGGGTTAAAATTAACTGGCCCAGTTATCTTAACCCCGAACTAAACATACTAGAATTTGCTCAAAATACCTGTTTCTTTTAAGCTTTGTACATAGAACTTTTTTTTCCCTGAATTAAACAGACGGTTAAATCGAACTGCTCACATCTTCGTAAAGGAAGCTACCACTACCCCACATGGTAGGCTGAGTCCAGAATGGAGATTAGATTCCCTAATCCATGGCATGCAGTTCACAAAGGTGACATTGGTCCGCATCTGCAGGCTTTCACCTGCTCCTTCGCTGTGTTTGGTCCGCGCTGTCGATTTCCAGGAGGCTCAGCGCCCAATCCTTTTCCTGCTGCAGGAGTGCCCCACACGCTCCCAGATCAGTGTGTTAGAGTACAATATATGGTAGGATAGAGTTCATTGAAATTACAATCTCTTGTACCATCTTGCCCCCAAGTCTTATACCTCTATATATACCGCCCGAGAGGCTCAATGCAATACATCCAATTCCACCCAATTCTATTATCTTACATGGTATCAGACGTCTAGGTTTAGATCCTAACCCTAGCCGCCGCTTGCTTCAAGACCGCCCCGGGAGATCTATCTCCGTAGGGGCAGCGGCACCGCCGTTAGGCGGCAGATCCTATTGATCCGGCCGCCATCATCGTCGTCGTCGCAGCAGATCAGGTCGGGGAAGAGCGCCTCCACGGCGGGGAGGAGATCCGCGAGCACACGCCGAGCGGGGAAGGCGCGATTCGAAGCCGTCGGGAAGAAGGTCCCGCGCCGCCGTGGTGGTGGCCGGGCCAGGCCGCGCCCCGTTCCTGAGACGCCATGGTGGCGGCCGGGCCAGGACGCGCGCGGCGGCCACCATCTTCCCGGACCTCGCACCAACAGATCCGCCGCTGCGGCTCTCCAGCATCGGCGCGCCTCGATGCCGCTCCTCCGCGGGTCCTTGCTAGCCGACCGCCGCAGCCTCCTCCGCTGGGCGCCACCGCCTCTGCACCGACATCGCCCGGCCTCCTCGCGCGGATCGGGCCTCCCCGCCACCGGATCCGTCCAAATCCGGCGGTCGCGCCCACGCCGCCACCCTTGGAGCTTACTAATCGAGCAAGATGCCGAGTGCACCAACGGTGGTGCAAAGCTGGATACCCCGGTATCTGCTCCTGTACGGCAGCAAGTATGCCCTGGTGTCTATCAGATATGACACCAACCTCCCTACTAGGGCCGACCACGTGCCTCCGAACGAGACGCAAGAACCATCCCCAGCTGTCTTTGTTCTCCCTCTCAACCAAAGCAAACGCCAAAGGAACCAACGCGTTTTCTACCAAATTGACAAGATTAATTAACAAGATTAATTGACAAACATAAAATTTAGGTTAAGCTAACTTAGCTGTGTTAAAATTAACTGGCCCAGTTATCTTAACCCCGAACTAAACATACTAGAATTTGCTCAAAATACCTGTTTCTTTTAAGCTTTGTACATAGAGCTTTTTTCCCTGAATTAAACAGACGGTTAAATCGAACTGCGTACATCTTCGTAAAGGAAGCTACTACCACTACCCCACATGGTAGGCTGAGTCCAGAATGGAGATTAGATTCCCTAATCCATGGCATGCAGTTCACAAAGGTGACATTGGTCCGCATCTGCAGGCTTTCATCTGCTCCTTCGCTGTGTTTGGTCCGCGCTGTCGATTTCCAGGAGGCTCAGCGCCCAATCCTTTTCCTGCTGCAGGAGCCCCCCACACGCTCCCGGATCAGTGGACGGCCCCACCCGCTGCCAAAATCAGTGGATGGCAATTGGCCACACTCTGCTGGCGGCAACGATGGCCACTTTTGGTATGCAGATATGAAGAGCAAGCTCGGACGCCGGCCCAGACCCAGTAGTTCGTTGTCGACCGTTGATGCTGCGGTTACCACAGACACCTGCACAGCCTTTTTGCCTTGCAATGATGTACAAGATCGAATAGATTGTGCAAGGTTAGTAGCCGAACTTCGATTTCCGCTATGGTGTAAGATTTTCTCAATTATTGCGAAAATTGAACCGATTAGCTCAAAATTTCTACGAAATTCCTATGAAATTATTGAATTACAAACTCAAAATAGTCAAAAACATGCTTCATTTACAATGAGACGGTTTTTCGATTTCTAAGGTGGAGTACATGGTAATATTTAAACGAGGGAATTTAGTAAATTCGGTCATTTTTCTCAAGCCATAAAGACCTAACAACTGTCATCACCCCCTCGCCTCGAAGACAAAGAATACAACAAAGAATTAATTTAACCTACACAAAAAATTAAGTTTGGTGAACCCCTACATATTACAAAGACAAAAAAATTGATGTAGCCTAGACAAATAAATTAAACCTAGGTGAACCCTACAAATACGAAGGCAAAAAGAACTAAAAATTACAGCAAAGCTATACCAAAATTATGCATTTATCAGCACTGCAGAATTACGCTTAAGTAATGTACAATTTCAGACGACTGAGAGGGGGTAAGGAAACTTCGGGCCTCCGAGAATTACCAAAACCGTATTTAATTGTTATTTTGTGCCAGGGACATTAAGGTCCGAAGGTGGGGGCCATTTGGAAAGTGAGGGGGCGCAAGGGCGAGTAGGAAGGGGGCCGGTGAGCGATCGTCGCCAGGCCCTGCCCTAGAATCGCAGGTAAGTGGACTCTAATTGGCCCGCAGTTCACGTGGCCCGTTTGAAAAAAGCACGTGGGGCCCACTCCTGGCCCTGTCGGCTCCTGGAAGTAGAGGCATAGCCCACAACTTTAGGGTTTCTCACAGTAGATAGATTAGATAGAACAGGAGACCGGCAAGTAACTCTTGTCACTGGCCACACCACTTCGTAACACAAGTCATCAAGCAAATGACAGCTAGGACTTTGATATCACGTGCACCCTTATTCCGATCCATCATTTACTTAATCTACTGTTTTGCAATGCAGAAATCAAACATGATTTTTTTAGAAGAAAAGGTGCCATCTACTTCATGCCCATTTCTTTTTTTTCTATGAAACTCCTTTGGTGTTTCTGTGTCCCAAACAGGTCTTATTCAGCTCTAACTTTTGATTTGATTATATGCAATGATGCTAGTGTGTTACGATATGCGCGTGGTTTTCTCCGCAAATTAAATACCCGTTAAATCAACGAAAGCCATGCAGCAAACCGTCTTTTCTTTTCCTTAATAAAAAAAACCGACCGTTGCTTTCATGCACAATGTCGTATAAATATCTAGGTGTATTTTTTTTTAAAAAAAAAGTTGGCGAAGAGCTCTACCATGGATCCACAACTGCAAATTGGCACCTAGTTCATCATTTCATCAAATTGTCTCGTGAAAAAAAACACAAAAAGAACCAATACGCAATGACCAACTACTGCAGATGTAATTGCATGTCGTCATAAAATCACGACGACTATATATGCTTTTAACAAACGTGATTTTCACCATTCTCATGCCAAGGTTTGAACGAGTGTCAGGAGATGCGCACACACACGCTTCTAACCCATATTTCGTCCATCCATCTGTAAAGATCCCAATACTTAATTATCACTAGGACTAGCTAGGACATGCATGCATGCATGCAATCTTTCCTTGGCTAAAACTAAAAGGTGTGTCTAGGCATCATCCGGATGATTTCTTCCTAACAATTATCTAGATTTGAGACCGTTGGATTAGAGATTCAACGGACTCTTTTTTTAAAGAAGGGATATTTTTTTTAAGGAGGGAAGATTTTTTTTGAAGGGGGTGTGGGAGAATTCATGACCATTGGATCTCTAATCCAATGATCATAAATTTGGATGATAGTTAGTAAGAAAACAGATACTTATCAACACCCAAAACTAAAAGCGCATATTATCCGGTCTGGCTTATGATGTGTCGAAATTTGCAATATGGTCTGTACCGCAACGGTTGCGGATTGAGATGCTCTCTTTGTTCTAATCTTAGC
Organism: Bonia amplexicaulis; assembly: GCA_036346245.1. Taxonomy (NCBI): domain Eukaryota; kingdom Viridiplantae; phylum Streptophyta; class Magnoliopsida; order Poales; family Poaceae; genus Bonia; species Bonia amplexicaulis. The sequence goes on from CM070748.1 coordinate 6,447,800, forward strand.
TGGCAGATGCAAAACAGACAGCCTGATCGCACGCTACAGTAGAGGTGCTACAGTGCCATAGATCGATGCAGTAATTTTTTTGGGTACTATACCTGCTACAGTTCTTTGCCGCGATAATAATATCAAGCCGTTCTTAGCATTTGTCCTTTGATCCGATGGCTATAAAACAAAATTATCACGGTATATTTACTGTACAAGATCAGACGACGCGGATCCAATGTTGCAGCTTTTGATTAGTAGGGGTCGTTCGCATCGTAGCCAGCGGGGTTGGTCGCCTGGTCGGCTTGGTAGTTGCCCTATCCATCTGTAGGCTGACTCAGGCCCTGCAAATGTAGACCCGTAAGGTGTCGTTCACAGGTTGGGCCGTCGTCCCATATGCTTAAATCCTTCGGAGTAAGCTGCGCAATGAAACCCTTAAAATCCAGGTCTCCTGTTTGTGCTGTGCTGTGCTGTGCTACAGTAGTTTGTGGAATCTTTGCTATTTCCAATATGATTTTGTTGTTGGTCAAAAAAAGCGTGCTTTTTGACTAAATGTTACTTCCGAATATAAAAGTAAAGTAAGTGCTTTGGAAGGGCACCACAGATCCACCATGCCAAAGCGAACGGCGCGTATTGTCTGACGTTACGCGTGACTTTGCTTCATAACGTCCATCGGATGGACGATCAACGGCCAGCATTTTTTGATTTTTTTGATTTCTAGTTTTTAGTTTTTTTTTTATTTTTATCTTTTTGTAATTTTTTTTTTTATATATTTCTTTATATTATTTGTGTTAAAATAACCTATTTTTTAAATAAAAATAGGTTATTTTTATTTAAAAATAGATTATTTTAACACAAATAATATAAAGAAATATATAAAAAGAAAAAATTACAAAAGATAAAATAAAAAACTAAAAACTAGAAATCAAAAACTAAAAAAAAATCAAAAAATGCATCTGAGCCGTTCGTTGCCTGATGGAGGGGCTTTAGGGAGTAAAGTCACGAAGTCAGAGAATCCCGTCTGCAAAGCGAGGGGGCCTGAACTTAATTCACGCCTTGTATGGCCAGTTTCTTCGACAAATGAATGGTCAAATGAACTAACTAGACTCATGGTGAAAGTATAACTGAATTCTAAATTTATGAACTAATTAAACTTTGGGGAGCAGAATGTTAGTACTCCTTATTTAATTATTCCACATGGTATATGATCTTAGCTCACACCTATTCTGAGAATTTTTTAAGTAATCTATTTTTATTCCGAATTAAAGTATTATACCTGCAATTTTTTTTGCAGTTTTGACCATATGTCACCTCACGATTGGGCGACTTAGGCCCCGCTTGGCCTTCCTCAGCGCGGGCTGCCAGCGTCCCGACAGGATGAGGCGGTCAGGAGCCTGCTGACCTGTGCTCCTAATGCCTCGGGAGTTGACTCCACCTGTGGCTGCATGGGTACTAGGGCGCCGCTAAGCTACGACCTATAAAGAACCTCAATGGGTGCGGGCTCACGTGCTCCTATGACTTCCGTCGGGTCGTCCGAGAGGAAGTTGCTTACGTCCACCGGAAGATCCTCGTGGGGGGATAGCCGAACTCCTAGCCGGTGCGCCGTACTCGCAGGACATGTGTTGTTTATTCCTTCAATATATCGACGCAAAAAAAACCTTAAGAGACGAAGTGTACTGAAACAACCCTGAATTTTCAAATTTTTAGAAATTATTTTGAATTTTTCTGGGTTTTTGAATTTCTTACCCAATTGGGAAATTTCCGGCAAAGTACGCTTTCCCTTTTCTCTCTTTTCGCCTTCGTCTCCCCCTGGCGCCTTTGCTTTCGCGCGCCTCCTCCGCTTGCCTTCGCGAAGCAACGGCAGCGCCAGCAGAGCGGGGTGGGCAGCCTCCTTCGCGCCCCAGCGCCGCGCCACTCCCACCTACCAGGCCCACCAGCCAGCCACCGGAGCCTTGACCCCTCTCCTCGCACAGCGCGCCAACGCCTGCCCGCTACCCTCGCCGCTGCAACAGCTCACGTCGTCTCGCGGCTTCCTCTCACGGTTGGGTCGAGTGGGGTCAAGCTTGGGCAGCAGCAGAGCCCCTCTTCCCTCACCACTCCCTTGCTGCCCGAGCGTTTCTCCTCGTTGCCGCCGACGTGGCCCGAGCGCAACCAAGAAACCGCCCGGGGGCAACCTGCTTGCACAGTGCACAAAACCCCTCTCCCTCACTTCCCTGATATTTCTGGCAACCCCACGAAGCCCCTCACCAACAGAATCGAGCTCTCGCAGTCGGAATCGCCGCCGAGCCTCTCCCCTGCGCCGGTGAGCCCTAGATTCAAATCGCGATTCAATTGATTAGAATCCAATTCCTTTGGCCAATACACTCCTGATTATCTCCTGAGTACGTTGATGAACTCATTTGAGGCCGGGCAAGGGCCTAGAGCCCTAGCACCGGTGACCACCGCAACCGTAAAAGCTTCACCGTGGCCAGCTCATTAGGGTCCTTCCCAAGCTCCACTTTTGCTTCTACTGCCTCCCTAGTACCTCATGAATGGTGAAAAACCAGCCGATTTGGCCCAAGCACCACTCAAGCTCCATGGCGCCACCGTGGAGACCGTTCTCCTCTTGGCCGTCGCCAACCTATTCTGGTCACCCTTGCTGTCTCCAAAATCGAGAAATGTAATCCCTAGCTTCCCCTCTACAATTCTGTGAAGCCGATCTTCGTCGCATGCTATCAAGAATTATAATGAATCCAGAATCAATAAACAGCTCATATTCAGCATTTTCGCTGAAATGCCTGACCAATGAAATTAATCTACTTTAACTTCATGCTAACACTTTGTATTCATCTATAGAATTAATTAGATGACTTCTTAAGGAAGTGAATAATTGCATTTATACGCATTAATTTAATTACGATAGCACTTGAACGAATAAGTCATAGATCATTCTCCTTCTAAGGGCTTAAACTAATCAGTAATTTATTCATTAGCAATCTTGTGTCTACTTCCATAGCGTCTTCCATCTTACAGTGCCCGATATCGTTTGAGCGCTCATGTGCTACATGCGTGCCAGTCATATGATCAACTATTGACGAATTGATCAGAGTCATTGCAATTGACTATACATATGTCCCATTAGTTACTAGAAAGTATGAATGAATATCTCATAACTGACATTTCCAATCCCCGCACTAGACTATTCAATATCATTAGTTGAGAAATGTATCTGACGTACCTATTAATACAATCTTGTTGGTATAGATACTTTGTCAATGGCTATACTAGTAGCATCTCATGACAATTCGAAGTCATAGCATGCAACACATACAGTAATAGGCTCAGTCATGCCTAGTAGTAGATGACTTCTAGTCTGACTGATCCTACAGGGATCGACTGGTCAACTGTGCATCCTGATGACACTATCTAGTAAAAAGGATGATGCAGATGTCATGTACTATAGACGAGTCATGGCTATCGTATATCGGGCTTCGGTTGGTGACTGACCAACTGGCTACGAGGTGTGATGGAGCGTAGTCATCATGAGATCACCGTATCGGAGGTAACTTACCATAGATGTGCAGCTTGATTGGCTCGTATCGTAAAGTTTTGGCTAGCGATTGTGTCTCAAACTGTAGAATAGACTTATCAGGAAGACATGAACGATCTAGGAAGAGTTGACAGCTGAATCGACGTATGCACATGCGATTAGACTGATGGAGTGTTTCAAGTACTGTTGGAACAACAACAAAAATGTTGGAACAAATGATGATGCGAGCCAGTACTCGGTGGTCCCCTAGGAGTGACAAAGGGGAACACCAATAACGTCTAGATGGAATGATTTCCAAAGACTAGACCTCCTGTTCTCTACTTCTTGAGATCCCTTAGCGGTGAAGATTGGTTAAGGGATATAGAAAGAAAGTTGAATACAGTGCAATGTGATGATAAAGAAAAGGTTTTGTATGCTACCCATCAACTCCAAGGGCAAGCTGCCACTTGGTGGATAAATTATCAGACTATGCATGCAGAACAAGAGATAACCTGGAAGGACTTTGAAGAAACTTTTCGGCAAGTTCATGTTCCTTCTGGAGTCATGCAAGCTAAGCGCCGAGAATTTCTGGCACTTAGGCAAGGGGAAAGCGAGAATGGAATACTTGCATCAATTCAATCAACTATCAAGATATGCTCCACGAAGATGTGAAGAATGAAGAGAAGAAGATGGAAAAATTCGAGAAGGATTGCGTAAGTCCATGAAATTTCATATATCAGCTACAAGGTTTAAGGATCTATCTGATATGATTGATTGCTTGGTTACTCCTGAAGAGGCTAGAGGTGAAATGGAGGAGTCCAAAAAGAGAAAGGCCATGCAGCGGCCATCTGCTCCGTCACCTAACCCACAAAGACGAAAACCTTTATACCCGGTCAGAATAGGCAATCATCCAGTCGCCAAGTGATGCTTGTACCCAAGAAACAGTTCAATACTTCTCAACAGGTAATAGGGGCGATTCTGGTAGTTAAATGCTTTATCCGTGGAGGAAATCATTATCGACTAGTCGTCATGAAGAAGAATTGCTATCATTGTGGTCAAGCGACATTTTAGGATCAATGCCCAAAAGAAATTTGCCTGCAGTAGCAAAAATTCAAGCTGGAAATCAATCACAAGATGCCAAGACTACAGTTATCCAGACCAGATCTTCATTGCCAACCGAACTCATTGTTATGTTACTGCCGGTTCTTGAATAATCATCTTAGGAAAGGCAAAGGAGTAGCAAATCAGATATTCCAAGAGAGGATTAATTATGTATCAGCCGAGGATGCAGCTGGAGCAAATGATGTTATTGTAGGTATGTTTCCCACAATTCAAAGCCCGCATTAATTTTATTTGACTCGGTGCTACGATTCCTTTATGTCCATGGATTTTGCTTCAAGAAATCAAATGCCAATGGTTGCTTTGCAAAATATTATGCCATCAAACACACGAAATAAAATGGAATCCCGTTTTGGATGTAGTGATGTCACTATAGAAATCCATGGATTAGAATTTAAAGCCAACTTGTTATTGTTGGACATGGAGAAACTGGAAGTTATTTTGGGAATGAATTGGCTTACTAGAAATAAAGCCATAGTAGACTGTGAAGCAAAAACTGTAACCCTGATCAACTCTGAAAACCAGAAAAGAATAGTACATACCGATCATAGTTTGATTCATAAGGTAAAAAGGGATGTACACAGTGCAATGACAAGTGAAGCAATACAAGTACCGATGGTACAAGAATACTTAGATGTATTTCAAGAATTACCCGTAGACCTCACGATAGGCAAGTAGAATTGGCAATAGAGTTGGTACCGCACCAAACACCAAGATGTAATGTCGACAAGTGAGTGAAGGAGTTAAAGAAACAACCGGATGACTTGCAAGAAAAAGAATTCATTCGTCGATGTATCACCATGGTCGCACCGCTTTGTTTGTCAAGAAGAAAGATGGAAGCTTGAGAATGTGTGTTGACTATAGAGGATTAAATGCAGTCACCATTAAGAATAAGTATCCACTGCCGAGAATTGATGATCTGTTTGATCAGCTCAAGGGAGCAAAGGTGTTTTCAAAAATCGATCTGCGATCGGGTTATCATCAATTGAAAATCCAAAGCAAGATCGAGAGAAACCGCATTCACCACGAGGTATGGACTGATGCGAGTTCTGATGGTACCTTTTGGCACGACCAATGCACCAAAGATATTTCATGAGTCTTATGAACCTGGTGTATATGGAACAGTTGGATCATTTTGTGATAGTCTTCATAGATGACATATTGATCTATTCCAAAAGTGAAGAAGAACATAAAGAACATTTGCATATCGCCTTGACCAAGCTAAGAGAACATCAGTTATATACAAAGTTCAGTAAATGTGACTTCTGGATGAAGGAAGTTGCATTTTTGGGACACAGGATTAATGAAGAAGGAGTCAAAGTGGACCCTGAGAAGATCAAGTCTGTGATGGAATGGAATCGACCAAAAGCATCACGTAGTGAGAAGCTTTCTTGGATTGGCGAGTTATTATCGCCGATTCATAGAAGGGTTCTCTAAAATCGCTCGTCCACTCACTCAGTTACTCAAGAAAGACAGACCCTTTGAATGGACAGAAAAATGTGAAGAAGGTTTTCAGATGTTGAAGACGAAATTAACAACAACACCAGTTTTGATATTACCGTTTCGAGAGAGATTTTCGACGATTCTTGTGATGCATCAAAACATGGGATGGGAGGTGTCCTAATGTAAGATGGAAAAGTCGTAGCTTATGCTTGAGGCAGTTGTGACCACATGAAGAAAATTATCCCACACATGACACGGAGTTAGCGGCAGAGTTCATGCTTTGAAGATATGGAGGCACTATTTATTGGGAATCATCATGAAATATTTTCAGACCATCAAAGTCTGAAATATATTTTCACTCAGCCAGATTTAAATCTGAGACAACGAAGATGGATAGAACTAATCAAAGATTTTGATATTGACCTTCAGTATCATCCGGGCAAAGCAAATGTAGTAGCAGATGCATTGAGTAGGAGACCATATTCTAGCATGATCAGTGATGTTGACCAACCGATACAGTTGGTGGCAGCAATGCAAAAGCTGAACCTAACAGTATTTGACCAGGGTATGTTAGCGGCACTTGAAATTCAGATAACATTGATGACCAAATCAAGGTCGCACAAGATGAAGACGAAGAAACACAACGACTTAAAAAGAATAGTCAAGAAAAGGTTCGACGAATTCATTGAAGATAAACAAGGATTTTAACCTTTAAAGGTCGTTATTGTATACGACAACAAGGAATTAAAAGAATTGATTACGAGAGAAGGTCATGTCAGCATTTCTCTATACATCTGGAAGCACCAAGATGTATAATGAAATGAAAAGAAATTCGTGGAACAATATGAAGAAAGAGATAGTGAATATGTAATCAAATGTGATGTGTGCCGACAAGTGAAGATAGACCATCAAAAGCCTTCGGTCTATTACATCCACCGCCAAGCACCGAATGGAAATGGGATAATATTGGAATGGATTTCATCACTGGTTTACCCAAGACAAAGGAAGGATATGATGCTATTTGGGTCATTGTTGATCAATTAACAAAAGTAGCTCATTTCATTCCTATCAAGCAAACTTATGGAAAGGATAAATTGGCAGAGATTTATCTGACAAGAATAGTGATATATCATGGAATTCCCAAGAGAATTATCTCGGATAGAGGTGCTCAATTTACCTCAGATTCGGGAAAAATTGCTCAAGCAATGGTATCGATTTAGCTTTCGATCGCTTATCATCCACTGCATCGGAGGACGATCGAAAGAGTAAATCAAATACTTGAAGATATGTTAAGAGCCTGTGCTATAACTTATGGCGCAGCCTGGAATACATGCTTGCCATTTGCGCAATTTTCGTATAACAATAGTTATCAGACCAGTATACAAATGTCACCATTTGAAGCACTATATGGCAAAGCATGCAGAACTCCTTTAAACTGGACTGAGGCTGGAGAACGCCAATATCTCGGGCCTCAAATTGTTCAAGATGCTGAAGCTCATGTCAAGATCATCAGAGAAAACCTGAAGATTGCAAAAGACCGTCAGAAGAGCTACGCGGATACTCGAAGAAAAGATTTAAGTTTTGAAGTGGGAGATTTTGTTTATCTCAAAGTCACGCCTTTTAAGATTGTCAAAAGATTTCAGGTCAAGGGAAAATTAGCACCCAGGTATGTGGGTCCGTTCCAAATTACAAAGAGGATTGGTGAAGTAGCATATGAAGTACAGTTGCCACCCCATTTGGCCAGAGTACACAAAGTATTTCATGTGTCACAACTCAGGAAATGCTTAAGGCAGCCTACAGAAGCAGTACCAATGGAAGAGATTGAGCTTCAAGAAGATCTGACATATTCAGAAGAACCTCTGCAGATCCTTGAAACAACTGAACGCCAACTCAGAAACAAGAATGTCAAATTATGCCGAGTTCAGTGGAAAAATCATACCACTACAGAAACTACATGGGAAAAGGAATCGGACTTACAGCGAGAATTTCCAAATCTATTTTACGAATCGATTAAATCTCGGGTCGAGATTTCTTTAAGGAGGGTAGGTTGAAACAACCACAATTTTCAAATTTTAGAAATTATTTTGAATTTTTCGGGTTTTGAATTTCTTACCCAATTGGGAAATTTCCCAGCACGCTTTCCTTTTCTCTCTTTCCCTTCCTCCCCACGGCGCCTTTGCTTTGCGCCTCCTCCGCTTGCCTTCAAGCAACAGCGCAGCGCAATGACAGGGCGGGCGGCCTCCTTCGCCCCAGTAGCGCGCCACTCCCACCTACCGTGCCCACCACCACCACCGGAGCCTTGCACCCTCTCCTCAGACAACAAGCCCTTTGCCCTCCTCCTCACCGCTGCAACAGCTCACGTCGTCTCGCGGCTTCCTCTCACGGTTGGGTCGAGTGGGGTCAAGCTTGGGCAGCAGCAGAGCCCCCTCTTCCCCCTCACCACTCCCTTGCTGCCCGAGCGTTTCTCCTCGTTGCCGCCGACGTGGCCCGAGCGCAACCAAGAAACCGCCCGGGGCAACCTGCTTGCACAAAGGCACAAAACCCTCTCCTCACTTCCCGATATTTCGGCAACCCCACGAAGCCCCTCACCAATGTAATCGAGCTCGCAATGGGATCGCCACGAGCCTCTCCCTGCACGGTGAGCCCTAGATTCAAATTATGTGATTCAATTGATTAGAATCCAATTCCTTTGGCCAATACACTCCTGATTATCTCCTGAGTACGTTGATGAACTCATTTGAGGCCGGGCAAGGGCCTAGAGCCCTAGCACCGGTGACCACCGCAACCGTAAAAGCTTCACCGTGGCTAGCTCATTAGGGTCCTTCCCAAGCTCCATTTTTGCTTCTACTGCCTCCCTAGTACCTCATGAATGGTGAAAAACCAGCCGATTTGGCCCAAGCACCACTCAAGCTCCATGGCGCCACCGTGGAGACCGTTCTCCTCTTGGCCGTCGCCAACCTATTCTGGTCACCCTTGCTGTCTCCAAAATCGAGAAATGTAATCCCTAGCTTCCCTCTACAATTCTCATCAAGCCGATCTTAGTCAGATGCTCTAGCCATTGCTCCACCTCGGGCTTAGCCCTCTGCTCTCGGCCGGAAGAAGACGGGCGCGAGGAAGAAGACGACTCCCGGGGAGACGTGGCGCCATCCCGTCCGTTCGTGCCTCCCCATCTCCCCGCCCGCACCGGTTTAAAACCCGCCAGATCCGCATAACGGTTCATCCGAAGCGCCGCGTCGTCCGATCGCGCCGTTAGCCTCGGCGCGTGTCGACCATCGGCGAAGGGGGCGCCAGGCCGGCCTTGACCGGCGGCTCGCATGGGCCATGGGCCGGCCGGGCTGCGTGGCCGAGCGGAAAAGCCGACCGTCACGCCTTCGCTCACATGGGCCGAGCCCAAGATCGCTCATAGAATTTGATTTTGAAAACACATTAAAATTGTAGAAAATTCTAGAAAATCCCAAAATCATAAAAATACATCATTTTGACCAGAAAAATCCCTAGAATTCAGAAATGACCTTTATTTCTTTAATTGTGAATTTTAGAATTTTATAAATTTAAATATATGACTTTAGGTTTAGTAAAGTATATTTGCTTTTTGTTTAAAAATCTAAATACCACTTATTCTTTGAAAATTAAACTTTAATAGTATTTAAACTTCTTTAAAAAGAGGTTATACATTGACATGTATTTTTATCATGTTATTTCTTTGATTTAACTAAAATCAAGGATTGACTTGTGTTGTTATTTTATGTGTGTTTGCGCTAGCTCCGAATTCGTTGAGGTTGCGCTATGATCCGAGCCTGTCGCATGCCTATACGAGATTGTCGAGATCCCGCATCGCAAGGCAAGTCATAAGTTTTGATCATATTGAATCCCATGAAATTACAGTATTTAGTAAATATTTGCATTATGGTTAGTTGTAAAATGTTAATTGCTTAAACTAAAATGTTTAGAATGGCATGATACTTAGTTATTCCTACCACCGATAAATGCCCTGCCTTACTTGATGGCCATATTCGCCTTGACAACCTTAGTAAATAATGAATTACAAGATAAGAAATATAGAACATATCACATGACATTTTGTACTACTAAGTGACTTTGGTACGCTAGCCAAGAGAGTTGGAAAATATACATCAAAGTAGGAGTCGAATGTGGGGTCATCACGGTGATCTAAGCCCACTGCTCGCTTTGTAGAACCCGAGATAGGAGTCGAATGTGGGGTCATCACGATGTGATCCCAGCCCACGACTCTATCATTGGGATAACTAGGGGAGGGTCGAATGTGGGGTCATCACCTTGTGATCCAAGCCCACCACCAAACCCTAGGATTGGACTTAGGGTAGAGAGGTCAGGGACTCAGGTTGTCCTGACCGGGCCTACCGCTCTACCCCGAGATGGATCTTTGTTTGGTTTGGCGGTGGTGAAATGTTGAGCTCACGGAAGTTTGTGGTTGGAGGCTCGGTGAAAATATAAGGACAAGAACCTTATGCCAAAGAAAGAACATAGTGATCGCTCAGACCACAGGAGTTGATTCGTCAACACTGGTTTAGTAGCTGCTCAATTCGATTGAACCTCTGGTGAGGTGTTTTGATGACGGGGAGTTAGGTATCTCATGGTACCTAACAATGGTAGCATTGGCTTAAAGCGGTAGGGAGGTTCAAAGGAACATGTGGCGTGATCGAGCGATGCTACCGTGGAGAGTCTATATAAAGAAGCGGCGGTGAAACGACCGGCTTTCTTAACTCTATCCGGGGAGTTAAGGGATCGTGTGGGTAAAGTTGAGTAACTCTGCAGAGTGAAATAATGGTATTCGAATACGTCGTGCTTCCGGTTAATGAAGCTGTGTTAATTGGGTGATTCCAAACTTGAGGCATAAGTAGATCTTTGAGGTTAAGATGGTTAATGATGAACGTTTTGAGAATTGGTAACCCCTGATCTTAAGAAGCAAATGTTTTACTTTTGATTGTTTGCAAATAAACTGCATCCACAAGTGTAATAAACCCCTATATACCCATCCTTGAATATCCTTGCATATAGTAAGAAAGGATTACCCTTGTGGCTTGCTGGGTACGGTGGTACTCATGACTTGCTAAACAATTTACCAGAAGGTCAATGGATTCAAGAGGAACCTGCGGAAGAAGGAGCCCTGGAGGAGCCAATCATGTCCGATGATGATTGGTGTTAGGTCTTAGCCTCGCTCAGGCCGCCTGGTTGTATTTTGTAATCGCATGTGGTTTGTGGGTCTGCGCGCCCGTTGCTACACTAATCTTACCTTTATATTGTAATAAAGTAAAGTCTTTATTGTACGTATGTTCTGTTGTGATAATCGTTTTATTTCAAACTTTATAACTGTTCATTTCTGTACGGTTATGGAGTTCCGTACCGTCTCCAGAAATGGGGATGTTACAAAGTGGTATCAGAGCAGGCATGCTTGACTGTAGGACGAGACCTAAGGATAAGCTTAAGGGCTATTTTGTGGCAAAACTTAAGTTAAAAAGGTAAAAAGAATTTACATAAAATATAAGAAATACTGTTGTCTTTTCTTAAATGCTACTAGGTCGTTTTAAATTGAATTAAGCTTAAGTTTTTGCTCTTTGCAAATATTTATGTCAAATTGTGTCTAACAGTAAGTTTTTCTTTGTTAAACAGATGGTCCATATTATCCATTCGAGCCCTGAGCAGGTGGCTGGATGGCCGCGCCTACTCTGGGAGATGCAGCAGTTCCTAGGAGCGACCGCTTGGCACCGTCCTGTGTTCCACGCCGTGACTCATCAGTTAGCTGATGGGAGTCGCGAGTGGAGGGCCAGTGTAGGCCTGACTCCTTTGCCCGTCCGTCCGCACGAGGAGAGGAGGTTCGTGGGCGGAGGCGTTGGAGTGGGGCCTTGATTCGGGGCGGCGAGAGATGCCGTGTTACACTTGAGGCGTTACTACGACGCCGAGTTCTCTGAGACTCGTTACGACCTGGTGCCCCAGAGAGTCCGCCAGGGCGGAGGGTACGTCACGCCAGAGCCGTGTCCAGGGGACGATGTACGTCTGGGGGTTGCTTCCCGGTACATAGTCCAGCAGGAGGTGAGGTACCACAGGGCCATCAGGGAGTCGCAGGAGCTGCGTCAGCAGCTCTGCCAGGCCAGGGGCGAGCTCCGAGCCCTACAGCAGGAGATCCACCGTAGAGATATGGTGGAGGCGGAGAGCAGTCACTTTGTGGTGAGTCTCCTGACGCTCCAGGAGGACGACGTCTGTCGTCGCACTGAGATCCCTATTCTTGTGGAGCCTGAGGCACTGGTTCCAGAGGTGCTGGTGCCAGAGGGTCCTTCTACTTCACGACGCCGACGACGCCCTATCACTGGAGAGTTAGCGGGTCCTTCGTCTCCTCGACTGCGACGACGCCTCACTACTGTGGAGTATCGTCAGCTGTTTAGTCCTGCTCCTCCTTCAGCACCACCAGCAGATGGTGATGATAGGGGGAAGGCTCTAGCTGAGGATACAGAGGACGAGGAGGATCCTGACGAGAGAGTTAGGTACACTGCCAGTAGGCCACCATCCAGCGGATGGTGAGGGCAGTGTAGGGAGTAATCTGAGCCCTGATAGCTAGAGTAGAGACTTACTTTTGGACAGTGTAAATAGACTAGTTAGTGCTAGTGCAGGACTTTTTGGCTGTATAGTGGTCTAACAGTACGAACGCTTGGTAGTGTATTTTCTGTTTGTAAATTATGTAATGTATGGTTACCTTGTTTGCAGCTTGTATGTTAATATAAGCTTTGCTTTGCTGTGCCTAAAATGTTTTTACCTGCTTAATTTAATTCTTGCTTAAAATTGCCCCATAATTGTTTAAAAGTTCAAAAATTTTCTTGTCTGTTTGAAATTGTGTAAAAAGAAAACCGCTGTAAAAGGTAACTTCAACTTTTCCCAAATGCAGAAGTACAATGGCAGGAATGGAACCTAATCCTGGTAATCAACCAGCGGGGCCTGAGGAAGCCCCGAACAATCAAAACGCAATTGCAAATATTCTGGCTATGATAGAACAAAACCGTCATCGAGAAAATGAATCAAACTAGAATGTTGGAACAACAACAAAAATGTTGGAACAAATGATGATGCGAGCCACTCGTGTGGTCCCCTAGGAGTGACAAAGAATAGAACACCAATAACGTCTAGATGGAATGATTTCAAAAGACTAGACCTCCTGTTCTCTACTTCTTCGCATCCTTAGCAATGAAGATTGGTTAAGGGATATAGAAAGAAAGTTGAATACAGTGCAATGTGATGATAAAGAAAAGGTTTTGTATGCTACCCATCAACTCCAAGGGCAAGCTGCCACTTGGTGGATAAATTATCAGACTATGCATGCAGAACAAGAGATAACCTGGAAGGACTTTGAAGAAACTTTTCGGCAAGTTCATGTTCCTTCTGGAGTCATGCAAGCTAAGCGCCGAGAATTTCTGGCACTTAGGCAAGGGGGAAAGACAGTAATGGAATACTTGCATCAATTCAATCAACTATCAAGATATGCTCCTGAAGATGTGAAGAATGAAGAGAAGAAGATGGAAAAATTCAGAGAAGGATTGCAGAAGTCCATGAAATTTCATATATCAGCTACAAGGTTTAAGGATCTATCTGATATGATTGACTGCTTGGTTACTTCTGAAGAGGCTAGAGGTGAAATGGAGGAGTCCAAAAAGAGAAAGGCCATGCAGCGGCCATCTGCTCCGTCACCTAACCCACAAAGACAGAAAACCTTTATACCCAGTCAGAATAGGCAATCATCCAGTCGCCAAGTGATGCTTGTACCCAAGAAACAGTTCAATACTTCTCAACAGGGTAATAGGGGACAGTTACAGGTAGTTAAATGCTTTATCTGTGGAGGAAATCATTATCAGACTAGCTGTCCGCAGAAGAAGAATTGCTATCATTGTGGTCAAGCAGGACATTTTAGGGATCAATGCCCAAAAAGAAATTTGCTGCAGTAGCAAAATTCAAGTCGGAAATCAATCACAAGATGCCAAGACTACGCTTATCCGCACGGATCTTCATTGCCAACCGGAACTCATCATTATGTTACTTTCTTTGGTTCTTCGAATAATCATGCCGGGAAAGGCAAAGGAGTAGCAAATCAGATATTCCAAGGGAGGATTAATTATGTATCAGCCGAGGATGCAGCTGGAGCAAATGATGTTATTGTAGGTATGTTTCCGGTCAATTCAAAGCCTGCATTAATTTTATTTGACTACGGTGCTACGATTCCTTTATGTCCATGGATTTTGCTTCAAGAAATCAAATGCCAATGGTTGCTTTGCAAAAATATTATGCCATCCAAACACCTGGAAATAAAATGGAATCCCGTTTTGGATGTAGTGATGTCACTATAGAAATCCATGGATTAGAATTTAAAGCCAACTTGTTATTGTTGGACATGGAGAAACTGGAAGTTATTTTGGGAATGAATTGGCTTACTAGAAATAAAGCCATAGTAGACTGTGAAGCAAAAACTGTAACCCTGATCAACTCTGAAAACCAGAAAAGAATAGTACATACCGATCATAGTTTGATTCATAAGGTAAAAAGGGATGTACACAGTGCAATGACAAGTGAAGCAATACAAGTACCAGTGGTACAAGAATACTTAGATGTATTTCCTGAAGAATTACCTGGTAGACCTCCTGATAGGCAAGTAGAATTGGCAATAGAGTTGGTACCTGGCACCAAACACCAGTACAGAATGTCAGCAAGTGAGCTGAAGGAGTTAAAGAAACAACTGGATGACTTGCAAGAAAAAGAATTCATTCGTCCCAGTGTATCACCATGGTCAGCACCAGTTTTGTTTGTCAAGAAGAAAGATGGAAGCTTGAGAATGTGTGTTGACTATAGAGGATTAAATGCAGTCACCATTAAGAATAAGTATCCACTGCCGAGAATTGATGATCTGTTTGATCAGCTCAAGGGAGCAAAGGTGTTTTCAAAAATCGATCTGCGATCGGGTTATCATCAATTGAAAATCCGAAAGCAAGATCGAGAGAAAACTGCATTCACCACGAGGTATGGACTGTACGAGTTTACAGTGGTACCTTTTGGCCTGACCAATGCACCAGCATATTTCATGAGTCTTATGAACCTGGTGTATATGGAACAGTTGGATCATTTTGTGATAGTCTTCATAGATGACATATTGATCTATTCCAAAAGTGAAGAAGAACATAAAGAACATTTGCATATCGCCTTGACCAAGCTAAGAGAACATCAGTTATATACAAAGTTCAGTAAATGTGACTTCTGGATGAAGGAAGTTGCATTTTTGGGACACAGGATTAATGAAGAAGGAGTCAAAGTGGACCCTGAGAAGATCAAGTCTGTGATGGAATGGAATCGACCAAAAACTGTCACAGAAGTGAGAAGCTTTCTTGGATTGGCAGGTTATTATCGCCGATTCATAGAAGGGTTCTCTAAAATCGCTCGTCCACTCACTCAGTTACTCAAGAAAGACAGACCCTTTGAATGGACAGAAAAATGTGAAGAAGGTTTTCAGATGTTGAAGACGAAATTAACAACAACACCAGTTTTGATATTACCAGATTCAGAGAGAGATTTTCAGATTTACTGTGATGCATCAAAACATGGGATGGGAGGTGTCCTAATGTAAGATGGAAAAGTCGTAGCTTATGCTTCGAGACAGCTGTGACCACATGAAGAAAATTATCCCACACATGACCTGGAGTTAGCAGCAGTAGTTCATGCTTTGAAGATATGGAGGCACTATTTATTGGGGAATCACTGTGAAATATTTTCAGACCATCAAAGTCTGAAATATATTTTCACTCAGCCAGATTTAAATCTGAGACAACGAAGATGGATAGAACTAATCAAAGATTTTGATATTGACCTTCAGTATCATCCGGGCAAAGCAAATGTAGTAGCAGATGCATTGAGCAGAAGACCATATTCTAGCATGATCAGTGATGTTGACCAACCGATACAGTTGGTGGCAGCAATGCAAAAGCTGAACCTAACAGTATTTGACCAGGGTATGTTAGCGGCACTTGAAATTCAGCTAACATTGACAGACCAAATCAAGGCTGCACAAGATGAAGACGAAGCAACACAACAGCTTAAAAAGAATAGTCAAGAAAAAGGTTCGACAGAATTCATTGAAGATAAACAAGGGATTTTAACCTTTAAAGGTCGTTATTGTATACCTGACAACAAGGAATTAAAAGAATTGATTACGAGAGAAGGTCATGTTAGATTTCTCTATACATCCCGGAAGCACCAAGATGTATAATGAAATGAAAAAGAAATTCTGGTGGAACAATATGAAGAAAGAGATAGCTGAATATGTAATCAAATGTGATGTGTGCCGACAAGTGAAGATAGACCATCAAAAGCCTTCTGGTCTATTACATCCACTGCCAGTACCAGAATGGAAATGGGATAATATTGGAATGGATTTCATCACTGGTTTACCCAAGACAAAGGAAGGATATGATGCTATTTGGGTCATTGTTGATCAATTAACAAAAGTAGCTCATTTCATTCCTATCAAGCAAACTTATGGAAAGGATAAATTGGCAGAGATTTATCTGACAAGAATAGTGATATATCATGGAATTCCCAAGAGAATTATCTCGGATAGAGGTGCTCAATTTACCTCAGATTCGGGAAAATTGCATGAAGCAATGGTATCGATTTAGCTTTCGATCGCTTATCATCCATGCATCGGAGGACGATCGAAAGAGTAAATCAAATACTTGAAGATATGTTAAGAGCCTGTGCTATAACTTATGGCGCAGCCTGGAATACATGCTTGCCATTTGCGCAATTTTCGTATAACAATAGTTATCGACCAAGATACAAATGTCACCATTTGAAGCACTATATGGCAAAGCATGCGTAACTCCTTTAAACCGGATCGAGGTCGAGAACGCCAATATCTCGGGCCTCAAATTGTTCAAAATGCTGAAGCTCATGTCAAGATCATAGAGAAAACCTGAAGATTGCAAAAGACCGTCAGAAGAGCTATGCGGATACTCGAAGAAAAGATTTAAGTTTTGAAGTGGGAGATTTTGTTTATCTCAAAGTCACGCCTTTTAAGATTGTCAAAAGATTTCAGGTCAAGGGAAAATTAGCACCCAGGTATGTGGGTCCGTTCCAAATTACAAAGAGAATTGGTGAAGTAGCATATGAAGTACAGTTGCCACCCCATTTGGCCAGAGTACACAAAGTATTTCATGTGTCACAACTCAGAAATGCTTAAGGCACCTCTGAGCGATGCATGGAAGAGATTGAGCTTCAAGAAGATCGACATATTCAGAAGAACCTCTGCAGATCCTTGAAACAACTGAACGCCAACTCAGAAACAAGAATGTCAAATTATGCCGAGTTCAGTGGAAAAATCATACCACTACAGAAACTACATGGGAAAAGGAATCGGACTTACAGCGAGAATTTCCAAATCTATTTTCTGAATCCAGTTAAATCTCGGGGTCGAGATTTCTTTAAGGAGGGTAGGTTGAAACAACCCTGAATTTTCAAATTTTTAGAAATTATTTTGAATTTTTCTGGGTTTTTGAATTTCTTACCCAATTGGGAAATTTCCAAAGCAAAATCGCTTTCCTTTTCTCTCTTCGCCTGCCTCTCCCGGCGCCTTTGCTTTGCGCCTCCTCTTGCCTTGGCAAACAGCAGCAGCGCCAGCAGAGCGGGGTGGGCAGCCTCCTTCGCCCCAGCCGCGCCACTCCCACCTACCAGCCCACTGACCACCACCGAGCCTTGCCCCTCTCCTCGCACAACAGTAGCCAACGCCGCCCTCGCTCACGCCTGCACCACGCCGTCTCGCGGCTTCCTCTCACGGTTGGGTCGAGTGGGGTCAAGCTTGGGCAGCAGCAGAGCCCCTCTTCCCCTCACCACTCCCTTGCTTGCCGCCGAAGCTTCTCCTCGTTGTCGCCGACGTGGCCCGAGCGCAACCAAGAAACCGCCTGGGGCAACCTGCTTGCACAAGGCACAAAACCCTCTCCTCACTTCCACGATATTTCGCAACCCCACGAAGCCCCTCACCAATGTAATCGAGCTCGCGCGATCGGATCGCCACGAGCCTCTCCCCTGCGCCGGTGAGCCCTAGATTCAAATTGCGTGATTCAATTGATTAGAATCCAATTCCTTTGGCCAATACACTCCTGATTATCTCCTGAGTACGTTGATGAACTCATTTGAGGCCGGGCAAGGGCCTAGAGCCCTAGCACCGGTGACCACCGCAACCGTAAAAGCTTCACCGTGGCTAGCTCATTAGGGTCCTTCCCAAGCTCCATTTTTGCTTCTACTGCCTCCCTAGTACCTCATGAATGGTGAAAAACCAGCCGACTTGGCCCAAGCACCACTCAAGCTCCATGGCGCCACCGTGGAGACCGTTCTCCTCTTGGCCGTCGCCAACCTATTCAGTCACCCTTGCTGTCTCCAAAATCGAGAAATGTAATCCCTAGCTTCCCTCTACAATTACATTGAAGCCGATCTTAAATCGCATGCTCTAGCCGCCGCTCCACCTCGGGGCTTCGCCCTCTGCTCTCGGCCGGAAGAAGACGGGCGCGAGGAAGAAGACGACTCCCGGGGAGACGTGGCGCCATCCCGTCCGTTCGTGCCTCCCCATCTCCCCCGCCCGCACCGGTTTAAAACCCGCCAGATCCGCTATAACGGTTCATCCGAGCGCTCGCGTGCGTCCGATCGCGGCCGTTCGCCTCGGGCGCGTGTCGGCCATCGGGCGAGCGTGGGAGCGCCAGCGCTGGCCTTCGGCCGCGCGCTCGCATGGGCCATGGGCCGACTGGGCTGCGTGGCCGAGCGCGGGAAAAGCCGACCGGGCCGCACTGTTCACATGGGCCGAGCCCAGTACTGTTCATAGAATTTGATTTTCAGAAAACACATTAAAAATTGTAGAAAATTCTAGAAAATCCCAAAAATCATAAAAATACATCATTTTGACCAGAAAAATCCCTAGAATTCAGAAATGACCTTTATTTCTTTAATTGTGAATTTTAGAATTTTATAAATTTAAATATATGACTTTAGGTTTAGTAAAGTATATTTGCTTTTTGTTTAAAAATCTAAATACCACTTATTCTTTGAAAATTAAACTTTAATAGTATTTAAACTTCTTTAAAAAGAGGTTATACATTGACATGTATTTTTATCATGTTATTTCTTTGATTTAACTAAAATCAAGGATTGACTTGTGTTGTTATTTTATGTGTGTTTGCGCTAGCTCCCGAATTCGTTGAGGTTGCAGTTGCGGATCCAGAGCCTGTCGCACAGCTATACGAGATTGTCGAGATCCCAGATCAGCAAGGCAAGTCATAAGTTTTTGATCATATTGAATCCCATGAAATTACAGTATTTAGTAAATATTTGCATTATGGTTAGTTGTAAAATGTTAATTGCTTAAACTAAAATGTTTAGAATGGCATGATACTTAGTTATTCCTACCACCGATAAATGCCCTGCCTTACTTGATGGCCATATTCGCCTTGACAACCTTAGTAAATAATGAATTACAGTATTAAGAAATATAGAACATATCACATGACATTTTGTACTACTAAGTGACTTTGGCTGCTAGCCAGTAGAGTTGGAAAATATACATCAAAGTAGGAGTCAGAATGTGGGGTCATCACGAAGTGATCCAAGCCCACGGCTCTGCTTTGGTAGAACCCGAGATAGGAGTCAGAATGTGGGGTCATCACGATGTGATCCTAGCCCACGACTCTATCATTGGGATAACTAGGGGGAGGGTCAGAATGTGGGGTCATCACCTTGTGATCCAAGCCCACGACCAAACCCTAGGATTGGACTTAGGGTAGAGAGGCTGGTGGGACTCCGGTTATCCGGACTGGGCCTACCGCTCTACCCTGGGATGGATGCTGTTTGGTTTGGCGGTGGCTGGGGCTGTTGAGCTCAGCGGAAGTTTGTGGTTGGAGGCTCGGTGAAAATATAAGGACAAGAACCTTATGCCAAAGAAAGAACATAGTGATCGCCGCACCACGTGAGTTGATTCGTCAACACCGGTTTAGTAGTCTCAATTCGATTGAACCTCTACAGGCTGAGGTGTTTTGATGACGTGGGAGTTAGGTATGCTGCGGGTACCTAACAATGGTAGCATTGGCTTAAAACGGCAGTGGAGGTTCAGGTTGAACATGTGGCCGTGACTGAGCGATGCTACGGTAGAGTCTATATAAAGCGGCGGTGAAACGACCTGGCTTTCTTAACTCTATCCGGGGAGTTAAGGGATCGTGTGGGTAAAGTTGAGCAACTCTGCAGAGTGAAATAATGGTATTCGAATACGCCGTGCTTCCGGTTAATGAAGCTGTGTTAATTGGGTGATTCCAAACTTGAGGCATAAGTAGATCTTTGAGGTTAAGATGGTTAATGATGAACGTTTTGAGAATTGGTAACCCCTGATCTTAAGAAGCAAATGTTTTACTTTTGATTGTTTGCAAATAAACTGCATACACAAGTGTAATAAACCCCTATATACCCATCCTTGAATATCCTTGCATATAGTAAGAAAGGATTACCCTTGTGGCTTGCTGGGTACGGTGGTACTCATGACTTGCTAAACAATTTACCAGAAGGTCAATGGATTCAAGAGGAACCTGCGGAAGAAGGAGCCCTGGAGGAGCCAATCATGTCCGATGATGATTGGTGTTAGGTCTTAGCCTCGCTCAGGCCGCCTGGTTGTATTTTGTAATCGCATGTGGTTTGTGGGTCTGCGCGCCCGTTGCTACACTAATCTTACCTTTATATTGTAATAAAGTAAAGTCTTTATTGTACGTATGTTCTGTTGTGATAATCGCTTTATTTCAAACTTTATAACTGTTCATTTCTGTACGGTTATGGAGTTCTGTACCGTCTCCAGAAATGGGGATGTTACATGTACCTTCCACGTGGGCCATAGCTTGCAGCCAACGGTCACACCCGCTGTACCTGCCCTAGCCGAACAATGTGTGCTACCCTGCCAATGTTAGGTAGGGGTCCACAGATGACAAAAGCGCTGGTATGTAGGTACCTGCCCACTCTGACCCTCCGGCCTAGCCTGATGGCGGTGGCGGTGCTTGGGGGTAGCAGGTGCCCACGCCGACCCTCTGGCCTGGTCAGGTGCTAGCGAGACTCGTGCACGTGGCCCTCCGAAGCCTCCTACCTAAGATGTAGGACATGGCAGCCTTGGCGTACGCATCAATGTGGAAACCTCTAGGAGCGTCCTACACGACGAGAGGGCGAGGGCACGCCTCGACGCAGCGTAGACCCAATGGACAATATGCAGTAGCTCGTCGCGCGTCATCTCCAAACCGTGGGCGACCCTGTCCACAATCGACCCGGTGTCCCTCGCAATCTCAGCGGTGATGTCTGTCTACAAGAATTACATGAAAGCGTCAAACTAGTAATTATGGTAACCGTACTCAGAAACTTCGAAACACGAGAGTACCTACCACGAGGGCGAAGTTCCACGCTAAGTGCATGGGGTACGCGTCGGTCGATGCTGGTACGTGAGCAGGGGAGGGTCAACGACACGAACCAACCTTGCCCGATGCGTGTTTGCGGAGTGTACCAACGTAGGTACTCATCATATATACTGGGGTTATACGTGGTGCCCTCCTGCATGAAGTCCTCGAGTGCCTCTGCCCACTCCACCACCCACAGCGCTATCTTCACGGCCCAGCTCGTCCCGCTACCACCCCTCCTATTGTGCCTTTGAAACGCACAACTGCAATTAGAAGGCATCGTAACAGAACTATGAAAGAATATAGAGACATATGTTGTGTGTAACTCACGCGTGGACCGAGTTAGGCACTCGACGCCTGATGGGGACAGGAACAACCTGGCGAAGGCTGAACTAGTACTCATTGGCATCTGGGTCTATTCGCTCAACCTATGCACAAACGAAAAATTAGTAAGCCCGTCATATGGCAAGGATAATACATTGCTAAACAGGGAAAATGGATATCATACGTACGTGGAACTGTGAAATCCACCGCTTGGGCAGGGCATGCTTCTGCCATGTCGGGATTCCATTGAAATAATTCATGAGCAAAAATCAAAAGAAAGAAATCAAGAAGAGAGTAGAATTTAAAAATCCAGGTCCAATAGCTGGAATTCTAAATATTAACCATTTTCAAAAATCAAGCCCAAATTGAACTCAAACCTGATTTCATTTCCAAATTTAGGAATTCTTATTCTATTGCTAAACAAAAGCCAAATTTATGCCTTGAGAAAATCCATGTCCCAATTCAAAAATTTGAATCCATTTTGATTTCCAAACTCAAATTTATATTCAAAGTTAAACTCAAAACAAAAACAAAAAAATTATTAAATGAGAAAGAATAGTTTTGGGCCTAGCCCATTTTGGCCTCCCGGCCCATTCCCCTTTTTCTCTCCGCTCTGTTCTTGTCCTAGAGTGTGTGGCGCCACTCTGTTCGCGCTCCGACTACTTTGGCGCGATGCATCCCTGACGTTCCGGCCGCACCAGGCCCGCCCGCTGACTCCCCTACACATGTGTGCACCTCGCTGACCCCGTCGTGCTGTGCTCTGCCTATGCCTTGCCCCTCCGTGTGCCCACGCTGCTCGTGCCCTATGCCGGCCAAGCCACGACAAGAGTAGACGTAATGTTTGACCTTATCGCCGCCTCCTTCACACGCACGTTCAAACTACGTCAGGGCCGTCCCATCTCACCTACTACCATTTATATACTTTAGGACGCACTCACCGCACCGACAGCTGCGCTGCCATGTCGTCGCATCATGTGGATCACCATGCCGACAACTGCACAGAGAGAACACCATTACCGTTGTGTGCCTGATCCTTTCACCTTGTCATGTGTACACCATCTGCTCCTTGCCCTTGTGGCCATGCCATTGTGATATCAGTCTTCAATGCTTCGTTGCGTCATCCCTCTGACACAGCCGTGAGCCATCCATGCCGCCTAGTCGCTCCACCATTGCCTTCACATACTCACCATCTCCATTCCCCTTGCTGAATTGAGATCTCGCTTGCGAAAGCTTGCTCGAGTCATCATCTTCTTCAACTCCGGCCATTGTTTCCTTCATCGCTACGGTGAGCTCCAGTCCAATTCATTTCACCCACAGCATCACCATAGCCTCCTCTCACCATCCTTATGGTCCAATTAGGTTACCATCTACCCTAGCTAACCGTTGTTGTGCCCTCTCTCCGCGCCACCTCAGGCTCTCGACACTAGCTCACCCCTTGCCTCCCCGAGCACCGCCAACCTCTTCGGTGAGCTTTATGTGTCCCCTAGATGCTCTCAGAGCTATTTAATTTCTCTCTGCACCGTCGGAGCTCTAGTTACCATGATGGCCGAGCCATTCTGCCACCACACACTGTTGCGCCACCACTCCAGTTCACCATCGGTGACGCCATCACCACGCCTAGGACCGTCGAGGTCTCGACAAGTCATTTTGGGGGTTGTTGAAGCTTGTCGATGCTAGCCTCACCGGCGATGAGCTCGACAGGAGAGGGAAGGAAGGAGAGGAGGAAAGGAAGAAAGGCAATTGTCAGTCGAATGAACAGTCATCTCAAAATTTCCAAGTCCTTGATATTCCCATATTTTGAAAACAAATCACCATCTCAAGATTCTGTTACATTTTTTGGTAGCATTCCAATGAGCAGTTTGTGCTCGAAGCAACAAAGATAGACATGTCGACGAATGAGGATCAAAATAATATTTCGAGCAATGATTGACACAAATTCGTTATGAATGAAATAATTTTGGAAAGCCTCATACCCAATCTTTCCAACTCTCCATCAGCATATTTTACTTGCAATGGACTTGAGGCCTGGTTTCAAACAGAGAAAGAAGAGAAGGAAAATAAAATAACTGTTGAGGACAAACAGAGAGAAGTAACAATGGTCCTACAAAATTTAAATCGGTGTTTGGGAATATTTATAGAAGAGATAGAAAATAGTCCGTGATCAATAAAAGAATTACTAGCCATCGGATGCCATCGATATGGTTATTACCTGCAAAAATATATGAAACTATAAATTTTGCCCATAATTAGAAGGACTGGTGTATTACTCTCAGGTAAGCTAGGGCATCTGTTCTCTTAATTTATCCAAAATCATGTTAGTATCATAGATCGTATGGTTCAAGGTTTAGGTCCGATCTCCACATCAAAAGGTCTCGAGTCTCGACAAACATCTGCAGATACTAACCGCATATAACGATATAATATCCTTCATATTTTAGGGATGCAAATGGAAATAGTAGGGTTGAGATCAAATCTTTAACCTTTCCCATATGTCAATGAGTCGCATACAACGATATAATGTCCAATTTCACCCTAGCTGATATTAGAGGTTCCTTCAGTGCAATTTGGAGTAAAGAGTTTACAGTAATAACTGAAGTGATTCATAGAATGTTTTAACATAAAAGTTTGTTGCACTACTGTACATGTCTTTCTTCATTTAGTATATTGGACGATGCATTCCACATAGACAGTTATTCAGGAAATGGACCGCAGTCTATCACCACAATTTTACCTCAACCAATAGGCTGCAGACTAGCAGCACATGTGGACTGACCTATTTTCCACAAAACTCCATTCAAAAAAGTTTCAAAAACTAATATTTTGCATTATTTTACCGTGGTACCGCCTAAGAAACTATATGAGCCAATAATCATACAGGAATATCTAGCTATTCATCACTTAAGGCACCCAGGGCATGGAATGGCCTTGCCGACGGCAACTCACCAATTGATCAAAATCTTGATAACCTAAGTTATACAAATCATTCTACTATATCATCGTGCACTGCATTACCATTTTAGCATGCTTGGTAACCTCAAAACGGCTGCCATACTTAAATTCAAGGGAGTGTCAATACAACATTCGACTATTTTTCAAGACAAAAATAGTCAGATTTAAGACGTTTGATGGTGATCCAACGCTCCAGATCTTTTTTTGGAGGGGGTGCTTATATGAAATATTTTTTTGGAGGGATGCTTATATGAGTGGATCCGTTGGATAGAAATCCAACGCCCCCAGATCATCTGACTATTTTTGCCTTGAAAAATAGTCGAATGTTCTATAGCACTTCTCTAAATTCAAAGGTACCCACGAAGGTAGTAACATAGTCACACCTAAATTTTTACAGATCACCAATAAAGCGCCAACTTCTAGGGAATCTCCCACTAAGGATTCACTTAGCCCCACCTATATTGCCAGTCGGCCATAAACATGCATTCACTCCAGATGCCTGATTCATCCATTGCCAATTATATTATTATTACATAACATTCAAAAGGTCCCAACAATTCCTGATCCAAAAAGAAATTCTTCAGAGGAAACAATTGCCAAATTATACCCATGCAGATACAAGTGAAGCAAGCAGGGTTGTATCCACATACCCCAGGAAGGGTGCGCTTGTTGCGATATGCATTCACTGCCTTGTCATCCTCCTCCCTTGATGAGCAGATCATGAAGCTGCAGCCTACGAATGTCCAGTTCACCTTATATCAAGATCAAATTAAGGAACAAGAGGATAAAATAAAGGGTAGCCATCTGGAGACTACGGTCCGACAAACGATGAGAACAAAATGAAAAGAAAAACCCCACTGAAAACACCAAAACTAAAAATATTCTCCTAAGAAAAGACGGGCATAATTTTGAAGTTTGCAGCAAAGGAAATTCTAATTGAATTTGCACATGCAGGACAACATGCATTATTTATCATTTTCACATCTAACTCCTCTTGGGAGAACAAGAGCAACAACCAAAGATAGCACGTACTGAATCAATCCCTCCAAAGAAGAACAAAACTAATTCAAACCAACCAAAATGAAGAGCGTCAATTCCCCATGGTACAGAAAAGAATCATGATCATATTAAAATAGGTCGTAGTGAGCAATAGTTCTACAACAAGTTCTAAACAATTACCATTATATTTTATCATCATGCTCTTATGGTCAGGTGAGTAGTTTTTCTGGGGCGGTGGGGAGGTTGATGTCGTGTCAGGATCCGAGGGTTCAAATCCGAAATTGGGAACCAAAACTGAAGCAATATGAGATCCAAGGAGAAATAATACAGAACTACGAAACTAAACTATAGAATGATGGCTAGGGTTCAAGGCACTTCCTACATTTTCCATAGTCCTTACTTGCCCTTGGCGATATACTACTTGTTCTGGGCTTCCCATCTTGGTCTAGCTTTTGAAACTTGAAGTTTTGATTAGTCATGGTATTCCCTTTATCCCTATAACGAGTGTATTCGGTCCTGGATGGGTGTGTAAAGTTTTTGCCTCTAAAGGGATGAGATTGCTCAATCCTTCTCGCAAATGGTTCTGAATGTAATCCTGGAGGCCAGCCACAAAGCTACATACGTAATACTCATCTAGTAGCAATGGGTTATCCCTTCTCACAAGGCTCATGAGTTTAACATCCCAAAATTTTGAGTTTTGAAAATTTTAAAATTTAAATTAATTATTTTAAAGTAATTGGCTTTTCTTTGGATTTTCCTGTACTTTTCTGGTTTTTATTTCAAAATATAAAATAATAAAATGTATTTTAAATATTTTATCAAAGCCAAAAAGAGTTCATTTTATTTTTCCTAACCTTCCCAGAATTTTTAAATAATTTTTGAGAATTTTCTAGAATTAAAAATCAATAAAAGGAATTTTATAAAATTATTAAAAACATATCCGAAATTAAAAATATTTTTATTAAGTCTAAAATATCTCCAGGAACATTCTTTGACTTTTCTGGAATTTTTAAATATTATTTATTATTTTTCTAAGCAATTATATTGTTTCTAGTATTTTCTAAAAAATTAATCCGAATTAATCTCGGGCCGCCACGTGTCACGCCCAGATTAAATTCATCTCTCTCCACGTTTTAATCTCAACCCTCCATCACAACTTACCCCTTCATTTAAATCCAACGCGCGAGATCAACCCACTTGCCACGTGTCATCCATCCGACCGCCCCATACCCCCTTCACTCTCTTTCTCTGATCGACGAGTGGGCCCCATATGTCATATCCTTCTCCTACCTTCCTTTCTTCTTCCTCCCTTCACTCTCTGTCTCTCCTCCATTAGAGCCGAACCCGAAGCTTGAAATCCGGCCGTTTCCTCCGCTCTAACTCCCGATTAATTGCGTAATAAGAGCCTCTAATCACTCCTCCACTAATTACCGACCGTTTCCCCTCTTAATTTCCCCCGTTCACGGCCGTTTCCTTCAGCATCCCCACTCCCTCATCTTCCTCCTCCACCTTTCGGCCGCCGCCCCCGACCTTCCGAGCGTCGCCGCCCAACGCCGCCTCCGCCTTCTTCCTCGCCGCCTCCGGTGATCTTCAAGCCCCGCCACGGTGGCGCCCACCGCCATCGCTTCCTCCTCCGCCGCCGCGCCCGGCCACCACCGGGCCGTCTTGTGGGAGGCCGCTCCTCCCGGTCGGCGCCTCATTGGCCATCTTGGCGTCGGGGCAGCGTCGTCAGTGTGGTGTGGTGTGGCTGCCACGCTTGCCGCTTTGCGCCACGTCGCCACAGTGCCACCTCGGCTGGCTCATGGCCGTGAGACCGGTCCACGGTGAGACCGGCCGCGATATCATAAAATTTAAATTTTAAATTGATGCTGACGTCAGCATTGCGTCATAAATTCCTTTTTCTTTAGAAAACTATTTCGGCCGAATTTAAAAATATTGCTGACATCATAATTATGAATTTTCAGTATAAAAATAAATCGGAAAATCTTTCTTTTTCTTTTTCTTTCAATTAAACTTCCCGAAGCCATAACTTTCTCATTTTAATTCCGATTTGACTCGTTCAAATTTCTAAATTTTTCTAAAATCATGAAATATCCAAATATACACTCGTTTCCAATTTTTGAATTTTATTTGAATTTATGTGTATTTATTTGCTTTGTTGCTTTGGTTTTTAAAGTAAAAGATTTGGGAGCCGAGAGTGGTTGGAACTCTCGGAGTTGTCCTGGCGGATGTAGCCAGTGTGGGTGGATGTAACATGTTGATTTGAACCTTGGCGGTTAGGGCCAGTGATCTAGTGTTGGTGGTTGTAACCTTCACTATTTAACTTGATAGATTCTGTTAAAATGATTACTTTATTTAAATTGATGCCTTCCAAAAATATCTAATGTTATTTGAAATAAAACATTGCTTTGTGCAAAAGAACCATATAACTCTCCTTTGTTAAACCTTGCATCTATTGCATTTTCCCAAGACTTGCGGAATACTTTATGTACTCACATGCTACACTCAAAAATAATAATCAGAGGAATATGAAGCTCAAGAAGGAAACTTCGACTACGATGCGTATGGATTCGACAAAGGATTTCCGGAGTACTAGGTTGCGCTTCCCCAGTCAATTGCCTGTGGCGAATTGATGGGTCTCTGCTGGATTTATCTTTTGCTTCCGCTGTGCTTTATGTTTCGTGTGTTGCGAGGTCTTGAAATCTCATTTGTAATAAAGAAGCCTTTTTGGTCTGTACTCTCTATTATTGTAATAAAACGTTGTTGGTTATGTATTCATCACTGTTTGACTGTGTGCACTAATTTTGATCTGGGACTAGTGCTGTACTACACAGAGGGTCCGAATTTGAAAATCCGGGGTCCCGACAATAAGTTCCTGAAATTGATCCACAAAAGCCTTGACTGAACCTGTTTGCTTTAACCAGTGAAACATTCTCACATTGTCGTATATTGATGTTTCAACAAATCTGTCCCCAATCATTATGCAGAATTGGTGCCAAGGTAGTATGGAAGAGTTGCATCCAGTCCCTCTCCACTAGTAGCTGGCTTTTCCTTCCAAGTATGTCACCGCATAATCCATTCTCTGTCCCAAGGGGGTTCTAGCTACATCAAAATACTTCTCAACCTTTGCTATCCACCCATATGGGTCTTCCCCATCAAACTCGGAAAAATTCAACTTAGGAGTCCCCTATTGTTCTCCAAAAACTGAACAGGCCGGTTTTCAGGGTAATAGTGATACCCACTGTTTTGTCCCAACTCAAGGAACTCCCCGAATGAAGGTGAATTAGGTGCTTGAGTGGACACAGTTGTAGCCCAGTGCATGTTCCCTTAAGAAGCTACCATAGGATTTAGATTGTTGCCTTGCATGTTGTTGTAAGGGAAATCAGAGTTCAATGTATAGTGTGGCAACCCTGGGGGATTCTCAATCCCTTTTCCTCTATTCTCCCCTAAGGTCACTGGTGATGCACAAAAACTCTCGGCTACAGGGGCAGAGTGGGGACTGACCCTTTGAGCACTAGCCTGAGCGACTTCCAATTCCCTGTTTACTACTACAGGAGGGACAGAAATTTGATATCATTCCAACTAATTTGTTCATCTGCACCTACATCAATTTCTGACCCTCTTCTTAGTTTTTTCTTTAAGTTGGCGATGCTTTTTTTTGACCTCCTCCATCTCAGCCATAGTTACTTCCCCAGCGGCCTTTTTCTCACAGATATGCACGCCGCTGCCTGCATTGGTTACTTCGCTAGGTGTGTTTCTAGGGTTTTGGGTGAGGGCGCCGGGTGAGGCTAGAGTTGGGACTTGGGCCGTCTTGCCGCACACAGCCCAAGCCCATCGTGCTTCGTGCCGCTTCGTGCGTCTTGGCTCGGCCCATCATCTCATCGTGCCGCATCGCGTCGCCGGCCCGCGGCGTCTCGGTCGGGCCCAAGCACGGCCCAAAGCCCATCGTGCCGGCGTTCGTGCCGTGCCGGCCAAGCCCACCAAATTACTATACGCAAAGGCGGTGACGACGGTCGGCATCTTCCTTTCTCTCGTGCCGTCTCGTTTAAAACTAGTTGAAATAATTGAATTAATTGCATAAAAATATGGGCACGCAAGGGGGTTAGGTAAATCGGTGACGAGGAAGGATGAGGCGGTGATGAGTAGGATGGAGACTAGGGTGGAGAGAAGGAGAGGGTCGCAATGAGGAAAGAAGTAGATAGGCATGGTGGAGAGGAAGGAGGAGGTCAATGACATGTGTCGGTGTTGAAGGAGATAGAGAAAGAAGTGATTGGGTGAGGGTGACGAGGCACACTAAGAAGAAAAGTAGTAAAAATATGCTGTTGTGAAATATGTTAAAGGTAACTTATTAAAAATATTGTTACTAAGACTGTCTCTTGTGATATGGAGATACTTTGGCTGATACAGAGCATACATACATACATACATACATACATACATACATCTCATACATCTCATACATACATCTCATACATACATACATACATACATACATACATCTCATACATACATCTCATACATACATCTCATACATACATACATACATCTCATACATACATACATCTCATACATCTCATACATACATACATACATCTCATACATACATACATACATCTCATACATGCATACATACATACATCTCATACATACATCTCATACATACATACATACATCTCATACATACATACATCTCATACATACATACATACATACATCTCATGCATACATACATACATCTCATACATGCATACATACATACATACATACATATATGTCAGCGGATGTATAGGATCTTTTCGCGATGAAAATAGAATTTACGAGGGCTAGAACAAGAAATCAAAATAGATAAAACCTATTCGTAGATTTTAGAAAAACTGAAGGACTAAATTGTAAAAATTTCTAAAACCCTAATCCTAATATCCTTCGCCCCGCCACCCACTCATTCCTACCCCATCTCCGCCCTCCTCGGTCTCTTCTCCCGATCCCCCCGCCCCTCCTCCCGGATCTCCCACCTCTCGTCGTCGCCGCCCTCTCCGCCTAGCCTCCTTCCCTCCTCCCCGCCGCCTTCTTCCCTCCTCCCCGGATCTCCTGGCCCCTCTCCCACCGCCTCCTCCTCCTCCTCCCCCTCCTCCCCCCGCCCCCCCTTCTCCCCGCCCGCCTTCCTCCTCCGCCTCCCCACCTTCCCCGCCGCCTCCACCTTCCTCCTCGCCCCTTCTCCCCGTCCCCTCCACCTTCCCCACCGCCCCTCCTCCTCCTCGCCCCTTCTCCCCGTCCCTCCACCTTCCTCCTCGCCCCTTCTCCCCGTCGCCCCGGCACCTCTCCTTCCCTGTCGCCCCTTCTCCCAAGACCTCTCTCTTCCCCGCCGCCCCTTCCCCCGCACCCCTCCTCCCAGCTCGGCGACGGTGGCGACCTCGACTACTTTGAGAGCGAGCCACCGGCGGATGGTCGGGTGGCGGCCGGGCGGCGACGGCGAGTTCGTCATCACGCGGATGCCCTCGACTCGGCCACACCGCCCTCCTGCGGCCGTCGTCCACTTGTCCGAGCTCCGTGATGTGTGCCTCCTTCCCTACTCTCTCTCGCCTTCTGTGATGTTTGTGCTTGTGGGATGAGGAATTTGGGATGGCGAGGTAGAGGCCGAGGCGCGGCCGGCGGCGCCGCTGCGTCTCGCCGTGTCGACCGTCTTGGCCGTCTTGGCCGTCTTGCGTCTTGGCGCCCGGCACCCACGATTCGCCGTCTTGCGTCTTGAGTGCCGCCCACCGTCTTGGCCGTCGAGTGCCCACCCGGCCATTGTTCGTCTTGGTCTTGACGGCCCGCCACGTGTCGTGTCGTGTCGTGCTTGGGTGCTTGGGCCGTCGGCCGGCCGCCGTTGCCAGGCGGCCCAAAAAGCCGGCCCGATGCCCAGCTCTAGCGAGGCGAGGTGGGGCACGAGGCTCGACGCGAGCACGAACAACACCCTCTGTAATTGCATCCAAGAGATTGACACACGGGCCCGGATACTAACAGGACCACCCACCAGTCAAAACGAATGCACAACAGGTGACCCACGGGTGATCTGTAGCTGTCCACGTGAGATCAACTGGCGAAACAAGGCTCTATGCACACGACGCAGGTTGAGCGCTCGATCTAGACAATCCGTTCGGCCCGCACCCTGTGATCCAACGGTCAGAGAGAGCCCCACCACAGAAGTGAGCTCGATTTGCTGCTCCCTCATCACGTGGGCACGCCACGAGTCAGTTTCCTCTACTATCCACGCCACCCAAAACGCTGTGGTTGGAGAAGTCGACGGCCCTATTTAAGCCCTATTTTGTTTGGGTACGATTTGTGGTTTTTGTTTTGGCTGATGACTTTTGCATACTTTTTAAGATAACAATAGACGGCGTATATAGTTTTAGAATAGAGAAATCGTTTGAATAAACTCTTAGTTATTTCGGATTTGGAGAAGCCAAAATCAAAAGTCACAAAAAAAGAACATGGTCTGATAACCCCGATTCCATATTATTCAGAAACACCGGTAGAATTTTCGCACGCTCTAAAGTATCTGAAAGTACTTCCCCATTGGTAAACTAAAATCCATAGCTCCGATGTCCCTTATCTTGCGAGCGCCTCAGGACAGGATGAAACTGGAACCATCCGCCACAACAGAACAGTGTGTGCTGATAAATTGACAACGCAAAGCTCCAGCTTTGCATAAGCAAGAAAGGGTTTGTCAAACCCAAGAAATAGCATGAGATCAGCACCATGAATAACCCAAATGAAGAGGGGATATGCAAACTGTAAATAGCACCATGAATAGCATGAGACCAAATTCATAATAACACAACACTGGCATAGACATAATCATGTAAATACTAATACATAGGTTCACAGATATCACAGACATCTTAACCATACAGGCAGCTCAAACATAGTTTATTTCAGGGAGTAAAACACAGCCACAAAGAGACTTAGCGATCGAGCTTGAGTCTCACATATAGACCATACGGACCATACTGACACAGAATCGTTCCTAGTAGCATTAATAAAGATCTCCTGATGGAGCATTAGAAGGCAGCCATGGCTGTTTAGTAGCATCACCATATTCCAAGCTCGGATGAAGAGAAGACACCACCATCTCCAAAGCATCAACGTCATCAACAAGCTCTGTACAAGATCTAGACTAATTGCTCAGATCCTCTTCTCTCCAGCTCCTGCAAACAAAAGATATTATAAGATCAGTCGAACAACAGACGCCAAAAATTTAGAATCCCACATCAAGAAACAGGAACATGGATGTAACATGTTCCTATGAAACAGTCACTTTCTTTCGGGTACAAACCTTAGTTTTCTTGCGCTGATCGTTTGGATGTTTCAGGGTCTCATCCCGGCATGGTCGGGGCCAGCACAGGCTCCTCCCGGACCGGATTCAGTGGAGTTTCAGTTGATTGCTATTCAAAGTCTTCATAGTCGTCCTTGTCCAACATGTCATCGTCGTAGGGAGTGACATCTGCGGGGTAGCGGAGTATCCCACCGATACCGCCAAATCCCCGGCAGAACTGCGATCCTTCCTGTGACTTGTTTGTGACAAACTCCAGCAAGCAACCGTACTGCTGGTAATTCTCAGCAAACCACTCCAGCAGCAGCATCCTGTCAATGACATCCAGCTCTCCAGATGTTGCCTCGTCTGTGAAGTTGATCTGATCTGCCTCCTGATCACTGTTGAGGTACTTTATCACTGTTTCTCCTGTGGTGGAATTCTTCAGCTCATATCGCCTGGCATCGAGGTTTTCCCACACGATCAATGTATCGACTGCACCCATTTCGAGGGCTGCTATGGTGTCCTGCACACCAAGGACATACTTCCCGGTGTCTCTGCTTATCTCCTCAAAGTACCTCCCAATCAGCTTCTTTTCTTGAACAAACTTCACATCAGATAGGACCTCAGCAGACATCTCGATGGCTTGGTTGAAACCGCTCTCCCCTCCGTACGACACATCAAGGGTCTTGATTACCTTGACTTGCAAGCGCGGATCAAACATCTCAGATTTGCCCAGCTCAGTCTTAAAATCAGCAGAACCAGCTAGGATGAGCCCAACAACGTTTGGCTGGTTGGTTGCAGAATTGATGAACAATTGTGTAGCGAGCTCAGCTGCTTTACGCAAGTAGTTGTGCCGCCTCTCCATGCGCAGGCGGGCAAAGCGAACTGCGGATTGCCCTCCTCGCCCATGCTTCTTCGGGAGATCAACGCTGAACTTGTAAACAACTTCCCTACTGTTGCCACTCAGTGTGCCATAGAGTGTTCCATTGCCATCCATGATTATGAAACCGAACTTGTCATCAGACTCCAAAAGCTCATGTAGTGCCTCGGTGTGGAACTTGTTGTCACAGAGATATAGTGAAGCATTTATAGGCCTGAATGGCTCAAAGTCAAAGGTGACCTTCTTTTCTTTGCCATCATCCGTGACAATGGTCCCAGTATAAAGCGCCAATCCATTGGGGGGAACCCGACTGTACAGCTTCAACCTCTGTTGAGCTGAGGTTATGGCAGCCAACACCGACTGCCGGTTAACTCTGCTCTTGATGTTTGAGGCAGTTCCATACTCATCACCCAACATCTTAGTGACTCGAGAGATCTGATCGCGAGGCGGCATGATGAGAGAAATCATGCTCGTACCATTGCCCCTGGCAGCATCTAGTGCCTTGATCAACTTCTTGACCTTCCATATTTCAATGTTCTTGTCAGTTTCATGTCCCTCACCCATCCTGACTAGTGTGCACAGAACAGCCTACACCTACAGGAGATGGTTCTAGGTCAGAAAAAAAAATGAAACCAACCAACTTGATCAGGTGAAAACTCAAAACCGACACAGGATGACCTACAGAATAGAATAACAAGGCAAAATATCATCTACTTCATTAATGATGCACATTATCCTAATATGCATACGCAATTAATCATGCTAACATTACCAAGCCTTAGGACAGTAAAGAGACACAAAAAACAACCATCACAGTTTTTCTTTTTAGATGAACCACCATCACAGTTATGAGAATCTATGGAGCAAAATAAGAAATGAACCATGCAGCTTTCTAAAAGAAAAAAATAGCAGGAGAGATGCCATGTTATGTCAAGGAAGTTACATGTGCGTAGTGTTTCGACATGTTCAGTAGAACATATTGTATACTTTCTAAGTTCATACTACTACCGGATGCAGCTTTGAGTTTGGATAGGAAACAAACATTAAGAATGTACCAGCTAATGCACAACATGTATGGGTGCGATTATTCGTGACAAACTACCCGGTGTGAGATATGAAATATCATGTATGGTTCGACAGATAACATTTGATCTAAAACGCAGTAAAAAACATACGGCTTATGTAAAACGTAGAAACATCATGCAAGGAAAAGTTAATCAAGAAGCACGCACTGGTCAATCCAACCAATGCAGACAACAATTATCACAGACCAATCAGTGTAACAAAATGTTGAAAAAAAAAGAATAGATTTATGAAAAAAGAGAATACCTAGGAGGAACTAGGTATTTTTTCATTAAGGAGAAAATAGGCACCCAAATTCGTGTCGAAGAGGACTTGAACTTATGTGGTGAGGGTGTGCATCCACACCTCCCACCAACTGAGCTAGGCTCAGGCTCAGTTCCTAAAAAAGAAAATAAATTTATGATATTTTAAAAATAGTACTGCTATATGTGCACGCACATTTGTTTTACCGTCTTCTTATCAAGAAGAACAAAAAGTTATTAAAAATAATTAGATCTTTTTTAGTAGAGAAAGAACCATAATACGCAGCAGGAAGTTCATTCCGGTGCATTACAAGATAATCTTAGTTCAAGTTGCAGATTAGTCCATAAGAGCACGGGCGAACCAAGTTAGGCCCCCAATGTCACAGGACATCGGGTCCAAATTTTTTTTAGCAGAGATCAGCACCTCCAGCCTATGTGTGAACCCCCTAACCCAAACATAGTGTACCCGATTCCTTCCTTGAAGCCCAACGAAAGTAGCACTAGCAACCTGAATTTCCAGTAGCTAGCAGTAGCCCATGAGGAGCATCTACTTTCCTCAGTCCATGAGACAACTATAGCAGGCCGAGCTAGTCCTTGAGCCAGCCCAACAGAGAGGACCACAATAGACCACGGTGTCCATTTAATCGATCCCGAAGCGTGTCACCTCGTAGTAGCCCTCGACGCCAGTTCGTCTTGCATGCAAGGTTATTAGGGCGGTAAGGCGAGGTGAGGCGACCCACCCCCTCACACCTTTTAAGCGGTAAGGCGTGAGGCAAGGCGAAGGACCCATCCCATTTCGTAAAGAGGTGAAGGACCTAATTGTAATTTCGTAAACCTCTGGGGACTAAATTATAAAAATACGAAAACATACCCATCCCATTTAACCTTTTAACCCTAGCCTAACCCTAATACTCCCTCACTCCAGCCGCCGCCTACTCCCTCCTCCTCACTCCTCCTCGCTCCCACCGCCTCCTCCTCCTCGCTCCCAGTAGCGGCGCCACCCTCCTCCCACGCCTCCCACCGCCTCCGCCACCCTCCTCCTCATTCCCAACCACCGCCACCCTCCTCCCTCCCTCCCATCCGCCTCCATCCCTCCTTCATTCACGGTGTCCGCTACCCTCACTCCTCCTCCTCCTCACTCCCACCACGCCTCCCTCACTCCTTCTTGTAATGTTGCGGCGCGATTCGCAGGTGGAGGGTGAACGGCGGCGTCGGCGGCTCGACGGCGCCCTGGAGGCCAAGGTGGCGCGAGAACGTGAGGTAAACCTAGCCTACCTCTTCCGCCGCCTTCTTCCTGCCCAGCTGCCGACTCTCTCTCTAGTTTAACCGCCGCCTTAGGCATGCACACAAGGCGGGGCGACACCTTGCCACCCCTCTACCGCCTTACCGCTTAGGCGACGCTTAAGCGTCGCTGAATACCATGCTCGCATGGTCGGCCAGGAGATGTGTAGTACATCCGCTGCACAATCACACCTAGCTAGGCACAAACCGATCGTTAGAGAACAAGAAAAATTGGCACTACCGGCCGCCCTCGTCTACCATCTCACCGCGATGTTGCCTGGTCTCTGTTGCCTCGCGCCCTCACCGGTCAAAGAAAGCTTAGGTCCACCTGATCAGTATGTATTTTGCTCTAAATTTCTCTCAATTCTTTCAATTAATTTCAAGAAGAGGGGCTAAATTTGTGAGTTAAGAGTTTCAATATTGTGATTGTTGATTGATTTTTGTTGAATTGTAGGGTTAAGACTTAGGGTTTCAATTTTAATTTTTAGAATATCGGCCTAGCTCGTCATAAATCGGAGGCAAAATTGTAATATTGGACCATAACATCAAGTAAATAAGCCACTGAATGTATTTTTCTATTATCTTGTTCTTGAACCATTGAACATACAACTCTTTTCAATTAATTGATAATGATTTCATGAATGATATACTTATTTGCTATGTAGAGAAACAAAAAATTGACAAAAAATTACTAATGATATTGTGGTTAGTCGCTTTATAAACTTGAAACAACATAAATACTAAAAGATTATTCTATTGATTTTTACTTAAAAATTTGAAGTAATTTTGTTCTCTTTTAACATGCCATTGAGGTCGGATGATGTATTTTACCAATGCCGACTAATTTTTGTCTATGATTTTTCCCTTAATTTCTTTAATTTGTTGCAACTAACCAACATTATTATCGGGTTTCTTCATATTGGTAAGCATTTCGATCATTACTTCTTTATCATCATATATTGTCAGCGGTTATGTTGAAGTGTTGATGCTAAAAATTGTTGGACATATTACTATTTAGCACAATATTGCTTGGAAATTATATATGTTGTTAAATGTATGTGAAAGTGGTGAACCCAGTCATTTTCGTTCTAGTTTCATTCCTGAATAAGAGTAATTGTTAACAAAACTTTAAAATAATCTATAATCTGAGGCCGGAAGAGCTTTTACATGTATGGCAGTCTATAAGCGATCCTTCCTTGATCTGCACAGAAACAAATCCGAACCAAACCAGAGCCTTCATTCTAATCCGAACCAAACCAGAGCCTTCATTCTATGTCCGACAAAAAGATCGCAAAAGGGATCTTCATTTTTTTTCCTTCCGATGATCACGAGTGCATAACTCATCTAAGGCATCCATGCTACCAAGAAAAGAACATGATAGGATGAAAGCCAACCAACCATTACATAACTGACCAGTACAGCACAAGGCCCCAAGATATTTTTCTTCCCACTAACCCATCAAATAATCCAGATCCCATAACATCAACAGGAGAACTAAAATCTTCACATATTTTTGAGCCTAACAAAATAAACCAAGAGTGCACGTCGCGCCATCGAGTAGTATAGATCATGCCACCATGCTATGCACCACAACGCAATCCATCAGACCGAGTCGTTGCTGGTACCGTAGGCACGTATGTTTTCGCGTCATCTAGAGGAAAGCAAGCACTAGGACAATCTGCTGACGCTACCATCTATCTTCTAGGACAAGAACGCCATAAATATTCAACAATAATCCAATTAAGCATCAGAAACGGCCGATCGATGAAGAACCCAGTCTCCAGCATCAGGAAGCATGTGAAAAACAACCACAAGGGGCCGACCCTAGCTCCAACCAAGACCGTAACCCAACCAAACTACACACAACCAACAGGAGGGGGGAGAGATGGAGTGAGGAGGCCGCAGAGCGCACGCACCTGCGTGGGTGCCCCGCCGGCGGCGGATTACGCCGGGCTCGCGAGAAGTCGAGACGGGCGCCTCTCCTCTTGCGCCTCTTGCTCTGGCGTCCTCGTGTGGTGGCGTGCTTTGCGCCGCTCTGACGGTGGTGGCGGGGGCTTGTAGGGTGTGTGTGACACGTACTACGGGACGGGGAGACGGAAGGAGGTGGAGATGGTACTTGCGTAGTCTTGCGAAGAAACACGATTCTTCCCGGACTCTGCAGGCTGCCGCCACGGGTACATGGCACGGGGACTGCTCGAGATCAGACGGCCGAGTCTCATCACGGGAAAAAAAAAATCTATTTTAGAATGTTCACCCTGAATTTTGAATGGTCTAGCCCTTAAACTTCTAATACCGTATCGTTTTCATCCCCGAGACCAGTTTTGAAGGGGATGGGAACGAATCAGATAGATTGAATAGTCTTAAATATAGATGTAAATTTATGTTTTTAAAATAAATATAAATACAAAATTAAATATTTTTAAATATAAATTGAATGTCGTAACGGATACGAATTCGAATCAAATATGTATTTAATTCGGTCGAATACGAATATCCTCCTATAACTTCTGTAACAAATCTCGGTACCGAAACGGTTTTTCACTAGTTTTTGACCAGTTACCGAAACGGTTACCGGTTTTTCACTAGTTTTTGACCAATTACCGAAACGGTTACCGGTTTCAAACTGCCCAAATTC
Organism: Bonia amplexicaulis; assembly: GCA_036346245.1. Classification (NCBI taxonomy): domain Eukaryota; kingdom Viridiplantae; phylum Streptophyta; class Magnoliopsida; order Poales; family Poaceae; genus Bonia; species Bonia amplexicaulis. The sequence continues at coordinate 6,487,006 of CM070748.1, forward strand.
AAATTTTGAAACACAAAATTCGTCTAGGTTTTTCCTGAGTTCCGGAAACAGATCGAATAGTCTCAATACGAATACGAATATTCTTGAATACAAATACAAATACAAATATTCTCAAATACGAATAAGAACGTTTTTTAATATGGATTTTTCTTACCACATGCGCGTTTTCTCAGATACGAATATCGAATAAAATAGATTGTCCGTTACTTTTCCCACCCCTAGTTTTGAGAGTGGTTTGTCGTTGTGGAGGGGTGAAATTTTTTGGATTGTGACTTATGACTTTTAAATTATAACTGTTCATGAAAGAGAATAAGGAGACAGTCGCATACGATTTTGGTTGGTATAATTGAAGTCGGTATAATATCTACTACAATCGATTTGTAAATTCTATCTTAAAAGAACATACCATTTGAAAGCTAATTACTATATTAAAAACTAAAAATCATAAACATGAAGCACAAAAGAACTCAACCATCGTGTCATGGTACCCGATCTTGCCAACATGGCCGCCACATCAGCTTTCTCTTTGTGAATGGCCGCCGCAACGTGGCTTAACAAGAAACAATTGCGAGATGTGTCAACATGGTTGTCATCGCGCCGCAAGAGGAAATAATCTTCCCCTCAGCCATTGAGCACAATAGTAACTAACCAAAACAACTGGGAACCACTTCACAGTGATGGTGACAGAGATGTAAGAGTGTGACTCCATCTGCCGGAGCTCAAATCTAATGTCCACCTTACTGACATGTGAATGTGTGTTGATGAGAGCGTGCATGGTATCTGTGTTCGTCACAATTATCAACATTCAACTTTTCCCCCCATTCGTTAAGATTGAATCCACAGCAGCAAAAACATGCAGCAGTAAAAATCATCAGACAAACCAGTTTCAGAGGTGCTCCTATGGTTCCCTCAGCAGTGACTTATATTATTTTAAAGCACGATAAATAATACATATATATTACTTATTTTTTATGTGTTTTAATATTAGTATTACTCTTGTAGAAGCACTGCTTACCCAGTGACAGAGCTACGAAGATGTATGGGGCTACAACTGTACCCCCCAAAATATTTTCTAAAATACTTAGTATATACACCTCTAATACACAAGGTATATATTAACCTGCTATCAGGAAGCTCTACCAGACATATCTTACCAAACCTACTATCTTTTATCAAAATTTCTCCACTGAAACTGTTAGTATATTGTTGAAGGAATGCAATAGAGAAGGACTTGACACTAGTTATTAGGTCCATCTTTCCATCCAAAGGTACTCTACCCTTTCTAGTACGAACACTGGGATTAACAATGACCTTTTCAGTCCACAACATCACAGGCTGGTTTTCCCTACGCTATTCACCAACCAGTTCAATCACCTGGAACGGCACCAGCAAAACACAGTACCTAGCTAGCGCAGCGGAACGTAAGGCTCTCGCCAACCTAACCGAACGCCCCTCCCCGCCCCACCGTCTACCCAGATCGGATGACCCTGTGACCTATCTGCGGAAAAACACAGCGTTCACCGTTAGTCATGGGCACCGCGCCGGATGCCCGCCGCGTGCGTGCACCCCTGGAACGCGTCAGCTGCCACGCGCATCTGTGTGCCTGCAAAGGCCCAACACTGTCCTACCTCGCAGCATACTTGCAGCCACTACTGGAAGAAGGGTCACAGATCGGAACTGGTATCACAGATGATTTTCTGAACCGTCTGAATTTATGTGTCAGTGATAATCGAAGGTTATTATGGATGGTTTGCGAGTCGTCTGTGATAAATACAACATAGACGGTTTGTAACTATGCACAGACGGTACAAACCAAAAACCGTCTGTGATACTTGCACATCACAGATGGTTCTATCTACAAACTGTCTGTGATAGAAAATTATCACAAACGGTTCTAGCTACCGACCGTCTATGATCGACGAGTATCACAGATGGTTGGTATATAGAACCGTCTGTGATAATTTTCCATCACAGACAGTTGTATATAGAATTGTCTGTGATGTGCGAGTATCACAGATGATTTTTAGTTTGAACCGTATGTGATAGTCCTTCATAAACGGTTTATACCACAAGACCATCTGTGATAGTTCATTCTATATCTAATTTTTTTTCTTTTTTTGGCTAGCCTCAAGAAATGTTAGCTATGCCCTTTGAAAACAAGCAAACACAACAACAAACACAACAGCACATTCTATTTTCTATTAATATTGGAATCCACCATTACAGCATAATAAGATAACAAACATGTTACCTATCTAACACAGTAAGAATATATCTCCTAATCCTACGAACCCAACTCTTAAAAATGGCATGCAATAACATAGAAAAATCTACGCGCGAGCTGTATTCAACGCCCGTCATCGCTGGCGCCGACTTGAGCAAGCGTCGTCTTGGTAGCTAGCTGCTTCCGCAGCGCCTTGCTACCCGTAGATTTATGTACTGTCTACTTCGTAAGGACCACTAGGGTCGGGGTCGAGGAGGAGGATGGTGTGGAGAGATTTTGTCAAAATTTTGAATGCTAGTCCACCACAATCTCGTCCAAATTCAAAGAACTCGATGAAAAGTGGAGGTGGCAGTGAGAGCGAGACAACGAGCTCGCCGATCCACTGCGCTTTAGGAAGGCGGTAGTTGTGGCACTAGGAGACATGAAGAGGAGGAGGGTGAGGGAGCAACAAGGCCATGGGTGAGTATGTATAGGGGAGAGAGAGGCAAGAGTGTTTTTTGGCGGAATGGGTGCTACAATCCGTGGGGTAGGGATTGGTGCATTGGGGAGGATCGATGGGCCCAGTGATCAGGGGTACATAATTATCACAGACAGTTTGAATCACAAATTGTCTGTGATACGTAATTATCACAGATGGTTTGAACCACAAACCATTTGTTATACATAATTATTGAAGATAATATATATATATATATATATATATATATATATATATATATATATATATATATATACGTGCAATGTAAACAGCTAGTCTCAAAAGATAAAATAACAAATTTCTATATGGCTTATACATACACGTTTGAAAGGTTTCAATGAGATCTACAACTTTGCAATTGAGGCGAACCCCAATTTCTGAACGAAAGATCAAAACTTTTGGCAAAAAACAGAAAGCAAAAACTTGCGACGCAAATTTAAAGCTAAAGATGGCCTATTTTGGGGGTCTTAGAGGGCAACTAGCACATGTTGGTCATTTTTTGGATCTAGCTCGTCGTTAGATTTCCAACGTGTATAAGAACGTCGAAAACAGATACCGTATGCAAAAGTTATGCCCGTTTTATTAAAGGTGTCTTGGAACGAAATCCTACTCGGACTCAAGAGGGAGATTATGAAATTTTAGGAGATTACAAGGTGGGAAACATATCATAGATGGTTTTTAATACAAATTGTCTGTGATAACTTCATTATCACATATGGTTGTAATACAAACCGTCTGTGAAGTATCATAGACGGTTTAAATAAAAAATCGTCTGTGATACTTCGTAGACGGTTCTTACCATGAACAGTCTATGATATTATCTCTTCAAAGATGGTTTGTAGCGATGGCAGCAACACAGACTGTCTCTAAACATAAACCGTATGTGATTGCATTTAACACCGACGGTTTTGGTCAACCATCTGTGATGAGACATCTAATATAAGCCTTTTTGTAGTAGTGCGCTTCCGTTTCTCCTACTTGCATTTTTGTCGCCCTCCCGCTGATTTTTTTTAAATAATCAATTTTTATTCTAAATTACGCTAATATACCCATGTTTTTTATTTTGCAGAAATGTCCATCTGTCGCCGTATAGTTGGGCGACATGGGCAAATCGCCCAACCGTCAGGCGATTTGAAATAATAGTTTTTTGTATTAAACTGATGGAAATGATTGTGAGAGAGTAAATGACAATTTTTATAGATAATACATTTAGCAAATCTTATTTGTAGGCTGCTATCTTCTTTTAAATATAAGGGTAGACAATATCGGTTGGTCTGTTTGTGATTTTTGTAAATTTTAAATGATATAAAATTTGTTATATTCATGATAAAATTTTGTAATCATCGTATGTTGTTGTAGTGCGATAAATTTCTGAAGAATTTTATGAGGACAATCGAGGTAGCATTGATTCGTAAGTAGGAAGGTAAGTGATATTATGATGCAACAAGGAATTCATACACGGAGAACTTCAGATAAATGACGTAAGGAAAACAACATGATCATTTATCCGACAAGGGGGTTACATGGCACGTAAGCTAAAAACCAAGGATGGTATACGTATGATTTTAGGAAATTAGAAATACATGGGACATATGGATGAAGAGAGTCCAACTACTGTGTGAAACATAACCATTGCCCTTGCGGCCCAACTCGGTAAGGTAGTCCTTGTCGTCGGCCCTAGCCTTGGCCGTCAGTTCGCGCTTTCTCTCGCGCTCCTCCTCACAAGCCTCCCACTCCTTACGCTTGCACGCCTCCAGATGAGATTGCATCTCCTGCCGAATGCGCTCACTTCGATCTTTGCTTCGTTGTCGCTTCTCCATCCTCTCGCATGCCGTCTGGGCGTCCCACTCCTCGCAGTCCAGGGTCCACTGATTGTGCGGGTGGATCTCCCGGTCGATTCATTTGCTGTACGCGTGTAGTTAATCTAGAGACTACAAGAAGAAGTGAGAGCTTGTTAGTGTGTGTCATACAATGGTAGGGGAATATATTGTAACCCATTCTTACAGGCTGTCGGTAGCGGGCCATGTCCCAACACCAGTCGGGATAGTCCCAAGCATAGTTACCGCAACCCTAGTAACGTATGCCCAAGCTCAACCGCTCGTTGGACTTAAAGAATTTGCATACGTCCCTACACTAATAGAGTGGGGCATCACCCCACGAGCGGGTCTTGCGGTGAACGCTCGGTGGGAATGTTGAAGTATGGGTTGGGGTTGGAGGTACTAGGGGCTTCGCTTCGAGGGTTGGAGGTACGGGGTTTCGCTTCGTGGAGGTGGCCTCCTAGCACGCTCTACTTGTTCGTCCCTGACTGCAGCAGCCCTTGTGAGTTAGGTGATCTCCTCCCATTGCTTCTCTATGCCAACATGCTTGCAAACCATGGTGTACTGCTCCGGACTGGATTTTAGGACCCAAAATGTTCGCTACATGGACAAGGCCCACAGCTTAATAGCATTCTACAGTGATCCCTTGTCAGCAAACATTGCATGAAGTCGAATCTCCATAGCATGGCACTCCCATGGTGATTCATGCTCATCATGCATAGAAAAGACCCTCAACATCCACCCTATTCCATGCCTGCAGCATGTGACTTTTGTCCTCATCGGAGGAGTCATCGCCATCCTCTTCTAAAGCTTTCTCCTCGGCTCAGGCCATCCAATCATCGATCTCCATATGACGCACTATACTATCGGCATACTCCCGTGTGTCCGTCTATCCAGTGGCCTTAGCTTGCGTAGTGCGATCTTCCTGATTTGCCTCAACAACATCTGCATCCGCCTGTCGGGATGGGCTTATTGTGTGGTGTGCGATATTTTGGTTCTGCCTCTGCAACATCACCCACCGCATCCTCTTGATGAACTATGCGCTGCGCGACCGAGCTACTCCCACCAACCAGACCTCCTGTGACTTCCTTCAGATATAGTTGCACGACTAGCACGCTCTCATAACCACGTCACCGGTAGCCTTTCACAAAGCCCTTCCACGCAACTGTGTGCATCAGTCTCCTCAACTCCCACTGAATATCCGTGGCAGATTGATTCCAAAGCTCATGTAGGACAACACTACACACCTCGGGGTCAAGAAGAAGTTGCATGTGAGCCAGTACAGGACATCTCCGATTCGAGTATTCTCCACGTCTGGGAGTACCATATTAACTTGCGGGAACTGCTCAGGTCAACACTATATGGACCTTCACGAATGGTACCAATACCGCAATGCACTTTCAATGTTGTGAGCTCCGACATGACTGATTTCTCATTGCAAATATTACTATTTATCAATATACATTCACTAAATATGTGCTAAACAAATACGTAGCTACACGTTGTCTACATTCGGATAAGAACAAGAATGGATAAGGCTATTACCTTCACGCAAAGATATTTTCTTCTTATCAACGAGCTTTCTTCGTCTTCCTCTCTAACCTCACAATCTCCTCTCCTCTCCTCTCCTTCACTCCCTCTCGTGAGTTCCTCTACTTCTCCTTGTCTCCTTCTCTCCCTTTCTCTCCCTCTCCCGAGCTTCTTTTCTTCTCCTCCTCTCACAACCTTCTCCCCCTCTTACTTCCCCTCTTCTTCTCTCCCTCTTTTTCTCCTTTCTCAAGCTCATCTCGTTCTTCTTGCGAGAGAAATAACGAGAGCCCATGAGGGGGTCGAGTCAAAGAGAAAATGACGAGCTGGCAGCAAGTTGTTGCTCTACCGTTGGATAACTTGCCTCTGTCACCGTTGGACGACTTGGCCATGTGTCGCCCAATGGTTGGGCGACTTGACCATGTTCCCCCACCGTGCGACGATAGATGGCTATTTCTGTAAAATGAAAAACACGGGTATATTAGTGTAATTTGAAATAAAAAATAGATTATTTTAAAAAAAATCCCCTCCCGCTTCGTCTTTTGTTGAGGAGGAGAGGACTTAGTTAACGTAGCGCTGGGACGGAAGTCACCTGGTATTTTTTGGCCTATATGGCACTGTTCAAACCCATGTTTACGAAATTGGTAGTACACGCGCAAGAATGGCAAAAATATCTTTTATGCCGTCTGGCCACCGGGCGGCGGTGACGTGGGCTTGACAGTTGACCGATGGAGCCCAGCCACTGTGCGACAGGCGGCTTGCCGCTTCCGGTGCATTCCAGGTGATTAGTCACACGGTAATTAGGCTAAAAAGGTAATTAGCAAAAATAAATGGCCTACCGCACGGTGGCCGGACGGTAGGCCTTGGCACCGTGCGGCAGGTGTGGGGCCAGCATGCTTTTTTTGTTTTTTTACTAATTTTTTGGTTTGTTGTTTACTTACTTTAGTAGATAATGCCAACCCTAGTGGGCCAAAGGCCATTAACTTCATTCTCCCATGCCATATGCGACGAGGGAGCAAACCGCCGAAAAGCGGTGTCGTCGCGTCTGCTCCCCACACGCAATTCTTTTCCGTGATTATCGGGGCGTCGTTAGCGCGCACTGCGCTCCTGCCCTCGCTATAAATTGCGAGAAAATTTCGCAGTCGCTCTCGTAATTTTTCTCGTAGTCTTCTATGTATATTTATGTAATTATTTATTTCATCATAATTTTTAATATGTAGTGTTGTACTACTATTGTATATGTGTGTATATATATATGTATGTTTATGAAATCATTTATTTCATTGTAATTATTAATTTATAGTGATGTACTGCTATTATATATGTATGTATGTGTGTGTGTATATACACATATATTATGTATATACACGTTTTTATGGGTGATGTAATACTTTATGGTCTTAGAACTTTGTATTATATAGCCTTTTATATCTGGTAAGTGATAACATATGGTTAGCTTTTCTTCAGGCATTTTGCAAGGTTGAAAGGCACTATTTTGTGAATAAGGGATTTTCCCCTCAGACTCACATTTATTGCACAATGTTGCCAAGATTCAACACATAAAAGCTTTTCTTGTACATGTACATTTGTCCTCAGAATTTATTGTTTTTGACATTATGCATTTTCATTTGTGGGTATGACTGTATGAGATCATGAGCTAATAGCAAACAATTTTTAATGCATCAAGTTGGAAATAGTGTGTAGGTCCATTCATCTGTTAACCTTTTGTAATTGGAACGAAAGTTGTGATATGGAATATAAAGGTAGGGTGGCAACATGCCATATTTTGGTGGGTTGTGAAGTCCGTAGAATGAAATAAAGACCGGATCTGTGCATATTTTATATTCTGCCTTTCCTGGATAATTTAAATGTGATCATCATGATAGAAATCAATTTGTAAAAAGTGCACAATTAAATAACAGTTCATCAATCTGGTAATTAAAAATGTGATGCTTCACATTGTTACCATTATATATGTATATGTATATATGTAGGTACATAAATGTATATAGGTATGACATATGTATATATATACATATATATAATATATAATACATATATGTATGTATATGTGTATATGTAGCTATGCCTTTACCGAAGCTTGACTTTTCCACCTGGTACAACTTACGCAGGTCCTAGTGGACTCCTACTTCCGAGCTCTCCAGGAGATTGGGCAGCTCTGGATGCTGTTGACTTCTAGTTACTAGCACTCCGACGTCCTCTGGGCTCAGCTGGCCGAGGTGCAGACCACTCTCACTTTCTTTGAGCAAGAGTAGATTGCAACAGAGACCGAGTTGGAGCACCGTCGGGCTACAGAAGACTACACTCTGTCATCCCCAAAGCGAGTTTCAGCTCTAGTACCAGTGCGAGTAGCACCACCAGCAGCACCAGCACCAGCATCGACTACCCGTCTTTTGCCTCCGCCACTCCAGTCGCCCATGGAGCAGCACCGACACTTTACCTAGGACCTCGCACTAGGCTTATGGCTCGTAAGCACGTACGCCCACCACCTACCGCAGATGTAGGGGGTTGCAGCCGAGGTCCTCGCCATTCACGTTCTCATTCTTGCTGTAGCTCCAGGTCACCAGGTGTCAGTCACAATCGCTCTTGCTCCCCAGGGAACTGCTCTACCTGCGGAGGGGACTGCCCCAGGGGGAGTAGTTAGTTGTACGTTAGTTTTGTCGGGAGTAGTACTACTTTCTTTCTCCCTCCCTCCTTTTGTACCCAACAGTAGACATTGCGTATGTATAATATCATCATTTGGTGAATCCAATAAGCTATGCCTAAGGTTATGTAACATCTTTTGTAATGAAATAATTTAAGCTCTATGTACTCATTGCGTAGTTGAATAAAAAATTGCACCATTAAGTCCACTATTATAATTTTTTCATCTCATTTGCTATATTAAAAATTCCTACAAATAGTTTATGTAAATAATTTTTTGAGTAAAATTCATAATTGAAGAAATTTACGAACAAATTACACAACGAAATACCCTGCGTTGGGAAGCTCCACAAAAAATTTCATAAGTTTTGTGCTCATTTGCTATATCTATAAATTTCTACAAGCAGTGCGTATTAAATTCTCTAATTATGCCATTAAACTAATTAATTAATTTTAATCGCTAATTACGATTAAATTAACAAGAAATAACATGGCAATTCATAGCACATAAAATTCTCAAAAAATCGATAATTAGGTTGACTCTGTTAGGAGACTGCACATAAAATGTTGTAATATTTTGAGCCCATTTGCTATATGTAAACTCGTACAAACAAGGCAATCATATAAATTTGTGAACAACATTCAGAGCAAATAAACTTGACAAAAAAATTATATAATGAAGAACGTTGTATCACGAGGCTGAACATAAAATACGTAATTTTTTAGCTCATTTGATACATTTCAAATTTCGAACAAACGGTAAATAAACAATACTAATTTAGACAGGTAATTAAGCTAACTTAATCACCTGTCATCCGGTGGCAGGGTGGTAGGGAGGTGGCCGCACAGTGGGCGGGCGGTAGGCTGGCGGCCACCCGATGGTCGAACTACAGGCCCCTATTGCCTTGTGGGTGGGCTCCGATGGACCAGCTATCGGCCCCATGGCGCTGTCACCTGGTGACGAAGCGGCAGAAATGCCATTTTTATCAATTTCGCCCGCATATGGCTATTGTTGTAAATATGGTTTAAAATCTTGTTATATGTGTCAAAAAATTCCGGTAGAAACGGAATTTTTTTTCGATTCTTATGACTTATAAAATCATTTTTTTGTATTTCTTGCGCCATCAGCAATCACCATCAGAGCCTAAACGTGTATGGAGAAGCGGGAAAAAGGAGGTATCCTTCCAATGACACGACAAGCCATATACCATCACGGGGAAATATCCAATGGAGATGGCATCTTCCATTTAAGCTTGAAAACCCTATCGTGGAGCGTCCGATCAAAAGTGTACGAGCAAGATCTCACATGATTCAGGCTCCAATCCCGTGGGAAATTTTGCAGGAAGCCCCCACCTTCATCCTATAATTCTGCATGAAACCCATACGGACGATTTGGCCCCACTTGTTTCGGCTTCAACTTCTAGCTTTGGCTTATTTTTTACTATTCATAAATTTCATCTTTTTCTGAACTTTTGACTTTTTTGAGCTTTTTTGCCGGTTTTTTCCGTATTCGTTTGTGTTGTCCGTGATGAGCCAACATATTTTTTCTATTTTTAAAAATTTTAAATTTAATTACGTCAAATAAGCCACCTTCATTCTGATGAAAATTTCAGCACACAAGACAATTTCGGTCATAAGCCACAACTTTTCAGCCCAACCTAGCGGGGCCTCGACCGACCTGCTCCTGCTGCAACATTTTCTATAGGCGTTTTGACCAGCCCTGCTCCTGCTGCAACATTTGCATATTTTCTCCATCCTCTCCTCCTGACCACCCCCCCACACACACACACGGCCCAAATGTGTGGCCTCAATTTCAAGCAACATGAATTCCTCCATGGGCTAGGGTTAGGGCAAATCAGAGGCGATGACGTGGAGATGAGAACTTAGTGCAAAATACCCCAGGTCGGCGCATATTGAGTGCTCTTTGTGGTGGTACTTTCTGATTTTGAGGTGCTCTTTGTGGTGGTGCTTTCTGATGGGTGAATTTGTGCGGGCTGTTGGTGGTGGGTCGTAAACCTTTTTTAAAATAAAAAAAATCGGTGGAGCTCAATATGACACGGAAATGATCATGCTAGGAAACGAAGGGCTGAAACATTGAGTTGTGGCGTATTCTCCTTTTGAGTTGTCTCTAGAACTCTAGTGGAGGAAAAAAGTTATTCTCTTTCTTTGAAAAACCACAGCCATTTTCTTGGTCAGTGCCGCTGATGGGAGCATTTTATGTTTTTTGCCTCGAAGATATGGATATTGATGTCTGTTCCTGCTGGCCCTAGGAGAATACAACAATGGAGCTTGTCGGTTTTCTAGTGCCCACAATATCCCTGCTCGGTTGGGCTGAAAAGATGTGGCTTATGGCTGAAATTGCACTGTAGCGGTTAAAATTTCACTGTAGCTGAAGATGGCTTATTTGACGTAATTAAATTTAAAAAAATTAAAAATAGAAAAAAATATGCTATTCACATATGTTAGTTTGTTAGAATTTATTGAATGGTCATGTTAGAAGATCCCGACAATAAAAGCCGCAGAAGAAAATGCCATATTTTATCAAATGGTGATATAATGATGTTAGCCTGTTAGAAGATCCCGGCACAATTTCCCATGGAAGAAAGGGAAATGTTTTATTGGTAGGTGATGTTAGAATATCCCAACAAAAATGCCACAAAAGAAAAGGGCAACACTTGATGGATAGATAATGTTAGACTTACAAGATCATGACAAAAATTGCCACGAAAAAAAGGCAATGCTTTATCGAATAGTGATGTTATAAGACCCCGACAAAAAAAAAATTCGTCATAGAAAATGCAATGCTTTATTGAATTGCGACGCTAGAAGGTCCCGTAAAAAATTGCTGCGATATAGAAGACATCGCTTATAGAACAATGACGTTAGAAGTGCCTGACAAAAAATGCCGCAATAGAAAATGCATCACTTATAAAATTCTGATGTTCAAAGTTCCTGACAAAAATTGCGGCGATTGAAAAAAGGCAACACTAAATTAAATGTGATGTTAGAAGTTGCTGAAAAAATGCTTGGAAAGAATAAAAAAATGCATATTTCTTTAATGATGATAAGTGTAATTGTGCTGATGGAAGTGATTATGTGCTTGGAGCTATAGAATTTTGCATTTGAAGATTCTGACGAAGATAACCTTTGATGAGAGTGTGGTCTACTGGTCAATGCTTGGAAGAGTGTAAGTTCAGGATGTAACTGCACCTTGTAAATTTCGTCTACATTGAGCTATGATCTTTATGGGAATAACTGAATAAGGGTATAATAGATTGAAACAATTGGGATGGTATATTTAAGAAAGTGAATTATCAGTCTCGAGAATACTGAATGTGTAATCTCATATGTACGAGTATGTCCCAGTTGACTATTATCGTACCACCATCTGGGGTATGCAATAATCAGCAAGGCCTTAATTGTGATATTGGATGCTGTATGAAACCTGTCAAGTAGCTTTGATCATAAATAATTGAAAAATTGATTGTGAAGAATTAACAGTGTTAATTGGACAAAGGTTAGTCTTGATGCATGACTTGATTAGGAGTCGAAGTACCTTGAAGTAGAGATATGACCTTCAACAATTATTAACACTCATGTCCTTTCCATTTAGGTAACACTTGCATCTTCCACTTAGCTTGTGAAGTAGTCAGATATTTATTCAGTAGTTTCCGGGTGCAATGTACTTGATTCAATTATTCTGGTTCTGCTTTTAGCATGGGCCCTCTACATGTGCATCCGCAGAACACAATGGAGCTACTAAAATTAGATCAATATATCATATGCTATGAGTAGTCACTCTCATTTGAAGAACATGTATCTTGTAATTTTATTTGTTGAGAACTTGGAATGAAGATTTTACTGATAAGGATATTAGAGATAGAATAGGAATTGTATTATTCCTTTTCTTATATGTCTCACTTTCCTTATCCGCATATAGCATATTTGTTGTAAATATTGCGGTATAAGCATATTTTCTATTTTAATTCCAATAATAATTATGATAATAATAATCACCCAAACATGGCATAAGAATGACTTAAATAACATATTGAGATATGCATCAATTAAGTCATTACAAAGTGAATATTTACTTAACAAGAACATCATAACTGATATAGGCAATAACGGCATGGCATTCATATATATGTGAATATTCAATGAATATGACCATATGACAGCCGAAATCAGCATGTTAAGCAAACCTTTATGAACTAAAGCAATTAAATCTAGCAGTGAACAAATTAATTGCTTCGGTATTGCTCTCAGAACATGGTTGCTCAAGATCATACATCTTGGCCTTCTCATGTTGATGTCGATACTCTTAACAAAAGTTTTGATAACTAGAGTTTGAGATATGAGCTCCACCTAATGTTCTATCTATCGTTGATTTTAATAAGCAGAGGATACCAAACTTATGAGTTTCGTTTTAATCTGTTAACATGCAAAGTAATAACGAGTTGTAATCTAACAACCTATCAGATTAAACATATAGGAAGAACAGAGCTTATGAATGATGTAATCTGATTATACAGAAACAACAGATTCAATCAATTACTATTGCATGTAACAATTCTGTCCAACTAAATCAACTACAGCACGGTTGAAAGAACAAAATGAGCTCACATCTAATCTAGTTATCTAGACTAATCTCAGTATTCGACGGATTCTTCACAGAGCATGTAATCAGATCCCACAGGCAAACATGTCATATATCAATTCTCGCCCAATGTAAATCAAAGAACGACATCGCCGAACAAGTTTGCAATACTCACAATACTGACGGTACTCAAAACCGTCCGTAAATAATCGGTAGAAGAACACCAAGAACACCAAAGGATGTGGCAAGGCGTACAAGCATGTACTGTCTCAGAACACCTATCACCCCTCTGTGCCGATGAAGAAAAGGGGTGTGGTCGTCGGAGATACAAAGCCCTCTCCGACCTCAGTTGCGGGAGCCGAGTCGAAGGTCGTGGAACGCCGCACAAGACCGCAAGACCACTCGCCGAGAGTGCCCACACTCAATCGGGACCAAATCGCCTTCGTTCCCTGGGTGTGCCTTTTACCTTTGATTTCTTTCACACCGAAAGGGTGCTCGGGAATCGCCGGCACAAAGACTCAATCGGAGGTGGTGCCGAAGCCCCAAAACCTCCGCACACTCAAGAACCGAGAAGAACCAGGAGAACTCGAATCGGAAAAGCTAGATCGGAAAAAGAGAAGCTCCACCCGGGGTATGAGCTCGGCTATTTGTAGAAGGGGCGGAGTCTGTGAGGAGATGACACGAGCGGCCGGCTCCGAGGAACCCGGGCCAGCCCGCGCCTCCGTCGCTCGCCTCTCAACCGCCTCCTCCCATCGACCGAGAAGACGGAACGGCCATCGCACAAGACGCCGCGCAGCAGATGCGCGCGGGAGGAGACGAAGTCTCCTCCTTATCTCTTTGCGCCGTCTCGCCGGCGTGTGGGCCCCACCGCTTTTTCTTTTCTTTTCCCTTTTTATTTTCCTCAATTGGGAATTTACGATTTAGCCCCTGAAATACAACAATCCCCACCAATTTCCAATTGATAAAGAATTTTCAATGTCTTGTTTAATATACAGCTGTTCGACGATGGGTACCTTGCGGGTTTGAACCCAAAGCCTAGCGACAAGAGCTATGACTCTGCACAGACAAAGGAGGACTTTGCCTTGATCCAATGCCTTGGTGTGAGAGCTTTCGCCCAAGTCACATTCTGTACTGGGCGGCTTGCCCTTTCCCTCTCGGGTTGGGACGTTCCGGTCATGTCCCGGTATCTAGCTCATGGGTGCTTAAGAGAGTATACCCTTATCTCTCTTTGATTGCGACCTCACAATCACACTCACGTAGGTGAACCCTTCTAGGAGTCCTGTAGGACGACTCCATAAGTCATATATAGACCTCGAGTTCATTAAGAGCCACTGCTCAACCTTCCATACAGAAAGAGCACTGCAGCTAATGGGACCCGTTAGATGTGCTCCCTGATTTCACACAGTTTGTTGTCCTAGAGCCTAGTTCACGTGATCTCCGATCTCCTAGGATAGGTTACTACCGATGTGAACCTTCATACGGGTATAAGCCCCATTCCCTGAGATGCTGCTAGGATGACCTTTTGAGCCAATCCTTTGGTGAAAGGATCTGACAAGTTCCTTTCAGACTGAATGTATTCTACAGAAATAACACCCGTCTCTCTGGCATGCCGTACCGACTTAAGTCGTCTCTTTATGTGTTTTGAGGACTTCATATTGTCCTTTCTACTCTTCGCCTTAACCAAAACAGTTTGGTTGTCGCAGTAGATTAGTATAGCTGGAATCGGTTTTTCCAGCACAGGTAGATCATAAAGGAGTTCTCGAATCCATTCTGCCTCTACAGCCGCTGAATCAAGTGCGACTAACTCAGCCTCCATGGTGGACCGTGTAAGGATAGTCTGTTTTGCAGACTTCCACGAAACGGCCCCACCTGCTAGAGTGAATACATAACCACTCGTAGCCTTCATATCATCCGAGTCACTGATCCAGTTAGAATCACTGAATCCTTCCAAGACTGCCGGATGACCAGAATAGTGTATTCCCAATTTAGAGGTTCCCTTCAAATATCTGAGTACTCTTTCTAGTGCTATCCAATGATCATCTCCTGGATTGGACGTATAACGACTCAATCTGCAAACAGCATATGAGATGTCTGGCCTCGTTGCACTAGTTAAGTACATCAGGGATCCTATAATTTGAGAATATCTAAGTTGATCTTTCCCATGCCCAGTGTTCTTATGCAGCTTTGCATTTGGATCATAGGGTGTGGATACTGGCTTGCAGTCCATAAATTCAAATCTGGTTAGGATTTTATCCACATAATGGGATTGTGAAAGAGTAATCACATTCTCACCCTTTATAAGCTTGATGTTTAGAATAACATCAACTTCACCCAGGTCTTTCATATCAAAGTTCTGGGAAAGGAAAGACTTTGTATTATTAATCACATCCATGTTGGTCCCAAAAAGCAATATGCCATCTACATAAAGACATAGAATGACACCTTCTCCTCCACTGAACCGATAGTAGACACATTTATCGGCTTCGTTTACACAAAAGCCGACCGACGTCATCGTACTATCAAATTTCTCATGCCATTGCTTAGGAGCTTGCTTTAGACCATACAGGGATTTGATCAATCGACATACTTTCTTTTCTTGCCCTTCAACCACAAATCCTTCAGGCTGTTGTATATAAATCTCCTCATCCAGCTCTCCATTTAGGAAAGCGGTCTTTACATCCATTTGATGTACTAGGAGCTTGTATGCAGCAGCTATTGCTAAAAGCACTCGGATTGTGGGTAAACGAGCCACAGGAGAGTAGGTGTCGAAATAGTCTTCTCCTTCCTTTTGCGTGAAACCTTTAGCCACTAAACGGGCCTTGTACTTTTCAATAGTACCATCAGGTCTCACGCTTTCTTTTAAAGATCCATTTGCGACCTCTTGGCTTACAACCAAAGTGAGATCTGAAATTTCCCAAGTTCCGTTAGCTATGATGGAATTCATCTCGCTACGGACTGCTTCCTTCCAGTAATCCACATCCGGAGATGCGTATGCCTTTGAAAGTGTTCGTGGTTCATCATCCACGACATAGGTGACAAAGTCTTCACCAAGTGACTTTTCGGTTCTCTGCTCTTACTCCTCCTCAACTCCAAATCAAGTAGTGTTATCCACATTAGGAAGAATAGAGATCATCTAAACCGAATGGTCACTAACTTCCTTTGGTCTCATAGGAAACACTTGCTCAAAGAATGTCGCATCACGAGATTCCATCACTATATTTGTAGTGATATCAACCACCTCGGATTTGACCACTAAGAATCTATAAGCAGTGCTATGTAAAGCATATCCTAGAAAGACACAATCAACGGCCTTAGGACCAATCTTCCTTTTCTTCGGTAATGGTACATGAACCTTTGCAAGGCATCCCCAAGTCCGAAGAAATGATAAGTTAGATTTTCTCCCCTACCATCATTCATAGGGCGTTTCCTCCTGATTGCGAGGTGGAACCCTATTCAGGATATAGTTAGTCAGTGAGAACCGCCTCACCCCACCAATAGTCCCAATACCGAACTCAAGCATGGCGTTAACCAAGTCACAAAGAGTTCGGTTCTTCCTTTCGGCTATTCCATTTGATTGGGGTCAGTATGGTGGAGTAACTTCATGTATTATTCCACTTTCTTCACAAAATTGGGAGAACTCATGTGAAACGTATTCACCTCCTCGGTCCGACCTTAACCGTTTGATTTTCTTTTCTAGTTGATTTTCAACTTCAGCTTTATAGATGTTAAAGTGTTCAAGTGCTTCATCTTTTGTTTTAAGTAGATAGATATGACAATACTTAGTTGATCATCTATGAGAGTTAAAAAGTATCGTTTGCCACCTTTAGTTAATATTCCATTCATTTCACAAATATCAGAATGTATTAGTTCAAGTGGAGAAGTGCTTCGCCTTGACGCTATGAAAAGGTTTTCGGTCGCTTGCTTGCACACACACTTCACATTTTGAACCCTTCTCATAATTATAGCTTGGAATTAAACTCATTTTACTTAACCGCATGATGGCTTCAAAATTAACATGACACAACCGTGAATGCCAAATATCATGAACTTTATTGCAATGGGAAACATTAAAAATGTTTACATTATTCAAATCAAGAGTTGATAAGCGGAACATGCCTCCGCTATCATAGCCTTTGCCCACAAAATTACCAAACTTGGTCAGGATGACCTTATTTGACTCAAATACAAGCTTTATTCCTTGCCTACATAGCATTGACCCGCTCAGAAGATTGCGAGTCATCGCAGGCACATACAGTACGTCTTTAAGGATGAGTGTTTTGCCCGAGGTAAGCGTTAGGCAAACATGTCCAATCCCACGTACTGTTGCGGCGGCTCCGTTGCCCATTAGGACGGATCCACCACCTTCACCCTGAAATGAAGAGAAACAAGATCGATCAGCACATATATGTCTAGTAGCACCTGTATCAATCCACCAATCAATAGATGGACTTGCCATAAAGGCCTGAGGTACGTACTCTTCCAAGCTGGAGCTTGCCGGTATGACATTTGCTTCGGCCTTATGGCCTTTGTGCTGACCAGGAGCTGGACCCTTGCCTTTACGATTGCGGCAGTGATTGGCCTTATGACCAGCCTCTCCGCAAACAAAGCAGACAATATCCTCCTTTTTCTTCTTCATTTTCTTTGGTTGGAGCTTGTATTGGGGCTGACTCTTGAATTTGGGTTTCCCAGGGCCTCCAGTTCTTTTGACTTCCACTTGATGAGCTTGGACTTGAGCCTTTCCCATGCCGTCACCTGATCTGGCACGCTCTTCGACATTAGAGATAGAATAGGAATTGTATTATTCCTTTTCTTATATGTCTCACTTTCCTTATCCGCATATAGCATATTTGTTGTAAATATTGCGGTATAAGCATATTTTCTATTTTAATTCCAATAATAATTATGATAATAATAATCACCCAAACATGGCATAAGAATGACTTAAATAACATATTGAGATATGCATCAATTAAGTCATTACAAAGTGAATATTTACTTAACAAGAACATCATAACTGATATAGGCAATAACGGCATGGCATTCATATATATGTGAATATTCAATGAATATGACCATATGACAACGAAATCGAGATGTTAAGCAAACCTTTATGAACTAAAGCAATTAAATCTAGCAGTGAACAAATTAATTGCTTCGGTATTGCTCTCAGAACATGGTTGCTCAAGATCATACATCTTGGCCTTCTCATGTTGATGTCGATACTCTTAACAAAAGTTTTGATAACTAGAGTTTGAGATATGAGCTCCACCTAATGTTCTATCTACTGTTGATTTTAATAAACAGAGGATACCAAACTTATGAGTTTCAGTTTTAACTGTTAACATGCAAAGTAATAACGAGTTGTAATCTAACAACCTATCAGATTAAACATATAGGAAGAACAGAGCTTATGAATGATGTAATCTGATTATACAGAAACAACAGATTCAATCAATTACTATTGCATGTAACAATTCTGTCCAACTGAATCAACTACAGCACGGTTGAAAGAACAAAATGAGCTCACATCTAATCTAGTTATCTAGACTAATCTCAGTATTCGACGGATTCTTCACAGAGCATGTAATCAGATCCCACAGGCAAACATGTCATATATCAATTCTCAGTTTCCAACAGAAATCAAAGAACAGATACTGCCGAACAAGTTTGCAATACTCACAATACAGACGGTACTCAAAACCGTCCATAAATAATCAGGCCGAAGAACACCGAAGAACACCAAAGGACAGGGCAAGGCGTACAAGCATGTACTGTCCCAGAAAACCTATCAGCCCTCTGTGCCAATGAAGAAAAGGGGTGTGGTCGTCGGAGATACAAAGCCCTCTCCGACCTCAGTTGCCCGGAGCCGGAGTCGAAGGTCAGGGAAACGCCGCACAAGACCGCAAGACCACTCTGGCCGAGAGTGCCCACAGCTCAATCAGGGACCAAATCGCCTTCGTTCCCCTCGGGTGTGCCTTTTACCTTTGATTTCTTTCACACCGAAAGGGGTACTCAGGAATCGCCGGCACAAAGACTCAATCGGAGGTGGTGCCGAAGCCCCAAAACCTCCGCACACT
The DNA here is from genome assembly GCA_036346245.1 of Bonia amplexicaulis. NCBI lineage: Eukaryota > Viridiplantae > Streptophyta > Magnoliopsida > Poales > Poaceae > Bonia > Bonia amplexicaulis. The sequence goes on from CM070748.1 coordinate 6,506,393, forward strand.
CAAGAACCGAGAAGAACCAGGAGAACTCGAATCGGAAAAGCTAGATCGGAAAAAGAGAAGCTCCACCCGGGGTATGAGCTCGGCTATTTGTAGAAGGGGCGGAGTCTGCGCGGAGATGACGCGAGCGGCCGGCTCCGAGGAACCCGGGCCAGCCCGCGCCTCCGTCGCTCGCCTCTCAACCGCCTCCTCCCATCGACCGAGAATATCGCCGGATCTGAGAAGAAGACGGAACGGCCATCGCACAAGACGCAGCGCGCGCAGATGCGCCGCGGGGGAGACGAAGTCTCCTCCTTATCTCTTCTTGCCGTCGTCACCGATAGGTGGGCCCCCACCGTTTTTCTTTTCTTTTCACTTTTTCTTTTCCTCAATTGGGAATTTACGATTTAGCCCCTGAAATACAACAATATTACCCTGTAATATTCCTTTGTACTCTCTATATATCTTGCCTATTGAGCTTCTTCAATATACACATAATATTCATAACATGGTATCAAAGTTTAGGTTAAAACCCTAACCTCGATCTACTTCCGCTCGTCTTCCATATATGCTGTCCCCGGGAGCAGAGATCGATCCTCCCGAAGGTGGAAACTTCTTCGCCGGTCGTACGTCCCATTGCCGGATCCGTGCGGATCTACCACTGCCGGCACACTCGGATTCTCGTCGACGGCCGCCTCGCGCTGGTGACGCCATCGCCGCTTCACTGCATCTTGATGCCCGCATTCGCTGGCCGCCGCCACCAGATCATCGTCGGGCCGTCGCTGGACCGCCGTTGGATATCTTCGCGCCTGGATCCCGGTGAGCCGCCGCGGCCGTCCATCTCTTGGACCGCCGCCGCCGCTCGCCTCTTCTGGATCTGCCCGCCGCCGTCGCCCACGACCATCTCTCCCACGCTGGCTGCCGTTGTACGCCCGGATCCAGGCGGATCCGGCCTCGCCTCGTTGCCACCGCCGACCTTGATGCGCCCAGATCCGGTCGCTGCCGGCCAAGTCCTGCCTGGATCCGGCCGTCTCCCATGCTCGACACCGTCGTTGCATCGTCTTCATCTTCCACAACACAAGCCGCTGCTGTCGTCCTCTTCTTGAACTGCCGCCACTACTCAGAGCAGGAGAGGCGCCCCGCCATCGTCCGCGAGGAGGGGGAGAGCGAGTCTGGCCGTCTCCACCGCCGGCAAGCTCGAATCCGACCTCTCCGCCACCGGATTCAAGTGGTGGGAGTGATGCTTAGTATTTTCCTTCTCTTTTGAAACTTCCGGTTGTGTCCATCCGAAGTCCGCAGTCTTTATCTTTCAGTTCGTCCAAATCGTACGAATCCACAAATTTATTGTCAGTCATAGAAGTATATGAATTTTCTTTTGCATGACAACAGTCGCCGCTCTACTCTCTGAGCCGTGTGCAGATCGTAAAAGTCGTTATGATGCCGCCGCTTCTCTAGCCATTAGGTGCATCAAACTGGACAAATGTCATCTTCAGTATTGTGCCTAATCCAAAATACTCAAACTATATCATCAACATGGTTGAGCATTCTTATGTCTTCTTTTATGTCCTTGGTTGTACAGCAGTCAACACTCCACTTGACGGAGTTGCTGTTTGGGAACTCATCGTTCTTCGACGTCGTTAAGTTCCCTGGAGGAATAACCATTATCCCTCCACATGCTGCTTTTCTTGTGCAGAAGGCAGAAGCCTTATGCATCTTTCAACTTCACTCTGAATTTCCCAATCTACGAAGTACAAGGCGAAACGAATGGGTTGAAAGACCAAATGAAGACAGGACTACTTCTCAATCCCTATGAGGTTGGTACTAGCTTCTAGTTCAGTTTCTGTTTCAATAGTTTTTATTATGATAGCGTTTATCATGTGATGTTATATTTAGTTCTATCCACTTGTTGACAACGTATTATTGTCAGATCATATCTGAAAGTTTTGGATGCTGGCTTCTTGTTACTTGTTTTTGGTTTTTGGTCTTTGTGGTTTATTTAGTAACCCTTTCATCATATGTCCCGCCCAGTTTATAGTCCTTGTGGGAGCATTTTTGCATAATAATATTGAGGAATATTCAAGCAAACATATGGTTTACAACATGGTATTTTCAAATTTTATTTTTTGCGGAGTTAAACATTTTAAAAAAGGAAGAAAAAAGGGACAATTTTACATATTTCTGTGCGATGCAAATGGTCTAGCATACCATGTATCAATAGTAGTGTAGCGTATGAGGAGATACCTCTGCTTTTTTTGTAATTCCATACATGCCCTATGAGTAGAGTAGTGACTCTTATTTTGTTTGGACATTAGAAAATTTCGGGTGGGAATCAGAATTTACAAAGGTCACAATAGCTGATGCATACTCAGATCTTGTTTTTATTTGTTCAATTGATTCTCAGTCCTGTGCTTTGCAGAACCTCTACATCAAATTGACGAATTTGCAAGGTTCAACGGTTGCTCCTCCAACAATTGTTCAGATCTCCATTGTTCCTGAAGTTGGGAATCACTGGCCCTCCCTTCCAAGGATGAAGCAGTTGGCCCAAACAACTGCTAATTCATCTTCAGGAAACTTGGGACTGAATCACACTTTGGCAGAGTAAAGCAGATAAGCCTTTCCTTTTATCTAAGACATGGCAGAGTAAAGCAGATAAGCCTTTCCTTTTATCTAAGACATTCTTTGCACAGTGGAGGTGTTACTGATGCACCTAGTCCAGCACCCAGGCCTCATGAAGGTCATCACCATCATCACCACCACCATCATCACCATAGTCATGAAGAAAAGAAGCATTTGGCTCCATCTCCTGCACCTGTACAGTGTACATTCTCCTGTTGAACAGCCCAAATATATATCTCCACCTCCATCTGGTTGTCTATATGGATAGAATTTTTGGCATTTTTGACCCCATGCGGCGCCGTGATCCCAAATTTAGCCCCCCGGAGGCTGTAATTCTCGATTTGGCCCTCTCTCCGAACGCGGGAGCACGGGAGGCTGGCGTGTGTCAGCTCCCACACCTGGGGAGCAAGCAATGCCTGCTGTGGCTGGGGCCCACATCTGGTGGCCTACTGCACCTAGGGCCGTAGCAGGCGCCTGCTGCGCTCGGGGAGCGCATGAGGTGGCGAGAGCACTGTAGCAATTTTTCAGAAAAATCTATTTAAATATACTTTTTATAGAATTGTTTAAATATAGCAAATGAGCTCCAACAATAATAATTTTTTTTGTGGAGCCTCCAGACATAGTATACTTGTGTAATTTTTTTCATAATTTTAACCTTTCTGAATTTTTTTCAAAAAATTATTTAATTATACCGTTTGTAGGAATTTTTTATATAGAAAATGAGATACAAACATTATGAATTCTTTTTAGAAACGTGTTGCCATACGGAAAATCGATGAAGATTGTGTTACTGTTCAGTTCACTGTGTAAGGAGTCTTAAAAAAAATTCATAATATTTGGACCTCATTTTATATATTAAAAAACTCCTACAAACAAGACATTTAAATAAATCTTTGAGAAAAATCAGAATGGTTAAAATTATAGAAAAATTACACAAATAAGTACACTGTGTCAGGAGGCTTCACAAAAAAATTATTATTTTTGGATCTCATTTGCTATATTTAAAAATTTCTAAAACATTATATTTAAATGATTTTTTTCTGAACAATTGATACAGTATTGCTACAGTCCTCTAATCATCTCATGTGCTTCCGGACGTAGCAGGCCACCAGATACGGGCCCCGGCTGTAGAAGGCGCTGCTGTGCTCCCGGGCACAGGAGCTGCCACGCGCCGGCCTCCCGTGCTCTCACACTCGAAGAGGAGGTCAAATCGAGAATTACGATCTCCGAGAGGCTAGATTTGGAATTGCGACACCGCAAGGGCGAGATATACCAAAAATTCATATGGAAACACCAATAAGAAAGAATAAAACTCCTGTTGCCCCAGCGGCTGATCCAGTTAGCTAGTAATCATCACTATGCTACACCTGTCACCATGCCTCATGTAGTGTCACCATCTGTTCGCCATTCTCCAAATAATCCAGATAGGCACCATCCATCGTTGTACGGTTGCAGCATATGCCACCTGACGGCATTCTTGTCAATGGGCCCGCACATTCCTGTTGTGTATGCTAATGTGTCTACCTTGACAAGGACGGATGATCCGAACTAAAGATAGTCCAAAACAGTTTCCAGAGAATCGCACGTAGGCGCAAAAATAATGCACCCTAGCAGGAGCGATGTTTCATACTTGGGTCTGCTCTTGGCTTCAGTTTTTAGTTTTTTCATAGTTACTAGTTTTTAAATAAAATATCTTTTTAAGATATGATCTACCAGTTAATTATAGTATATACTGTATCGACTTCATTTATATCGGTAAAAGTCGCACATGAATTTCAGTTACTCTAAAATCTCTTATGCAAATAGCCAAAAATCATACGTCACAGCTAAAAATCATAAACCGCAGCCATAAAAGAACAGACCTTTGAGCATGTAAATATGGGTGGGGGTATAAGAAGTCAAATACGCATCCGTGTGTGGTGGTCAAAACCACAGAGGTGGCAGGCCCTTGCGATGTTGTACGTGTTCTGCCCCGTGTTGCGGTGTAATGGTGCTTATACATGATGGTGTATCGGTGTAGCAGTTAGCTGCAATTCTCGGAGGATCAAATTTTGCATCGACCCATACTTGCTCCTGCGTTTCTCACAGCATGACGGTGTGCTTTGATGTACAGTATATGCCTCAAATTTAACATTGCGCATTTTTTCGAAATAATTCAAGAATTAATATTGTTCCAAAGTTGAGGAAACACCAAAAAAATAAGAAAATGCAAACAAAAAAAGGGAAAAAGAAACTTGCCGGAATTTATTAGAAACTGGGTCCAGAATTTGCTCGGAATCCAGGAAATAAAACCCTAACCCTTCAGACAGAGTATAGATTAAATCCAACCAGATATTGCCAGGCATGTAAAAAGCACATCATCGATGAACATATATACCACAAGCAGCGTGAAGTAATTTTGTTGCAAGCTTCAATGGAGCAAGATGCAGTATGTGTTCGTAGTTTCTCACCTCGTCGATGACTGCTGTAAGGGTGTGTTTTGTTTGATGGATGAGATTGGATAGGATAAACTAGGATTTGATGAGATGGGATGATCAAGTAGCCTATTTGATTAGGTAGATGAAATATTATCAAAACATGTTTGGTTGAATAGATAAGATGGTATATAATGTGCGTAGACAATGTTTAACTAAACAAGTTAAGACTAGAGAAAAATTAAAATTTTAATATAAATTATGAATTAATTGGAATCATCATTAATTAACTAAACTACACACAGTTAACTTTCACTAATAACATTTAATCATACACTAATTAACACTAATTACAAATAATTATACTTATCAACACTTACCTTAAACTAATAATCAATAATTAGCTCTAAAACATGCTAATAATCACTAATCATCGCTGATTGTCCATTGTCATGATTAACTGAGCCTGGATGGGCTCATCGACTTTGTTTTTCTTGAACCAAGCCATCCAGCATGTGAAGAGAATATTCCATAAAGTTGGATCAACTTATTCAGAATGACTTCGTTCCATCCACCAAACCAAAAACAGACACTCCAAATCCTAAATAGGACCATCCCATCCACCGAAATCCACCAAACCAAACACACTAAACACACTCTAAAGCGACAAGTACAGCCCTTCCAGATTTGCAGCAAGTATATGATCATACATACAGCAACGGCTGGAGGGCGTCAAAAAACTAAAATGAGCTCACACGAAATGATTCATGAGAGGAGAAAAAGAAGAAAACAACTGAATGAATTAATGTCTGATGTACAATGGATCTGATGGTACAAATGCTACAACTAAGCTGCAACGAAATACACAATGTAATAATTTTCAAGAATGTGAATTGAACAAAGATACAGAAGCCCCCGCCGATGACACATGGTGGAGGCCAGAGGAAACAATGTAACAATCAATTGTGTCACATATGTACCAATTTTCCTGTTCGTGTGGGGCATACAAAGGTATCGCGCTGTCAATGAGGTTTACTGTGCTTGCTGTTGTCTCTCTTGAGTTGTACTTTCAATTTCTTACCACCTATTTGGAATCCATTCATCATATTAATGGCTGCATGTGCAGAAGAGGAAGAATCGTAGCTTACAAAACCTGCACCAGTCAGGAACAAATTAACAAACCAAGCTTATACAATCCCTATTCTCGAAACTCCAGCTAGGAAGAGTTAGTTACCAAAGCATTTACTAACACCAGTTGCCTTGTCTACAAAAACTTTAGCACTCAATACTCTACCAAAACTCTGAAATGCATTTGCAAGGTCTTGGTCATCAAATTCTTGTGGGATGTGGTAGATAAATAAATTGGCTCCAGGAGGACCTGTACACATGATAAGTATCATCTAAAGAAACTTAAGAACTGAAAGGGTGAAATAACTAATTTTTGTAAGTAGTAAAGGAGACAAACCCTCTATCTGGGGACCAGGGTTGCCACTGGTACTTGAAGATGTGGGGGAAGTAGCATTTGCATTTGGAACTTTAATTGAATTGTGAGAATTCATGTAAGGACGATTATTGATGGCACCACCAGGATATGATCCAGGATACTGCATACCAGGCACGGCCGGATAAGGGCTGCCTAACTGCACTGAATTAAATGATCTAGGAACCGACTTAGGGGAAAGTTCAGAATTAACGCCACGCATTGAGCTTCCTTGATTAACAGGCTGAACCATATTCTGGAAGGCAGCTTGATTTTGCATAGGAGATAAAGGGTATTGCATAAGTCCGTACGTTCCTTGTGGCTGCACACATCAATAAAAGTAGGGTTATATGTCACAACGCAAGACAGACCAAATTCAGGGGCTACTGTGGCCCTACAAGCATACTGCGCTCAATCCAAGTTCATAAAGCATCTTTTTTTTTTAGAAAAAAAAAACAGCACATTAAGATACCATTGAATCCAAGTTCATGATGCATTTGGTTTTGGCTAAATACTACTAGCACATTAAGGAAGCTCGAAAACTGCAGCAGTTCAAACGAATGCCTTTTCTGTTGCGCATGACAATAGTGAACTGTTCTGTTTGGCTGTTTGCAACAGTAAATGTTCAGGAGCATTTCCTTTGACAAGGATTTGTTTCAGCAAACTGAAAATCTAAGTTAGGATTACTGCTGTTCTAGGATTAACCTTTTGTTGTATGATGCACTATAACCTCAAGATTTTTAAATCATAATTCACCTGGTAGCCATATCCATTATACTGAGGCACATATCCCATCTGTAAAGCTCCAAATAATGAAGTCTGCTGCATGGCATTTGCATTTGACATATTAGATGACTGCAATTGAGCCTTTTGTGCTTTTCGAGCCTGCCTTTCTTTTTCTGTGTCAGCCCATTTTACAACCAAAGGTACACTTGAACCCTAACAAAAAGATCAGGGCACATCAGGATTCATATAACCAATCATGAAGTTGCAGAGAAAAGGAAATAACTAATATAAATGTGTATAACAGTGTCCAATTTCCAATCATTATATTTTAAAAATTTTCAATTTCAAGATGCAGCAATAAACTGGGCTAGTTTTTTTGCCTGGAAACCTGCCCAAAACCGGGCGGAACTGGCCAGCTTCTGGCTTAAGGGCTAGCTCTGGTTCCTGAAACCCTGGTTCCCATCGCTCATATTAGATCAAAAATGTCCAGCTCGAACAGGGCAGCAGAATCCACCACCCATGTGGGCTAAGCTATTTATGCACTCATCTATGGTTAATCTGATCTGGATGTACATCTGTATCATGCTTTGTGTGAGCATCGTTTGCTTTATATATTGAAAACTGCCATGGCACAGCAAATGCAAGATTTTTTGTTAACAATGTGGTGCTTGGCACAATTTTTGGACCAGGCTTGCAGTACTACTCTCTCTGTTTCTATCTATCTATCTTTCTTTTCTTTTTTGTTTCTTTTTTTTTTTTGAGACGGCTTACAGTACTAAAACTAAAAGAAGTTGAGCAAAGTCCTTATTTGCGACCCAAAGTTACCGAGTTTCCTGATATGCCATAAAAAAATGAGTTTCCTTCTATGCCATTGAATTGAAATTTTCCCGTCAGGTCTGTTAGTTTGACTCTTCGTTGACCGCTGGAGACTTGTCAGTTTTTTTGTTGTAGAAATGGCCATATTGCCCGTCCGTTTATTGGGCCCACTGTTAGCCCCATCCTTTTCTTCTTCTCCACCCTCCTCCTCCCCATCTGCCTGTCATCTCTCCAGGCTGTGTAGCCGCCGGAGTTGGCCTCCCTTGGGTTCGGCCTCCTTTGCTCGCGCCCGCGTCGCCTTGTACTCGAACCGGTTACGACTATTGAGTTTCATGCACCAGCCAGTTCACCCAAAAGCTTAAGCTAACGAGGAAAGATGGGCAATTCACTTATACTTCAACACTCCCCCTCATATGTAGCCTAGAAGTAGACTACAATTAATTTGTTTAATTGCGTCAGCCAGGTCTTGAACTCGGGACATCCTGGCTCTGATACTATATTGAGTTTCATGCACCAGCTAGTTCACCCAAAAGCTTAAGCTGATGAGGAAAGATGGACAATTCACTTATACTTCAACAACGACGACGAGGTGTGGCTTCAACCGTGCAGCCGTCGGAGTCGGCCTCCCCAGCCGCACTGCCCTACACTTGAGGAAGGTGACGAGGAGGTGGCAGCGAGCTTCTTCTCCAGGTTGAGCTTGGCGGCGGCGAGGGGATTTGGGGCCAGGATGATGGCAATGGGGACAGGCCAGATGCTAGAGGTGGAGTTCACCATGGGAGAACTCCAGATCCGACCAGAGGCAAGGCCGGCCTGCTGCCCGAGCTCAGCAATGGCGGCACCGAGATGCTGCACATGCGTGTATGCAGGAAAGAGAAAGGAGAGGGAGTAGAGGAGGAGAAGGAGAGGAGGGAAGGAAGAAAGGCAACTGTGCCTTTTTGCAGCCCACTTAACAGCAAGCTAACAGCACATGGACGGAAATCGCATGAAAGGGACATGAAAAATTCTACAGTGGAATAGAAGAAAACTCATTTTTTTATGGCATATCAGGAAAATAAGTAACTTTCGGTGGCAAATAAGGAATTTTCTAAAAAAATTGGTCTGCACAATCCAATTATAGTTGGATATGCATTTTGTTTTCAGGAGAGCCGAAGCAAAAGACTGTCCCCACAAGTCAGCAGAAATTATTTGCAATCCTTAACTTTTCACGAACCTCTATTTTGTGCTTCCCATTTAGAGCTTCGATAGCTGCCACAGATTGCTCTTTTGTTTCATACTTCAGAAAGGCACAGCCGGCTGCAACATCCACAGTTGTTAAGCTAAATGTGCAGAAAAGTCTAAAAGAAAAGTGATCTTCGTTTCAATCGATAAGAAAAGCAACTCTTTCCACAAGAAAATTTTACCTTTGCTTGTCTGTTGCGAACCTCTCAAAATTTGCAAGTCATTGATATTCCCATATTTTGAAAACAAATCAGTCATCTCAGCATCTGTTACATTTTTTGGGAGCATTCCAATGAACAGTTTGTGCTCTGGAAGCAACAGAATAGACATGTCAGTCGAATGAGGATCAAAATAATATTCCGAGCAATGATTGACACAAATTCGTTATGAACGAAATAATTTTAGAAAGCCTCATACCCAATCTTTCCAACTCTCCATCAGCATATTTTACTTGCAATGGACTTGAGGCCTGGTTTCAAACAGAGAAAGAAGAGAAGGAAAAGAAAATAACTGTTGAGGACAAACAGAGAGAAGTAACAGCGGTCCTACAAAATTTAAATCAGTGTTTCGGGAATATTTATAGAAGAGATAGAAAATAATCCGTGATCAATAAAAGAATTACTAGCCATCGGACTGCCACTGCATATGGTTATTACCGGCAAAAAACATATGAAACTATAAATTTTGCCCATAATTAGAAGGACTGGTGTATCACTCTCAGGTAAGCTAGGGCATCTGTTCTCTTAATTTATCCAAAATCATGTTAGTATCATAGATCGTATGGTTCAAGGTTTAGGTCCGATCTCCACATCAAAAGGTCTCGAGTCTCGACAAACATCTGCTGATACTAACCACATACAACGATATAATATCCTTCATATTTTAGGGATGCAAATGGAAATAGTAGGGTTGAGATCAAATCTTTAACCTTTCCCGTGTCAATAAGTCACATACAACGATATAATGTCCAATTTCACCCAAGCTTATATTAGAGGTTCCTTCGGTGCAATTTGGAGTAAAGAGTTTACAGTAATAACTGAAGTGATTCATAGAATGTTTTAACATAAAAGTTTGTTGCACTACTGTACATGTCTTTCTTCATCTAGCATATTGGACGATGCATTCCACATAGACAGTTATTCGGGAAATGGACCGCAGTCTATCACCACAATTTACCTCAACCAATAGACTGCAGACTAGCAGCACATGTGGACCGACCTATTTTCCACAAGACTCCATTCAAAAAAGTTTCAAAAACTAATACTTTACATTATTCTACCGTGGTACCGCCTAAGAAACACATATATAACTATACGAGCCAATAATCATACAGGAATATCTAGATATTCATCACTTAAGCCACCCAGGGCATGGAATGGCCTTGCAGACGGCAACTCGCCAATTGATCAAAATCTTGATAACTTAAGTTATACAAATCATTCTACTATATCATAGTGCACTGCATTACCATTTTAGCATGCTTAGTAACCTCAAAACGGCTACCATACTTAAATTCAAAGGTACCCACGAAGGTAGTAACATAGTCACACCTAAGTTTTTACAGATCACCAATAAAGCGCCAACTTCCAGGGAATCTCCCACTAAGGATTCACTTAACCCCACCTATACTGCCAGTCGCCATAAACATGCATTCACTCCGGATACGTGATTCATCCACTGCCAATTATATTATTATTACATAACATTCAAAAGGTCCCAACAATTCCCGATCCAAAAAGGAATTCTTCAGAGGGAACAATTGCCAAATTATACCCATGCAGATACAGGTGAAGCAAGCAGGGTTGTATCCACATACCCCAGGAAGGGTGCGCTTGTTGTGATATGTATTCACTGCCTTGTCAGCCTCCTCCCTTGATGGGCAGATCAGGAAGCAGCAGCCTGCAAATGTCCAGTTCACCTTATATCAAGATCAAATTAAGGAACAAGAGGATAAAATAAAGGGTAGCCATCTAGAGACTACAGTCCAGCAACAGCAGAACAAAAATGAAAAAGAAAAAAGCCACTGGAAACACCAAAACTAAAAAAATTCTCCTAAGAAAAGACGGGCGTAATTTCAAAGTTTGCAGCAAATGTAATTTTAATTGAATTTGCACATGCAGGACAGCATGCATTATTTATCATTTTCACATCTGACTCCTCTTGGGAGAACAAGAGCAACAGCCAAAGATAGCACGTACTTAATCAATCCCTCCAAGAAGAACAGAACTAATTCAAACCAACCAAAATGAAGAGTGTCAATTCCCCATGGTACAGAAAAGAATCATGATCATATTAAAACAGGTCCTAGTGAGCAATAGTTCTACAACAAGTTCTAAACAATTACCATCATATTTGATCATCATGCTCTTATGGTAGGGCAAGTGACTGAGTACAATGTAAGGTAAAACAGCCAAAATTTCCAGAGCAAAACCTTGAAATACCATGCAAAGATAAATTCCCTTATGGGACCAATTAAGTTGTTAAATCCACAAAAGCAGCAACAAACACACGTATAATGATATCGGTCCTAAAGTCTAGCCAATCACACGTACAAAAAAAAAGACACATCTTTGTTCAGTTATTGGTTCAAATGAATATGTACTACACACACAGCCTACATTCGGGGTCCAATTGAAATCAACCAGCTCAAATTCGAGCTCAAGTCCTAGAAATCTTAATCCCGATAACTCAACCCAAGACCAAACGTTTACTTTTGCATCCCTGGATCAACACACACACTAAGCATTAAAATTCAACGTATCAGCGAAAGCTAAACTTCCCCAAACATCAAACTACCAACACAACCCCATGAATAACCCAGAGTTTACACCCAACGCATAAAATTCCAGCATTTTACACCGGCATTGGGTCAAATCCACTAATTCAACAGCATATAAAACCCATGAAACCAATAACCTGAGCTCATGTTCAAGTAACCAAGAGAACTTCAAGCAAAGATCGAAACCTCCTACACAATAGAGAAAATCAACGACCATACGATGAAGAACCCAAAACTAATCACGGGCTAACTCAAAAATTGACAAAGGTCAACAGTTTACTCCACAAAGAACATGAGCTGCCACCAATTCAACGCAACCCTTACACAGAATTCCCAACCACATTCCGCATAAATCGCCACGAAAGCAGCCAATTCCCAGCAAAGCACGAAACCTTTTGGCCCCCCAAAACACGGGAACCCAGGCGACAGCTCAAATTCCTCGGCGGCATTGCCCCGAGTCAAGCTCAGAACCACACCAGAGCCCCCAAAAAACAAGAAAAGCGCACGCAACTGAACCCAATTCCGTCCTCCCCCACCGGACCACGCCCAGATCCCACCCCGACCCAGGGAACAGACAAGCATGGAGTTGCATTGCACGGGAGCAGCGAGGAAAATTCGCGGCGGAGGGGGAGGGGGTACGGATCCAGACCTCGGGACGCCTTGGTGACCTTGTCGCGGATGACGGTGACCTCGTCGACGAAGGCCACGTCGCGGAACATGGCTGCCAGCTCCGCCTCCGTCATCTGCTTCGGCACCTGCCCCACGAACAGCTTCACGCTCTCCTCCCTGCCCCCCTCCTCCCCACCGCCACCACCTCCCCGGCCGCAGCAAGAGGCTGCTGCTCCTGCTGCTGCTGCTGGTCCCTGTCGGCGCCGTCTTCCGCCATTGGCCTAGCTGGCTAGGGTTTGCGCCGGAGACGTGGGAATTTCGGCTTTGTTCGGTCGCGCAGGAGGCGGTGGTGGTGGAGGAGGCGGAGACGGAGTCGGAAGCAATTAATAGTAAATAAATAAATAAATAGTAGACCCTCCCTCCTATAACATGAGAATTATAAGACATGAATAGACATAAATATTTAGGACATCTTTAGATGCTAGGGAGAATAAACCCTAGGGGGATTTTATGGGCATAAGCACGACGAAGCCAGTAGGGGACTTAGTAAGGCTCAAGCCTCACCTCCCTCTGCGGCGGCAAATCCCCTACTCCCAACGAGCGCCCGCAGCAGCTGACGACGTCGAGTCGTCGACAATCACAGTCTCACAGAGGCTAAGAATACCATAAGACAAACAACAAAAAACAACTAACCCCCACACCGAGCGCCCGCGGTGGCCGACGACGTCTACAGTCACAAACAGAGGCCCAACAAACAAACAAAAGGCATAGTCAAGTGGCACTGTGGCAGCCCACTGCCCTTAAAGAGGCCCAACAAATTCATCTCATTGGCCCACCAAAACACCCACTCTAACTCACAAACCTAGCCATTGCAACTGGTTCCCACTTCCACTTCCTAGACCGGTGGCAGAACCAAAGGAGAGAAGCGTCGGCGCCGCCACAACACAGAGGCCAAGGAGGTCAGGCGAGGCGACCAGCGAGGATGCGTCTTGCGCAGAATCTGCCGCCACGAGTCGTGTGCCGAGACAGATCTCGCGGTGAGCCACCGAGCACCGGACGAGGGACGCTGTCACGATCCCGCCATCCGGTCGGGTCATGGGCTTTGTATTGACAGAAATTAATAATTTATTTATAGATTTTGCTATAATAAAGAAATGAACTTTGTGTAACTATGTCGAAAGTAATTCAAGTAGTTCTCGTCCAACCGATGAGAGTATAACTCAACCAAAGAAGCTTTGACTAGAATTTAATCCAAATGAAATAATTGCCGATCTAGCGCCGCGCATACCAATTGAAAATTATGCTAACGAAATTAGAGATCAAGTGAGAAGGGCATATTTATTGAATGGCCTACCCGAGTAATTGGATATTCATTTTCACAGACATTGGATGGCAAACAGATGCGGTCCTTTCAAGAATCATAGTATAATAAGTTCAATTGGTTGGAATATAGTGTGGAAAAGGATGCCGCCTTTTGTTTCTATTGTTTTCTTTTCAAGAAACCAGCACAACCCAATACATTTGGAAATGATGTATTTACGAAGTTTGGGTTCTTTCGTTGGAAGATTACGTTATATGCTTTTAGTAAACATGTTGGTGGTACAAATAGTTCCCACCATATTGCAAGGGGTAGTTGTCACCGTGGTAAGTTGTAGTAGAGCTATTGCAGATTTATTTAACTATGTTCCCCTGATAATGACTGTTGTGAGTTCATCTTGTAAAAAAAAGTTGCATTGATTAAAAAACATCAAGAGGTCTTGTTGGAGAAGCTAGATAATGGTTTGGTTTCAGTTGGGACAGGACTGCATCAGGAAGCTGGACTTGTTAGACCTGGAGATACTCAGTGGGGCTCACATCTCAAAACTTTGCTTCGTATATACCAAATGTGGGAGGCAGTAGTGGATGTGCTTGAGCTTGTAAGTGAAGATGCTTATCAAAACTCAAGTCATGGTGGAGCAGCAGGTTTGCTAAAAAAGATGGAATGTTTTGAATTTGTATTCATCATGCATTTCTTAATAACCATGTTGAGCATTACAAATGAGATATCACTTGCTTTGCAAAGGAAGCATCAAGATATTGTTGAAGCTATGTGTAATATCCTGATCGTCGATTCGGCGTATGTTTCTAAAGTAATCGCGAAGTCGCCGATTTTTCGGTAAATCGCGGGAAAGGAAAAATAAAAATTATGGAATAGCGTAAAATAAATAAAAAAACTCTGAGTTGGCTGCCTGGAGAGTGGGCCGACCGCCTTGGGCCTTCCGGCCCAAGGGGTGGCCGCACCCCTCACCCCCCCTAAAAACCCTAGCCGCCTTCCCCTCTTCCCCAGCCGCCACCCCCTCTTTTCCACCCCTGGCCGCACCCTTTTCCCCCTCCATAGCTGCTGTCCGATGGTGCAAAGGAGGAAAAGAAGGAAGAAGAGGAAAGGGAAGAGAAGAAAGAAGAAGAGAAGGAGGTGAAGAGGAGGAAAGAAGAGGGGTGATCCCAAGGGAACCCCTAGGTAACTCTCCCTCATCTCAAATCCCTCTGTTATTGCTGTAATTAGGGTTCTTAGACAAAGAATTGGTGGGGGATTAGCAATTAGATTCCCCGATTTGGGTTTTCCTGCTGTCTGTCTGTAGATCAATCCGCGTAGCGCGATTGTTTGCATAGTTTAGAACCACTAAACGATTTTTTCTGCGGGTGCCCCCAAAAGGAAAATTGCAGAAGACATCGAGACACATCTACTATATTATTTTCAGAATTTTTGGCCACGGGATTTGGGCGTAGCAGGGTCTGGAATCTCGCTGTCCGTCAGGGATGTAGATTGGGACAGATTGTTGTTGAAGTGTGATTTAGGGTTTGTAGATGATTTTTATGTTTTTGATCGCAATTGACAAAAATGTAGGGAATTCAGTAGTCTAACTGATGTATAAAAATCATAATTTTTAGAGCCTTACACTATGGTTGGGACGCGTTAGAATCTGGCTGCCCAGATTGCCAGAACAGAGAACGTTCTCTGTTTTGCGCATTAAGTTACACCTTGCTAGGATCAAAATAAAAATATATGATCTACGTGAAAAGTGAAGGTATTTAAGTGAGGAATCCAGAAATATATCATTTGCTGTAAATGGCTTAATATTGTTAAAGATACAAAAATATTGAGCAGTGCTGCTGCAGTGGGTAGATTGAAGAATCGTTAAGCGGAGAGGATTATGTGTGGGTTCGGGGTTTTAGCGACACCTTTACTTCTTAATATGCGTTTTCATTGCGGTTGTATTGTGCTGAGGGGTACTTTTGGACAGGTGATTTTGCTCCTAAACGCACGTGATTGCTTCGCTTCAACGGTAGAGGCAAGTAAACGTAGCGGTTGTGCTACTGTTTAACTCGTTAATTATTCTACATTCACATTAGTTAATTATCTTAATTTGAGGTGCTATGTCATTGTTACATGCTTCCTTAATGTGGTCCATGTGGTAGTATTTTAAGAATTCAATTGTTTATAATCTTGATGGTTTAATTGTGAATATGCGGAATTGTTCTTGATGAACCAATATGGTTGTGGGATAGAATACTTTACGAGCATATCGTGGTCTAGGTGGTAGTATTCTTAGTGAATATTTGTGGTTGTGGTGGTAGCATTCTTGATGATTATGTTGTGGCCTATGTGGTAGAATTCCCCATAGATCAATGGATTATGATCTTGGTGAACCGAATGTGGGTTATGTGGTAATGACCTTATGAAACATTGGTATTGTGCTTAATGAGACACGGGCGGGTTATGAGGAAGTATTCATGATGATTAAGTTGTTGACCTTCGTGGTTAAATTCTTGTGGTTTATGATTATCATATCATTCATAACATGTCATGACATTTGTATTTGTGGATGTCGCCGCACTTAGCCGCGACCGCATCTGATGATCGTATATTGTCCGTGTCGATGCACACTCTTATCCTGTTGGAAAAGGGTGAAGTAGAGCATAGCATGAACAGCATCGTATATTGCCGTCATACGATGCTCACTCTTATCCTGCTGGAAAAGGGTGCGTGGAGCATAGCATGAACAGCATTGTACATTGTCGTAGTACAATGCACACTCTTACCTTGTTGGGTAAGGGTGCAATGGAGCATACGCATTCATATGCATTGCATTGTGGAAAGATCATTGCATATCTATGCAATGTATTGTGGTGAAATTATTTTGCAGTCAAATACAACTTCATAGTTGTAATGTGGAATTGGCTCATGTGAGTTACTTGTGATATGAGGAATGTGGTTGTGGTCGTGGAATGGGGTTCGTCCCTTGTGGTATGGTAGGGGTTGTAATTATGGCATGGGATTTTTTCTCTTGTAGTAACTGTTGATAGCAGTTGTGGATGTGAGAAATAATAAAGTAGTGAGGTAAACATAAATATGTTTTATTGTCTTTGGTAATGGTAGTAGTTGAGGTTTTAAAGTAGTCGAACAAGATTTATTTGCCAATGTTTTACCGTTGTTGACGGTGATCTAAGGTTGAAGATATAAACGTGGTCATTGTGGAAAATAAAATGTTGATGATTAAACTGTTGTAGTTTAATCAGCCTATTAAACAGTTTGCTTGCTGAGATTTTTATCTCACCCCTTGTTTTCCCCCTACAGGTGATCATTGAGCATGCATAGGAAGGGTAGAGCGGCACCACAATAATGCACTTAGATCATAGATTGATGCTATAATAAAGACAAAGTGAGTCTAGTCTTTTGCCTAACTATCTCGTCAAAGTTTACTTTAACTTATTAGTGTTAAACTTGTGAACTATTCTTTGGTTAGATTGTTGGAGGTTGATTTAAATTATTAAATTGATTATCACTATCCGGCTTCGCTTAATTGATTATGCTTCCGCTTATCCTATCTTGCTTATCCAAGTGACTCATTCTCTAAGTTTGATGTTGATAAACTTGTTCAACTTGCTGAGATTTATGCTGATGATTTCACAGGTGTTGATTGGTTCTTGTTCAGAAATCAGCTTCAAACATTCATTCTCAACATTAGAAGAAATGAAGAATTCAATGGGTGTCGTGATATATCAAAACTTACTCAATTGATGATTCAAACAAGAAAAGATAGAAGTTTCTCGTTGGTATATCGCCTTATCGAGTTGACATTGATACTTCCGGTGGCAATGACATCTGTTGAAAGAATATTTTCAGTAACGAATATTATCAAAACAGATTTGTGCAATAAGGTAACGGATGAGTGGCTCAATGACTTGATGGTGCGCTACACTGAGCGAGAGATCTTTAAAAGCATTGATGATAATAAAATCATAAACCGCTTCCAAGGCATGAAGTCGCGTAGAATGCATTTGCCCCGTGATTCAAATTTGTCTCGTGATTCAAATTAACTTATTTGTGGTATGTTTCATATGATATAAATTTTCCTTGTTATTCACAATTTTCTATTATATCACTAATTTTCATATGTTTCATACACAGGTGATTTATTGCTACTCCGTACTCATAACAGAATAATGATATATTTTTAGGTATGTGCTTTCTATTGTCGAGGTACCTACTTTGCATTTCTCTGTTTTTCATTTTTTTTCTCTAAGACTCCAATTATATAATTTGTAGGACCGGATGAGGCAACAGAGGGGGGGTGAATGGTGCCCATAAATTTTTCCTCTAAATATTCACATATTCCTTATTCTCCAATAGCTACAAAGCTATGAAGATCCAAGATATAAGGTCTAGTAGAAGACAGAGGAATTCAGACTATCTAATGACCAAATCAGAGCACTGTGTGGTTAGATTACGACCACTTGGCGGAAGCTCAAACGTAGTCGAATACATCCACTCCAGAGACAGGGTCGCATGGTAACAGCGACGTTTGTTGGGAAGACAACGTGGTCAGACCGACACCATGGTCGAAACCGACAACTTGGTTGATAGCTTTGCGGTGGGTCGATCTTTGACCACTCGACCGAAGAGCATCTTGGTAGGCAATCGATGATCAAACAGAATTCAATGAAGTCGATAGCCACCAAAACAAGACCGACAAGATCGAAAGATGAGTCCGTCGGAACCGTCGTGATCATAAGCCAATGGCATGGTCGTACGATCAACATGGTCGAAGACCGACTTGCACCTATAACCGATCGCGATCGCAGACACCTCATGAGACCGTGGGGCACACGACTACGAGATCTCGACCATCAAGCACTCGGAAACCAAAGGCAAAAGAAAGCGGATGATCTATGTCTTGGTGGTCGAAAATCGAGAAGAGCGAAGGCCAAGACTTCGTGATCGCAAGTCGTGGTCAAATCTCCAAAGGAAAACCAATCGACCGATGAAACCCGAGAAGACCAAAGACTTCACACTAAGTCTTTTCCATGATCGATACCGACCGGGACCGAGTCACTTGACAACAGAGAACCGAAAATAGAATCGGTCGTGAGGTCTTAGCGGTGGTCGATCGCCAACTTGTGGTCGATAACCAAAGCCGAGAAGATATCTGCAATCGAATCCGATCGTCACTCGACCACACAACCGAAAGACTCGATTCAACACCCTTGGTCGTAAAACCGAAAATCGGATGACGAACAAGTGAATACTCTATTTTGTCGTCACACGATCAGCAGAGCAAAATTTGAGGAATCTTTTGCACGAGGTCGAAACCAACCGAGACTTGAACTCTAACTTGTATATGATCTCTAGAAGTGAATTTACCAAGAAAAGGAAAGTCTTTGTTTCGCCAAAGAAAATTGATGCAATCGAAAAATAGAACAGAGACTCATCAAGGCAGAATCGAAGACACAGTGGATTTTTCCAAATCAACTTCCACTCTCGGGAATGAACCGCCAACTAGCCTTGAGATGATTCCCGCCTCGAGCAAAACAAAATAAGCCAACTCTCAAAGGAAATACGAAGGAACTAAGAATGAAGAGATGGCAAATAAATCAATGAAAACATCTCAAGAACGACCTCTCAACCCGGATCACAAACACGCACCCATCTCATAGATAAACTCTAACAAGTGCAGAGATGAGTCCTCTCAAATCATAACACGGAGGTTTCGCAACCACTCCCCGGGAGGACAAGCTCTAGCCCTAGAGCACACACACAGATACACTCCCAAGGGAGGGAGAGGCGGGCGCCTCAAGGCCTAGCCGACCAACTCACTCGTAACACTTGCCTCCCTCTCCCTTTTATAGCCTCACACTGAGACTAACCCTAATGGATCCATCCATTAGTCCATCTTGGGATAACCCAAAACCCCATCTAACACCGGTTTTAACACTCACTTTGCCCGCTAACTCAAATGCTTTGCTCGCTATCCCAACAGACCCGCACTTTGCCCGTTAGCGCCAATGAATCCACTTCTTTTCTCGTGTGCTTTACGGAGGGACACTTCCCGCAGCTTTGACATTTCTCCAAAATGCCCCTCCGCGCCTTCCGTGAAGCTTCCTCCACCGCTTTCTTCCATGCCGTCGACCACTGGCACGACACGTCCTCTTCGGCTTTTCCACGTCGCTCGACCTCAACAACTCCCTTGTCTAGTCCCGACCTCCTAAGCCTCACCAAGACATGTCTTCCAGTACCTGCAACCGACCGATCAGACCTCCGACTCCTCCAGAGTCTAGTCTCGGTCTATTCCACCGCACACGACCGCACCCAACCTCCTGACCGTCTGGACCTCAGCTCCTCCCTGAGCCTAGTCCCGGTCCTCCTCGTTGTTGCCCGTCGTGCTCAGCTCTGGCAGCCCAGCTCGGCTCCTCGTCTCCGGCCGCAACCACCTCACCACCTCGATCATCTTGGCGTCTCCGACCGTCTCGACCTCAACACCTCCTCGTGCCTAGTCCCGGTCCTCCCACGCCTCACCATGAAATAGCTCAAGTCCTGCAGACCACACGCACAAGCAAACCGTCACATAGCATCGATCCATACTCACGACAACACAGAGCTCAAGTCTCTTTTCCACAGAAATTAGACTTTACCAAACCTTGTCAAAACGTAGAACAAACCAGTCTACAAGGTCCACAACATCACAAAGAACCCAACCGACCAAACCTCACCGTAATCGGACATGAAATGCACCCTCACGACCAATTTTAGTGATCCCGCACGACCATGGTCATCCAATCGATAACGTGGTCGAACGCGGTTTCGACCACGTTCAATTCTCGCGCTAACGTGGTCGTAGCTCTCCGGCGCATAACGCGGTCGCACCACCGAAAGTGCCACAACGTAGTCGTGGCTCCTTTCCCACAACGTGGTCGAGGCCTCGAGCTCCCACAACGTGGTCGTGACGCCCACCGACCACGGCCAAAGTGGTCGAACGCCCGACCGCCCAACGTGGTCGAGGCTCCGATCCCACAACGTGGTCGTAAACCCTAGCGCCGAGTGCCGACCACGGTCAAATCTTCTGAGGGCTCGCAACGTGGTCGAAGCCTGAGCGCTACAACGTGATCGAACGCTCCCAATTGCCAACGTGGTCGTAAACCCTTCCGACCACGGCCAAAGAACTCGTACGTTGCTCGGCTGGAACCCGATACTCGGCAACGTGGTTGTACGCCACCGATATGCGCCAACGTGGTCGTAACGCCTTCCCACCACCGCCGGTTTGCCGAGAACACCTCAACGTGGTCGTACGCTCCTGAACGAAATTCGACCACGACCAAACGTGGTCATATGGCATGCTACATGGTCGTGCGAGCGAGGACAAGTCGTACGACTTCATTTCGACTGAATTAAGACTTTGCAATAAAAGCCCAAAACAAACTCAATTTTCCCTCCAAACAACAGTCAAATACTCATCACAAAGATGGGATCATTTCCACATGATCTCTCATAATTTGTAATGCCCCAGAAGAGATTCTGAAATTAGTTGATTAATCGGGGAGAAGGACCTTAATGGAAAAGATAAAATAGAGGTTTCTTGAGGGGTTTTTCTACAAAATTAGGACAACCTGGGCCTAGGCTTTGGCCCAGGTGGGTTTTTGGCCCAAGGGAGGAGGGGAGGCGCCACCCCCTCCCAACCCTAACCGCCTCCCCTTCCCACCTTGCGCCCCACCCCTTCCCCTAGCAGTAGCCACCTCCCCTATTCCCCAATTGCGCCCCATTCCCCAATTGTGCCCCCACTCCCCATCTCCTCCCCGTGCGCCCTGGTCTCCCCTTGCGCTTAGCAAGACCCCTCTCCTCCACTCCCCTCCATTGGTGGCAAAGAAATCAAGCGGAGGAAGGAGAGCAACCGGATCCGGAGGAAGGGAAGATCAAGAAGAGAAAAGGAGGAGAAAGAGAAGAGGAGGAATTCGTGGGGAATTCTTCGTGTTCTTCATCAATTCGACAAGGGAGGAGGACGGATCCCAAGGGCCGCACTTCCTGCTCGTCCCCTGTTTTCTCGGGGTTAAGGCAAGTATATTTGTGGTTTTAAGATTATAGTGTGGTTGATGTGTGATGGATGCTTGTTGTTGATTGTTACAAAGTATGAAAATGTGTGCTCATGATTATGTTGATGATTTGATGGTATTGCTTATAGTCATAGGCAATTGTTATATTCATGAGTATTTATGATGAATAGATATTGTGAATGTAAGTTCATTTAATAAGATGTTTACATGTATGCATCATGCTGATTATTGAAGTCTTTGTCACGAGATGACCAAGCATCGAGGTCCCCGTCATGTTGATATCATGATGGGCTAAAGGTCTCCATACTTGTGAAGTATAGGCAATTGGTCCCTGTACATGATGGTACAGGCATGGGTGTGCATTGACGGATGCACACTCCGTATTACCGATAAAATGCGAAAGAGAAGAGAAAAAGAGATTATTTGATCATCTTGCATAACATGGTTGTTTATTTGATTAAGATGATGTTCATGATTGTCCACATTATTATCCTTTAATACTTGCTGAGTCGTTGGACTCACTCTTGTTGTTATTGTTGTTGTTCGTTGTTTGTTTTAGGTACCTTCATGAATTCAGCATACATGGGAGTAAAGAAGGATTGGTGGGATTGCACTTGCACGAATTATTCACTATGGAGGAACTAAGGAACTTTAATTATAATTTGTTGGTTAGCTTATGTGTTATTTGATTATGCCTATCAGCGTTACAATGTAATAATGGATTAGAAACTTTCTATATTGCTTTCGCACTTTAATTATGTTTAGAACTGTTTATTAGTATTGATTACTTTGAGTAAGGTTAAATATATCTTTTGATTATATTTGTGAGAACTTAGTTTTAGATAATAAACAAAGGAGACTCTGCCGAAATTTTGTAAAAAATATAGAAGGTTTAGCTTTGTTATGTTGTTAGTTTAGTAGCATTCTAGGCCATTATTTGGCTGGGGTGTTACATAATTTCCGTATGACTTTGAAATTCTATAAGAGTAAAAGACCATATTTGTGCCAACTTAGTTTAGTCCGACAGATGATTCAATCCACCATCAATCTTATTCCTGGCTTCGCCATTGGGCATGACAAATCCCCACCCACCCCATGGAAAATATTCCCTCACAGGAAATTACCTCGACCGAGCAGTCAAGAATTAAACGAAAATTTTGAAAATATTCAAAGAACCCTTCAAGGAAAATCAGCAAACTTTAAAAAATATTCACGAAAATGCTGGGAAAATAGAAAATTGTAAATATTCCATAAAATCAAATAAATTCAAAATTTTCAATAATATTCAAGGGAAATAAGAGATATTCAGAAAAATTTGGAGCAATTCATCATAACAATTCAAGGGGGCAAATCATATGTACTAAGCAACACATACAAGTTCTGAAGGCTGCGAACACATAATACTTCAAAAGCATCTTAGAGAGCAAGAAAAGTTTGTCATGTTCAAATGGTTCTCAAGCCAAATCTCCTTCGTTCCCAGCACCACCAAGTACTACAACAAACATCATGACCTTTCAAACCTAGAGATTTAAATTTTCTCTTGATCCAAATTCAAAACTCTGCATAGATAATTTAATTCGCATGCTTGAATTGAAACAAGACCATCAAGTTCAGATATAGGCTTCTTGAATTGAACTAGTATAACAGTCATCTTGTAATCAATTCTTGAATTCTCTCGATCTCGCGCCAAGCAATGTTCAAGAAGCACCTTATAGATGACCTGAAGATCATACCACATATGTCAAAGGCAATGGAAATAATAATTCCAATCAACAGATTAGTATACAATGCAAAATATGCTACTCTCTTGAGATGTGACTGATGCAATTCATCATTTTTGCACAAACAAATGAACAATATCAGACAATAGCACCAAGAGATTCCTTCAGAAACTTGAATTCGATCTATAGATAACCCACTCACTGAACATTAATTACTTGTTCTAAATGTTTGTTCCTGTATATATTTCCTGTTCATTTACTTCAACACATTAGAACACTAGAAATAGTGCCTACAAAATTCAGTTTTTTTCTATCAACCTCTAATGTTTCTTCAAAGACATGGGCACATGGCTAATTCCATTGACTGCAATCAACACATGCAGATAACATTCATATAAGCATTCATACATGTGTAAAATCCAAAAAAGTTTGGCTAGTACTACTCACATCTATAGCACCAATCATCTATAACATCCAACAAAGTTAATCATCTATAGCATCCACACAGATATACAGCACACATCAATGACTCAAATATAATCATGTTGCATTCTCAATTAAAAGTCGAATTCAAGCATCATGTTAACGAACCCAACCATGCTGAAAGTTCAACAATTTGACAAATCAAGCATACACCACCACAATCAAGCATGACAAAAGAAGGATAGGAAAGATAATGGGATGAGCTTGTTTAATTGAGCACTCGAGCCAATTTAAATCTGAGATCAGATAAATCAAAATATTTGAAAGCTTTAACCTATTTTCATCCAAACATCATCCCTATCCTTGCCATAGCAATTCCCCTCATGGATTAACACAGACACCTGTTGAGCATTTCCATCAGGGACAAATGCCATGCATGAATTAAAACAAAGCAGCAAAAGCAAGAGTGGGAATAGAGCAAAGGAAGCTCGTTCCAAAATAGCACCACAAAGCAAGAGAAAGAAAAGCTAGAAATCAAACAACTGACTTTTTCGATAGGAGCAAAAATTAGCACAGCCAGACTTGTATACATACAAATCTGAAGGAAAGAACCCTAACAAAGTCAAGACATCAAAAGTAATATGTTGTAGCTATGGACCAAATAGCATATGAGGGACTAACTAGAGAGAGCCAACGATAGAAAAGAGAGTGCTCGTGTATGGAATGAGTGGATCTGGCCCCTCATACCCCTCTTGGGGTTTATATACATGAGTGCAATTGAATGAAAAATCCCTATCCTACCCCCTAATAATTACAAAAGGTAGGGGTATATTGGTACATTCCTTTACATATGTCCCTATACTATTGGGCTATTACATATTTTGCCAGTTGCAAGGCCCCGTCATAGGGCGTTGGGCCATCCCTACAACACAATCAGAATAACACAAGCACGATAGCAATGCACACAGCATCCACCATGTAATGAAATTTGTTGGGGGGAAAATGGAACTCGGTTGCAAAAAAAATAGAAATCAGGCCCTAGAGAGAGAGGAGCAGAGGGAGACTCAACTTCACAGCATCTCTCCCTTCAGGTAGCCTCCAGATGCTTCGACAGCAAAGGCAACTCCCATGGCTGGCAGCTCCTTCCTCTCCCACCTCTCGCAATATCTGCACCTCAGCGACATTAGATGTAGATCTAAGAGAACCCCCTCCTCTCCTTCCTAGGTACCTAGAGCACCAGATCTGAGAGAAGCAGATGAGAAAAAAATGGGTAGATGTAGAACCCTAGTGGGAGGAGAAGAAAGAAGAGGAGGAGGAGGAAGAGAAGGACGAGCTCATGAGACGGCGGTAGACTTTACCGGTGAGATGCCGCTATCGGAGAGGGAGGAGGAAGTGCTTGGCTGTGGAGGGAGGGAGGTGCGCGGTGGCGTCAATTGCGAGAGGAGTTTGGCGACGCAAGACGACGAGGGGAGAATAATTCCCGGTGTGCCGACGCGATGTTTTTTTTGTGGAAACGACGGGGATTGGGCTGGGAATCCACATACCTCTATCATCCAAATGGCCGGTTCCACTGACCCTGGGAAACTTCCCCCGGGGGTTCTGGCCCGTGGGATTGGGCGGGGATCCCGGTCGGGATAGAGGCTTCCAAACAAGCTCTTAAGAGGTATATTATTTAAATAATATTTAATAAAATTAGATCATATTGGTTTCTAGTAAACAATAGTACTATGTCTATCTAATAGAAGCAATTATGGTTTAATTCTATTAAATATTACTTAAATAATATGCTTGCTAGGTATGTGCGCTGGATTTATGCTGTGGGACGAAGAGAATAGTGAATTAGGAGGAGCAATTGAAGTTTGCGGATGGTTGAGCACGTTCGAATGATTGCTAGGGTCCGTCCACAACATGTATGAGGATGCCAAACAAGCACTGGGGCCATCAGCTACAGGTGTGATAGCAATGTGTTTATCCTGGGGGCAACGGGCCGCTACATCATCTGTCAGTAGCTTCATCCGTACATCCTACCTCGTCGGCGCACCTCCTAGCCTCGGTCGCTCACAGTCCATGTAGCGCACTGCTCAGATCATAATCTACTGTAATCAGCAAGATACCTTATTTTCGTTGCTTTTCATACATGTTATCTTCAAGCAGGACGTCCGCGCCAACACTAGTCTACTCCCGTCTTCGTCGTGGAGGCAGCCTGAGCCCAAACCATCCTCGCTGGGGGAACGGGGATAAGGGAGCACTCTACTTCTGTCCTTATCATGGAGATAGCCCGAAACACAGGACACCGCAAGCATTGATGTCGACTCCCCTGTCTGAGACTGTGAGGTACAGTACATCATGTACACACCCGCGGACCACCCGCATCTCCGGCAACATGATAAGTGGTATGATCGGACATACGACAACTACACGGTCCACCAATACGGCGGACTATGCGGCATCGAACTTCGATGCAGCTGACTACCATGGACAGTAGTACCCGGGAGATTCATCGTCCGCGCAACACGTGACACCGGTGTTTACAATCATGGGGTTTCATTTAAGTTCTATCTTATGTCGGCCAAACGAAACGTGTTTCCCTCCATAAGACGCTAGTAATTACGCGGAGGACTAGGTGCAGCAGATGTTCAGCGCACAAGAGATTAGGCCCAATCAATTATACGGTGCACTCGCTCCCACTCAGTCACCATAGTAATACGACTTGCGCGACATACGATGCTCTCCCGATAGACTGACCTTCCCTTAGGACCATCTTCGTCGCCAGAGGAAGCAGACAACAGGCAACCCTTAACCCGCTGTTACGTTCGGTACCAGCTTTTCATTCCTAATAAGTCAAACTTAATTGTGTACTCGTTAATACTTTGTAACCGTTGTAGCAATCATAAATGAAATTTGTTAGTACAAAAACACGTGTTTTTTACAGCCTTCCACGGAAATGCACCTAATTACGTCCATACGCTTTCTTACCAGCCTCCTGCCCGCGTGCCACTGCCCGCTTGTTGCCCGACCAGCTGGCGAGCCGTGGCAGCTGCCTGGGCCCGCCTGTTGCCGCTTGTCCTCCCGTGCCAACTCGACTTGCCACTCAGCTCGCCTCCTGCTAAGCTAGGGGTGTGTGGCCGGTGACACGTACCGTCTGTCATACCTTCTAAGGACCTGTTCTTTTTTCCTGCGGCTTGTGGATTTTGGCTGTGGTTTTCTACTTTTGGGCTATTTGTGCGAGAGATTACAGAGTAACGAAACTCACGTGTGGTTTTTGCCGACATAAATGAAGTCGGTACAGTATGTACTACAATTAACTAGTAGCCTCTATGTTAAAAAAATATTTCGTTTAAAAGCTAGTTACTGTAGAAAAGCCGAAAACAGCTTTTAGAAGCCGAAAAGAACATGGTCTAAGTTTAGAGAGGAGGTTATTTTTATAAAAATAGATGCTAAGGGACTAAAATTAAAAAACATTGCAACAGTATCTAAACTACTCGCAACACGGCACAACGAGCTACCCGACAACCGAACTAGAGAAGACGCCCAGAAAGAAACAATCCTGTCTTTGAGCAAGAGCCCAAAGCGACGAATCTCAAGCGGGGGATACGTAAACGCTGGCAAAAACAAAAAGCGCTCCAGCAAATTCCAGTTGTTCCGGGAGGAGCAGGGATGCGAGAGAGGCAGGGCGAGGGACGGAGGGAGCATGCCACTCAACGCAGCTCACTCGCTGTCTCGCTCCCTCGTCATTACTTGCTCCGGACTAACATGCCCACGAACTCTAGGCTGGCGTCCAGTGCAGGCACATGCCCCATGCCGGCGGACCATCACGGAGCGCCACTGGCCGCGGTCAACTCATAACCACCACCGGCTAAATACATTCTTTTTTAGCAGCACTTAACAAGGAGTGCAACCTAATCTAATCTATCAATTTCTGGAGCCGAACAAGCCGCTTGCTCGAAACAGCGTTGGCTTGTGATTTTCATAGGCCAAAATTAAACGTGTTGGTTTTTAATATGATTTTTTATTTTATTTTTTCTTTGTATTATCTATAAAGATATAATAGTATTTTTTATTATTTTTCCTTTATTTTCTTTTAATTGAGTACGTCGTAAAAAAAGCTAACAGCCATGCTATTTTAGTTAAAAGTCAAAAACAATAGAATATGGCATAAAGAAGGAAAAAGAAACCACGGTCATTTTTGCAACCTGCAGTATAATCTAATCTATCAATGGCATGTGGTATTTACAGCGAATTGACGTACTCGACGACCTGGGGGTCTCGGCGGGAAGGGAAAGAGCAGTAAACGTTCTGGTACCTAGTGCTGGATCTGGGTGCCGGAGATGCTACTCTGTCTGTATTGAATGCAGATGCAGCCCAGATAGGCCTAAAACGAAGGTGTATCTACATTTGCTAGGTGTATGGAGAGGCAGATAGATGCAGAATCTACATTTGCTAGCTGGTTGGACCAGCTCATGTGGAGTGGTGGCAGGGTTCTTTCTTTCACTGGGGAGGGGGGTAGACGGGCGCCGAAGCGTGCTCCGGAGCTGCTAGCGGCTTGATGTCCCGGCTGCGCATGTACGCCAGGAACTGCCCCGGCAGCTCCTCCAGCAGGGACTGGACGACCGAGATCTGGCCGCCTGCACGGGAGGCGATAAATGTCAGTGATGAGATTTACAGAGATGTTTCAGGGGGGGTACCACAGCTGGAGTTGGTTGATGGTAACTGGTGCGGATCGGTGCTGGCTGACCTTGGACTTCCCTCATGGGGACAAACTGGACGATGTCGCGTGTCGCAATCCTGCCAGTCGAGCTCTCCAGCCGCTTGCTGCTATCCGCGTCTAGGATCTGCCAAAGAGGATTTTCAGTTAGACATAGGTGGTGCTTTATGTTTGGAGTGGAAAACAACATCACAGAACAGCGTCTTCCAATCCAACAGCCTTTGTTTATCAGAGAAAACAAAGTATGACATAGGTAGACAGGCATTCTGGACACAAGGTACTGCAGATGCAATTAGAAAAAGTGCAGCATCATGGTGCGACAAACTGCCGGACTAAAACTACTGACAAGTACCCAGATAGGCAGATAACACATGTAACAGCTCAGCTTCAAAAAGGAAACGAGGTGAGGTGTTCCCTATTGTCATGCTTCTATTTACAGCGTACACAACACACGCACATATTCAGGATTAGTGTTGGCACGCAAATATTCAGAATATCTTTCTTGTCAAGAAGGGACTCTTTATCATATATGAAGAAAATAAATGTTTTACCTCCATTTGTTCAAAATTAGCATTTCCTACGCCCACAATGAGAATTGACAATGGCAAATCTGATGCCCTCACAATAGAATCTTTTGTTTCTTGAGCGTCAGTGAGAACTCCATCCTGCAGAAATGCTCAAGTGAATTTTCTGAACTAACAGAGGTCACATGGGGAAATCTGGTTACACACCGTGATAATGAGCAAGACAAAATATTTATTGTTTCCATATTGCAGGGAATTGCTGGCAATTTCTGCAGCTTTGTTGATCACGGGCCCGAACATGGTTGGCCCAGCAAGGGAAACACTGTAAAGAGTAGCGGAGTATGCTGACATGATGCCTTCAACTCCAATGACCTGTGACAGAAATAAAAAATAATAACATCAACGATGGTCTAAGAAATATAAATGCTATCAGTTGTTTAATTAGAAAATTCATAACATCAATCTGAGCAATACAAATGCCATCTATATTTTGCCCCATTTTTTTGGCAACATTGAGCAAGAATTCAACAATACCACACACGATTTGTAGCACCATAGTCGTGCTAATAGGTGACACGGTGTTATTACAAGAGTGATGCCATTGAATCAACAGGCCCCAAATCTTTACACTTTTTAAACACACACATTTAAAGAGTAAATATGTGTAGCTGTAATTATAAAGGTGAATGGGACAGGGAAAATATCTGCAGGTATATGAAATCCTGAATCAGCAATATCTACACAAAAAAAAACATTGTAGGAAAGGCCAAACACAGGAGGCTATTTGCAGCAAAACACAATTGGGCTTAAAGCACTACATTCTTGTGTTGGAAGCTCTACTTGTTCTATTAAATATTAATACTACTAATAAAAAAATAAATCAAGCAGGTATGTGGAAAGTTCAATGGTTAGGGACTTAGGGTACACGAATATTCAGAAGTTGGCTTATAGGAGATAGTTAATGTTGGTACCAATGTTGCATGGTATTTTCTTTTCACAAGAATTTCATGCACATTTTGGTGCATGACTGCTGTTAGCCTGTGATAAATGTCTTTTGATGAGTATGCCATTGTTAAGGGGGAGGACAAAGGGTGGATTTTTTTAGACTTATAGCTTAGTTTTCTACAGTAACTAACTTTCAAATGAAATATCTTTTCAAAGTAGGATCTATAAGTTGATTGTAGTAAACACTGCCCCGACTTTATCTAAATCGATTAAAATAGCAAGCGAGCATTTCTCTCTTCATACTCTCTCTCGAACAGCAGAATGTAAAAATTTAAACCAGATGCCATAAGTCACAGCCCAAAAGAACCCACCCAAAATATTCACATGAAGATTTATTAAACATGGTCAAAAAATAAACAATAACTCATCAGACATGAATCTCACCTCACAGTCATTGGTAGTTGCATTCAAGTTAAAACAGTGAGATATATATCCTTGTAGTGTCTTTGCTCCAAAACCCCATGCAGGGAATCGCCTATCATTGTCATAAAACTGCAGAACTTCACCAGCCCCTAGTATTGCCTGGTAGGTTAAATGGTTCAATAAGCATGCTTTTTTTGGTTTCAAAAATAATTTAGCAGATCAGACGACCGCTGACCTGCTGGTATGAGTTTGGTCTGCCAGAGGGGTCAATGTAGTGCAAAGACTGTGGTGCACGGGGGTCGCCATTTGAAGCTGGAAACACATAAGGAAATAAAGGATGGATGTAAAACAGATATGATTGACATACAGCTATAATTTAAGCTCACAATTAGAACTAACCAGTAAAATCTACAGCCGCCATAAAATTGAGCTCAAAACCACTGGAAATATAGTCCAAGAAAGTATGTTGTACTTTTTCCTGGAACTTATCCACGAACAACTGTCCTTTCAACTGAAACACAGATTGGATACAGCATGAAAGGTTAGATGGAGTGACTTTTTGTTCAGTAGATTGCATCATATAAGAAAAAACCAAACCTTTTTTTGCCCCTTATGGCTGTAAAAATTTGCTCCAGACTTTGAATTATATAGATTTTCAAGCTGACCGATAGTTGTCTGGAAGGCCCTATTTGTCAAACAAGCAAGGGCATAATTAAACTCCGAACCAATGGAAAAAAAGATATAACAAAACACTTCCTTAGACAACCTACCCAATAATTTCATGGTCACCACTGGAATCAAAATCAAAACACTCAACTAGCAGTGGGTTATCCTGAAATAAAATAACAGATTAAAAAAATCAGATCAACCTTGAATTACACATGTTCTAAGCAATGCTAAAACAAATGTTCCTGTACTCAGGAATATTTACTTGCCTTGCTAGCAAACTGTTGTAATGTTAGCGTTATGGGCCTCCAAACAGGGTTTAAGTTGTCATTGACCACTTCTGTTTTACATATAGGAATGGGACCAGCAGTTTCTACCAGTCTTGATATTCTCAAGAAGGGATCCTGCATAATCAAAATCAAATAAAATTTTTGAGAACTGCAACTAATTGGCCAACTTATAACATTCTACTTTACCAGCCAAGGAAGTTATTCGTACACTTTTGGAAAACACATCCTTGTTTTCCAAGTTCAGGCAATGGAATGTCATCTCAACTGCCATCCTTGAGGAAGCACTTTCTTCAGCATGTACTGTCACTGTTCCCAGAAGGGCATGTCCAGTTTGTCCACCACTTCGGAGGTTCAATGTGAGGCTATGGTTGAACTTTGTGACAATCTGTGAAAAGAGCAAAGGAGAGCAAAATAAATATCAAGAGAAGACATTCGTGTTTCTCTTCTTCATTTGCATTTGTTTAGAGAAATTGTATACTGCAACTAGTTATTTTTTGTGGATGTTGTACAACCTCTGATAAATTGCAGCACGCTTCCCCTAGAAAATCTTGATGAGACAAGTTCAACGTCTGCATAAAACAACAAATACAGGCTTCAGAAGTGGCATCTAAAAGTTACAGACTAGAAATTCTAAGCAGGCTATACTGTTACTGTCTTAGTGTCTTACTAATAACGCGTGTAAGTGAATGAGGTAAAAGATAAGGCCTATCTTATCACTTGCTAAATTCTTCTGCAAAACAAAACAATTGAGACAATTCTACAGCCAGCTCATCACCCAGCTTGTTTTGAGCAAATATTAACAATGGAGACAATTCCACAGTCACTACGTAACCCAGCTTGTTTCGAGCACGTATTAACCGTGTGTGTGTGTGTACTGTTTATGTACAGCTCGGGACATTTTCTCTTTTGATGAGATGTTTCATTATGCAGGGTAGAAATAATCGGCTGCCAAACAACAGCTAGCATGCTCAGTTGTGTGTGGTAGAATTCCTAATAGCATGAGGCCCCAAACACGTATATAATATAATATGTAATCTGGTTATTATGTTTAACCCCCATTTACTCAATCTATTAGTTTAGGAGGGCTAACTGTTGGTTGGGTAAAGGTGAATCTTCATGTAGGGATTTTTTTAATAAGAAACGGTCTACTGGATTTCTTTACCACTACCTAGGCATCTAGACTAGCATGTTTAACATTCTGGTGGAATAAAATAACAAAAAACTGTGGCTCGATTTCAAGCATGGCTACACAAAAAAAAAAGTATTCAAATTGAATAGGGGAGAATTAAGGGCACAGAATATACCTTCACTGGTGTATTATGGTACCTTGTGTCAATGTCATATATCCTGAAACTACCATCAGCCCAAAAAAAAGGAGTCATAAGTAGGAGCTTTCTACAAGTGATATGTATATTTTTATCTTGATGACTTACACGAGTGGCTGCACAATCTCAAATTGGTAATTTATTGTGGCTTTTGTGATCCATGAGGGTTCCAGTGAATTCAATATCACTTCAGTACGGCCAATCTCTTCTAGCCTTCCGTCCATTTTTGTGTAGACCACTAGCATTGGGTCACTCTACGGCAAGTATGCAGACAATAGTTAAAGTTGGGGAAAATACACAAGAAAAAAACAATAAGAATTAAGCACCACAGTTTTTGGTTACACATATATGCTGTAACAGATTTTTGACACTACAATGAAAACTTGAAAGTGGAATTACCTGCATGTTTGTATTGTAGCTGGTGCAAAACCACAGCATATTTCAACATAATTACTGAATATAAATATAGTGGCAATGCAATGATCTTCAGTGGGCAAACATAAATATCAGAGATTGAAAGATAGCAGCTTTCATGGAAATTTGACTATTTGAAGATGAACTATTGACAATGTAGCATGTTGCTTTCTGGGTTGGTGCCTTGGCGTTTCAGCTATTGACAATGCAAGCCTTTTTTTTTGTCTTTTGTTAAAATTTAATATTTGCCTGCAACAAATAGTTGTTACACTGGAATTGTTTCTCTTTTATTACATAGAACTTTGAAGGTTAAACTAGAAAGTCCTTTTTTATTGCCCTTCTATCACAACTATGATCATAAAACTGTAAGGCAAAGTCAAGGACAATTTGAAAAGTTAATCACTGTTCCTCCATGCACTTTTTGGGTTCTAAAAAAGACGACAACAGCACAATTAAAGGGTATACAAATGGCGCCTTAATACAGAAGCATAAAATTGGATAGCTTTACACAGTACACACATTAACTTATCATTCGCTTTGTTTCAAACTTACCATTGTTTGCAAATAATACCCAACATTGCAAAAGTCGGCAACACCTATTTAAGGTCCAACATAGTTTAATTTTCTAAGTTATGCTAAGGTTCTGGAGTCTGGACCAATAAAATCGACACACTAAGTTGCACTACTAAAATAGAAACAGGTAGAGATAGAAATGCTTGGAAAAAATTATAATGACGATTTGTACCTTGGAAAGAGCATCCATATTCCTCAACTTCGATGCAGAAAAAGATAGCTGCATTAGAGGAATAATGCAACATGTCAGCGCAGGAGATCAGATTGACATCCACAATCCACTAGTTGAGAACATGTTGGCACGCTTGGTGCTACAGTATCGCTGGCTGGCACAGATAGAACTTCAAATTCACACAATTCTCCAACTCTTCAAGCATATACTATCCTTGGACATGCATTAAAATCACGAAGAAACAATTCTAGCAAATCAACTCTCAAATAAGAAACAACCGCACAGCTCTTTTATCCATTGTCACACAGCATGCACAGGCCACAGTGGATGTGGGGCAGTGGGAGCAAGGCATGGGTGAGGAGTGGATAACTAAGAAAGATAATGCATGAACATAAATACCTCCATGTAGGTGGCATACAAATCACTGCAAGCATATATTATTCTTTTTCGATATTCCAAAAACACAGTATAATGTTTGAACGACTTTTTATTTAAAGGGATTGAGTAAAATCCTATAAAAAATTAGTGTAAAATTAACTAATCGTTCGGTATGTAAGGTGTAAATTTTATCCTCCGGGCAGCACGAGAAAGTGCACGCACATGTAACAAGTCATCGGGTCAAACGATCACCGGTTAGTGCCGACCACCCTCTGCACACGTCGAGTATCTGCCACCTCTAACATGGTTTCGTTTTAAAGAAAAAGATCGATATCCACCGCCCACTCCAACCTAAAACGTATTCAACCTTTCCTAATCAACTTCCAGGCCCCAGCGTCAATTTATTATCGAAATCAAAACGATATTCTATTCGAGACCAACCCATCAAAATACAACGTGATCTCCATTTGAGGAATCGTATAGAGAAACTGAAAAGTATTACTACTTGAGTAGGATCTAGCTCCTGCACAAGCAGGTAAATGAGAAACCGCATGCCTTTCTGTAAAATGGAAATCCTAAATAAAAAATATTCGCACGCATGCATCTCATGAAAAAAAGAAGCATAATTCTACCAAAAAAGAAAGGAACATACAATGATTGAGGTTATGCTATTGCCGCACAGCTGGATCACATTTTTTTTCTAAAAAATAGAGATAAATCCGCAACATGTACGAAGCAGAGGCGCAATTCCCAAAATAAATTCCGATCAAAATTGGCAAAAGAAAAAGGAAACATCACTTGATACCGAGCGAATTTTGTGAAATGAAGCATATTTACCAAAAATAAGCACCAAAATATTCAATGAGGATCCAATACTCATATCCCAAAAATCACTCCACCGACGGCCCCAATTCCCCAAAACCCCACTTCAAACGCGAGCAATTCATCAACGGGGAGCGTCCACGACTAGCGAGCGCTGGGAGCTAGGGTTTCCCGCGGGACGACTGTACCTCGAGGGGCGTGTAGAGGCCGCGGAGGCCGCGCGTCTGGAAGAAGAAGTCCACCGCCTCGTTCGCCCCGCCCTGCGCCGCCGCCGCCGCTCCGGCCGTCCCGCTGCCCCTCGCAACTCCGCCGCCGCCCACGGCCTCCATGCCGCCGCGCACGTCGCCGGAAAAGCACCCTCCCATCTCCGATCCCCCTCTCCCTCTCGAGTATCGACTCCTCTCTCTATTTCTCTTCCGAACGTTACGAGTCTAGTTTGAGATACGATTTGCGGTCAAATGATCTCTCTACTTTGGTCTTCGGGGACACCAGGTGAGGGGTATTTATATGGTGCGCAGCACACGAGGTCAAACGGGCCCGCTAGTCAGTGCCTCAGGACTTTCTAAAGGAAATCTTCCTTTTTGGGATTACGCTGAGGAAGAGATCTCAGATCTGTACAAACGCCGGAACACGTACGGAAATTTTTTAACGGCTAATCTCTACGCGCGTACCACGAAATTCCATATAAAAACAACGCGTGTTTCCATGTTAGGAAAGTCATCGCTACTGTTTAGTTAATCAAAATGGAAGGGATGAGAAGCTCCAAAAAAAATCAAAGGGATGAGAGTTGAAACTAATATGGTCCATCTAGCTATTTTTACCATCATAACTTGATCACAAGTTGTCATCACACAAACATAAGGTCCGCAGTGACTGTTGTCCATAGGTTCAGGTTCGGTGGGGAGAGATTTGAACTTTGACGCCTTGGTTAGGAAGCCGCAAATCTCAGCTCATCCATGTAGGTGGACTGAGATTTTGAGCTTCCCAAACAAGTCTTGAAGGTGTGATACATTCTATCCGAAGGATATCTTAGCCCCCTTGTATACACAGCACACAAAAGAGGAATGGATGGGCCATGGTTAGGAACGGAATGTTGGGATACGGGTGGGCTACACTAGCGCAGATTAAATTTTTTTTACCGTATACACCAGCAAACCATGCGAGTAAGAGATCATAGATCATTACCACTAGACGCGTAGTGTGACAAAAGTAGGGTTGAAACAGCCGATTCAACGAAGAGCGCGTTGGTATAGCGGTAGTAGTCCAACGTCTCCTCCTCGTGATCATCCTGATCAACACCGTAGTCACAGCAGCGTCTCTACCGAAGTTCACACGTCCAGAGATAGAGCATCGTGCGTCGATGTGCTAGTACCAGCGTGCACTGCAGGGGATACGAGAGGTGGCGGCTAGGGTTTCGACGAGTGTGTTTTCGGGATACATCCCTTAGCCCCCACACCTCTCCTTATATAACCTCCAATCGGATCCATATCCGATACGAGTAGAGATCGAATCCCACTCGAAAACTATCATCCGAATCATCCGACCCCTTATCATTCCAACCTATTAAATGTGTGACCCTGTAGGTTCATGTGTATTTGGCCATGGGCTAAAAACTTCTTTTCGGCCTATAGGTCAGTAGCGGTCCCTAGCAGGACATAACGACTTTCAAACACACATAAAGATCATATTGGACGAACCTATATAGTGCTTATATACCGATCCCTTTGTCTCATGATACCAGATCGAATTCAAGGCGAGAAACGTGTCATCCTATGATAGCTTGATCCTTCACTTGAACCTATAGTGGATTACTCAGTTGTGATTGACTCCTCAACCACATTTGGCATGGCCATGCACTTTCTTAATCCAACCACATCGAGGGCCTAAAGATATCTCTCCTGTTATATAGGAGGGACAAATTACATCTTGAACGCTCATATTCCTCCGTATGTTCCATAGCAAACCCGAAAGCTCCGTATCGAAAGATATCTCTCCTGTTACGGAGTAGTGTTTCGTAACCTCTAAGCAAACTATTACACATGTAGGAGACAATGACGACCTCAGGTCTAAGGATACTGCATACATTGTGTATGAGACCAACTGATGATACTTAAGAATATAACAATTCTCGCAGTATCTCATGATGGGTCAATCCAATATCACGATCTCTAACACATGTCCATATTATTGATTTGATGTCTCATATCTCACATCGCACTTGCCATAAACCTTTTAGTAAGGTATAGTGCAGAACCTATCAAAAAGCATTGGCAGAGAATAAAGGACATCTTCCGATACCTCCAAAGAAGTAAGGACCTTGGATTGCTCTACAGAAATAATCAAAATTTGAACTTAATTGGCTATGCAGATGCTGAGTACCTGTCTGACCCGTATATAGGAAGGTCACAAATAGGCTATGTATTAATATGTGGTGGAACTGCAATTTCCTGGAAATCGTCTAAGCAAAATTTTGTAACGACTTCAACGAACCACTTAGAAATTATAGCACTGTATGAAGCCGCACGAGAATGTGCTTAGCTACGACGAATGATTCACCACATCTAACAGTCATGTAGGATGAATATTGTGCAAGCCCCCACAATTATCTATGAAGATAATACAGCTTGTGTTGCACAAGTGCAGACGGGCTATGTGAAGAGTCATCTCACAAAACATATCAACTCCAAGTCCTTCTATGCTCATGAATTGCAAAAGATGGACGAGATTAAAGTACTGCATACTAAGTCATGCGAGAATCTGGCAGATTTATTCACTAAGTCACTCCCTGCATCTAGCTTTGAAAGATGCGTACGAGGAATTGGAATGATGAGACTTAGAGAAGTACATAATTCAGGGGGAGAATTTTCTCAAGCCCGTTATTAAACCTCGATCATGAAGATCAAGTACCCAAATAATAAGTCCTGAAGATTGAATACAATTGGATGGATTGTACTCTTTTTCCCTTGACGAGTTTTCCTGAAGTTTCTCGACCAAGATTTTTAATGGGGCAATTCGTGCAACGCAGCATAACATATATCATGTACTTTTTCTCCAAATTTTTCCCACTGGGTTTTATGGAGTTTTGACGATGCATGAACGTGTCGGATGAGTGCTCAAAGGGGAGTGTTAGTGGGCACCTCACCGGTAGACTATAAATAGAGAATATTATTGACTATTTTGTATATACAATTAGAAAGAAAGCAATAAGGAACAGGTCCTTAGTTCTCCAATATGGTAATTGAGATGAAGTTTAGGTGGCAGATGCTAATTGTGACTAGTACTACCTAGTTCTTTAAGCACTATACTAAGAGACCAATGCCCAATTTGACAAGCCATAAGTACTCTAACGAAATTTGCTAGGCACAACTCCATACGTTCAAGGCTTCAAGCCCCTTAGAGTTGGAGGTTTGTGTAGTGGTAAATCATTTCCCTTTATCATTCTTTCGTGGGCAGCAATTCAAACCCGAGCTATGTAGAATCCAGAAGGTAGAAATTGTCAGGCCATGATCAACACCGTGGCGCAGGGGCGGATCTACACCTTAGGCAG
The DNA here is from genome assembly GCA_036346245.1 of Bonia amplexicaulis. Taxonomy (NCBI): domain Eukaryota; kingdom Viridiplantae; phylum Streptophyta; class Magnoliopsida; order Poales; family Poaceae; genus Bonia; species Bonia amplexicaulis. The sequence continues at coordinate 6,545,318 of CM070748.1, forward strand.
TCTAAACTTCAGTTCGGAGCAGACGATATTTTTCAGTGCAAAGTCCGAATAAATCCAAATAAGCTAAATATACAAATTTCCCTTCTAGCTCAGATAATAGTGTCATCTGACACTCTCTAGCTCAGAGTGTGATAAAATCCTAGATCCGTCCTTACCGTGGCGAGAAGTTAGATGTTGAGCTAAATGTAAGCAAATAAGTACATAATTTTCTTTCAAATCGACTAAGCCTACATTATGTTTTGTTGTCTATGCTATAGTAGAGGCTAGAGTAATTGTGATGTATATATATATATATATATATATATATATATATATATATATATATATATATATATATATATATATATATATATTTTTGTATTATTATCTATTTGCTATCGGTTCCTTGTGTATCTAAATCATGACTCCGCTCTTTGTCACCCTATCACAAGAATATCTGATCCAATAATCAATACTTGAATTTTCAAGTTTGGTTGGCATCTGATTCATTTATCAGAAATTTTGGTCCCGTTACTCCCGGAGGTTCTTGGAACGGCCAATGGTAATATCTTCGAAAGCACTAGGCGCAGTACTCCCCTAGGTTGGAAATGGATACGCGGTTGCGTTTGATTTGAGTTGCCACGCTCGTGGGGCCAGGGAAAACGTGGGCGCATCTGCGGTGCGCGTTCTGACGTCGACTCCCAGCCGTACGGGGTTAGTAGCCCCGGTCAACGGTCAGCGCGACCGGGCCCCCGAACCCTTTCCGATGAGTTGCTTTGCTTTCCGAATTCTGCAAGTTCAACATGGTGCGGTGGTGCTACGCCGGTGTGACGCTTAATAAGCCATTTCGGTTAGACCCTGTTCATTTAGTTTTTTTATATATTTTTAATTGTTTGATACTGTAGCTAGATTATTTTACATTGTAGCTATTGATGATTTTTTTAACATAACTAAATTATAAAAAAATAAAAAATATGTTAGCTATCACGAACAATACAAAAGAATACGAAAAAAAGACTGAAAATTCTAAAAACTCAAAAAAATCAGAAAAAAAAATAAAATTAAAAAACTAGACGTTAGAGAAAAACTCAGGTAGAAACCGAAATGAGCGTAGCTGTACGCGTGCTTTGCGTAAGGACAGGGCGTTTGCTTCTTTCTTTCTTTCTTTCTTTCTGATGTGGCCTCCCAACCGTTGGGTGTGTGTGCCACCTCCCAAGCAGCGTATGACGTTGCTGATGTGGCCCTTCCCGCGTGGCCCTCGGTGCTACTTCCACTCGTGTTCTCTTTTGTTGCCCATTGGCCGATGCTGTCGTTTGACACAAGGCAAAAGCTATCCAGATGTAAGACCGCGTTCATTGACCGGACTACATGGTCTCGATGCGTGAGGTCACGCGTGTTGTAAGTCAGGGATATTTTCGTAATTTTTCAATTGAGAGGAAAAAGGAAAAAAAGAATATGCAGGCGGGGCCCACCTGTCGGTGAGCCGCACGAAGAGATAAGGGGAGGAGACACTTCGTCTCCTCCCCGTGCGCATCCTGTGCATATGTGAGAGGAAAGGCCGTGCGGCTATTTTGGCTTCGGCGGAGATCTAGCGATTCCGTCTTCAGTGGAAGGCGGCGGTTGGAGAGGCGATCGACGGAGGCGCGGGCTGGCCCGGGTTCCTCGGAGCCGGCCGCTCACGTCAACTCCTCGCAGACCCTGTCCCTTCTTCATAAGGCCCGAGTTCTCCATGGTGTAGGTATCTCTTCCGATCTGGTTTTCCTCTCTTGGGGTCTTCTTGTTCCTCTTGGTTCTTCGGTGTGCGGAGGTTTGGAGCTTCGGCACCACCTCCGATTGAGGCCTTTTGCCGTCGATTTCTGTGCGCATTTTCTGGTGTGAGGAGAAATCAGAGGTAGAAGGTCTACCCGAGGGGAGACGAAGGCGGCATCGGCTCCCTGTTGTGTTTGAGTACTCTCGGCCGGGGTACTCCTGTGGTCTTGTGCGGCGCTCCCCTGTCCTTCGACTCCGGCACCGGGCAACCGAGGTCGGAGAGGGCTCTGTATCTCCGACGACCATAGTCCTCTTCTTCATCGGCACAGAGGGGTGATAGGTTTTCTGGGACAGCACTTACGAGTGTGCCTTGCCCTGTTCTTCGTGTTCTTCGGCTTGATTATTCCTGGACGGTTTTGAGTACCGTCTGCACTGTGAGTATTGTTGACTCTTTGCAAACTTTGTCGGCAGTATCTGTTCTTTGAATTCTATTTAAGATTGAGAACTAGTATATGACATGTTTGATTGTGGACTCGGATTACATGCTCTGTGATGAATAAATCGAAGACTAAAAATGTGATCTTGATAACAAAATTAGACTTGAGCTCTAGAGGAGTGGTTTCTACTGATTGAACGAAGCTAGTGGTATTTCTGTTGTGCAGATTTGCTGACATGCATTTGAAATTATAGAGTATGCTGTAAGTTTGATTCTGTTTTGCTCTATGCAGTAGACTATGTTGATTCAGTTCTAATTCAAGTCAGTGATCTGTTTAGTTATTGCTATCGCTTATATATCGTAATCCAAAGGAGAGTATTGTCTATTCTTTTATTGCATGTGAACACTTAAAACTGAAATACACGTAGACTTTTCTGTATATGTACGGTTCTGTCAGTAGAGACATATCTAGAGCTCAAATCCTGATTTCTGGTATTAGATCATTTATGAAGAGTTTCGATATTTGCATGAGAAGGCCAAGATTTTCAATCTTGCGCAACTCTGTTCTGAGAGCAATCCTAAAATAATTAAATTGTTATTTGCTAGATTTAATTGTTCATTTGCTAAGACGACAGATTGTCATGTTATTTTCAGCATATTGTTGTTTATATTCTTTGAATATTTACATGGGAATGAATGGCAAGATGGAATTAGATGACTATATGCAAGTTATGTCATTCATGTTATGCTGGAAATATGTTATGTTTATGTTGGTTATGGTTGGAATTAAATCTGAAAATATGCTTATACCGTAATTTTTACAACAACGCGCACAGCCGTAGGGAGCACTGTTGGTCACGGCTCCATATTGCGTTTCCTCCTCCACTTATGGGAGAAGCCACCACCACGTCAGAGGCGAGGTCAACGGTGGGGGTGTGGTCGTTGTAACCTGCAGGGCACGGCGGATCTGGTGACCTTGCGCTGCGCCCATCCGACCGCTCGGTGGCCTAGGCCTCGCCGACGGGTGATGGGAGAGGGAGGGAGAGTACAAGTAGAGCCTAGAGAGAGAGATGTTTACTGCTTGACCATAGTGGAGGAGGCATGAAGGAAATGACATTTACGATTGGGGAGGCCACATGGCACAAATCTAAGGGGCTTTTAACTTTTTGCCACTTTTAAGATTGGCCAATTAACTCTGTCACTTACATGTGGGCCCGTCTGACTCACTGAAAGCGGGTCAGGGTGGCAAATCTGTTGCCACTCTACTCATAAGAGTGGCAAATGATTAAATTTTCCCAAATCTAAGGTCGGGCATTGATGGGCCCTACTGAATTTTTTTCCGTGTATATCGGGTTTAGGCTAGCATTGCGAAACATGTAGGCAGTACTCTCGTTTCGTATTTCTTTACGAATAATCTATTTTTTATTCAAAATTACAGAAAATATAACCGCAGTAATATTTTTTACACAAATAGGCGAGTGGAGCCAATCGTCCAACGGCCAGGCGACACACGGGCAATCTGTCGGCCGTTGGGCGAATAATTGCTGTCGCCCGACCGTTGGGCGACTGGAATCCAATCGCCGAACGGTTGGGCGACTGGACAAGCACTCGGCCGCCGCCATCCACCACATGACAAAAAAAGAAATCAATCGGCCGAGTAGAGGAGAAGAAGAAAAGAGATAAGAGAAAAGAAGAGGAAGAGGAGAAGAGGAGAGGGCGAGAGGACGAGAGGGAGAGCAGGAGAAGGGGGAGAGGAGAGCAAGGAGGTGAGAAGAGAAGAGGAATAATCAAATTGAGGTAAGTTTTTTATTTACAATGTTGTGTTTGCAGTACATTTTTATTTGCTGCTAGTGTTAGTAAAAATTGTAGATGTAGAAATAAATAGTTCAATTTTTGGTATAAAAAATTTAGTTAACGTAGTTATAGGAAATTATCAGGCGTAGAAGTGAAGAGGAGAGGAAGAAGCAACAGTAGGTATTTTTTGTATCTGCAATGTTGTATATGACTGTTAGTGTTTGTAGAAAATTATAGATGTAAATAGAAATAGTTTAATTTTTGGTATACAAAATTTAGTGAATGTAGTTTTAGAAAATTAGCCGCCCTACAAATGTGTAGTTGTGTACAAATTAGTGAACATAGTTTTACAAAATTAGCATCGTTAGCAAATTGGCATGCTTAGAAAATTACAGTTGTAGAAAATTCAGTCACCGTAACGTACAAATGAATCATCCGTAAAAATTTGTACGTATTACAAAATTCAATAAATACTTATGTTAGAATTTAATAATTTGGTATGTAAAAAATAATAATACGCAATATTTATGGTTAAATACGAATGAATGTAATGTTGGTAGTACGTTGGAGAATCGTTGGAAAAACCGATAGGAAGTTTTTAGTACGGGGTTATTTTAGTGGGTTACGATATGCGAACGATCGGTGAAATGTGAATTGCAGAACGTCGATACTTTGATTTTGTGCGATGCGATTTGACATGTTGCAAAATTAAAGTATATATGCAGGTAGACATCGGCAATGCCAATACCCGCTACATTGAAAGTGCATTACGGTGTTGTAACCGTTCGTGAAGGTCCGAATGGTGTGGATTTGAGCGGTTTTCCGCAAACCACTCTAGTACATCCGGATGACGACAATGCTCGAATCTCAGATGTGATGCATTGGCTGATCCGTAGTTTTTCGTTGGACCTCGAGGTGTGCGGCGGCGTCGCACAAGGGCTTTGAAGCTGGTCTCCCATGGATATTAGATGGAAGTTGAGAATATTGCTGCGCACTGTTGCGTGGAAGGGGTTTGTGCAAGGGTGCCGGCACCGTGGATACGAGTGTGTACTGCTTGTGCAACCATGCACATTAGAAGCTGTGCAAGATCGTGCGTACAACATTTCTCCGGGAGGTGCTAGCAGCTCGGGTGGGCCGTATGTTGGTGAAGAGGAGCAAGTTTCTCGTGATGAAACCGATACGGTACATGAAGGAGAGGTATAATGGTCAAACCATGGAGATGGAACAGGATAAACCGACGAAGGCGAGCATGTTGAGTACATAGTGCAGCAGATGGAGTGCGATGACCAGACGGCACGGGCTGAAGAGGAATCTGTACAGGAGGACGACGAGGACAGTTCAGATGAGGATGAAGCTCCCGTCCCATAGGAATGGAACCGGTTTAATGCTGAGGGTGTTTCCGCACATGATGAGCACGAATCAGCGTGGGAGTATTATGAGACAGAGATTCGGTTGCATTCAATTTTCGCTAACAAGGTAACGCCGCAAGATGCCATCAAGTTATGGGTCCTTTCAATACAGCGGACTTTTTGGATCATAAAACTTAATTAGAAGCAGTATATCGTGAAGTGCGAGCAGACCATCGGATGCAATGGAAACTCAGCATGAGGTAGCCATCATGTCGATGTTGACGGTTGACCCTCTTACAACGTCACCCGCAAGCCCCGCCAGGGGAAAACGCTTATGCAGTCCAACTCGAGTAACAGAGTAGTAATTATATATATACTTATGAATAAATATATATTATTATATTAAAATTTTAAAATCTAAAACGGTTCATCGGAACAGATTGGGATCAGCATATTCTTTACTAAGAGAGGCAAACTGAAATGGCCTTAAAAGAATAGAATTGTTCCGATTGGTATCAGCATATTCTTTACTAAGAGAGGCAAACTGAAATGGCCTTAAAAGAATAGAATTGACAACACATACACCACCAGATCGCCGCATGCCTTGCTGCTACCGCCTACTGAGCCACAGTGAAGTTGAAGCCACCACAGGTCGCGCCAGAGCCCCAGAGCAGCCCGCTGAACCGCAGCTCCTCCTTGTCCGCGTCGAACACCAGCAGGTTGTCCTCCAGCTGGTACCCGCCGATTAACACCGCCGGCGCGTCTCCCGTTGCCAAGCCCGGCACTGCGGCGCCGGCATCCGCGCCCATCTCGACGAACGCGAGGCACACCGTGCGGTCGCCGACCTGCAGCATGGAGTTGCCGTTGTTGATCGTCCAGTTCCTCGTGGCCCCCGCGGCCAGCTCCAGCCGGATGGTCGGCACGTCCCACCCCGTCCGCTTCAGCCGCCGCAGCGAGAACGTGTCGTAGCACAGCTCGAACGGCCTCACCGCCGCCACCTTCACCACGTACCCCGGCCTGTCACGTACGACACACATCAGAACACACCAGTCAGTGCACCATGTACGTACGTTCGTACCTGCTGATGGCCGTGTCGTACGCCTGGATGAAGGGGCGGTACACGTCGGCGCGCATGGCCGTGTACCGCGCCACGGTGCTCAGCGCGACGCCGCCGCGGCCGGTAGCGGCGTCGAGCTCGAGCGCCCGCGGCGGCAGGGCCACCGGGGTCTCCACGTCCCAGAACACGGAGATGGCCTCGACGGGGATGTAGTACGCGCCGCCGCTCCTGGGGTTCCTGGCGAGCGGCGTGGACGCGATGGTGGACGTGAGCTCGACGGGGTAGAACATGAGGTAGAGCGTGGTGTTCCCGAACACGGCCACGCCCGGCAGGCACAGCGCGAACCTGCTGCTCCCTAGCCCGCCCCGCTCGGCGAGCTGCGACGGCAGGGATAGCGGCCCGCGAGACAGCCCCGCGACGCCGGCGGCGCCCGCCGGGAGCGATTGCAGCAGGCGGTCCGGCGCGCACGAACCCACGGCGGAGAACGACACCGGGTACAACGGGTTGCGGCCGTCGGTGGCGTTGGCCGACATCGCAAAGCTCGTCAGGTCCCCCGCCGCGCACCGGCCGGTGACCGGGTTGCACGGGTGCGCGGTGCAGGTGCAGTACCGCGTTTTACCCCCCTGGTCGCTGCCACCGCCCGCGTGGCCGCAGCTCGGCGCCGGGCTGTCCCCGTTGGCGGCGGCGCACTCGCCGGAGCTGCAGGGGAACGTGGGGTGGCCGGACGCGCACGTCGACCAGACGAGCGGGCCGGCGAGGTCGACGACGAGGGGCTCGCCGTCCTTGATGGAGATGGTGTAGAGGGAGGTGGCCAGGTCCTTGCCGAGGGGGGAGACGAGCGGCTTGTGGTCACTGCTCCCGTCTTGCGCTCTGCAGTGACGTGCTGGCGATAGTATCAGTAGCAGTGAGATGGCTAGGGGAGGAGGTAGAGATGCACAGGGGCAAGCTTGGGCTGCGACATTGGTGTGCTCGAAAGAATCGATTGGGCTTTAGTGAAGGTCTGAAGAGATGATCAAGAATGGATGGAGAGTTGGAGACAGTAGCTAGGCAGTAGTGGTCATAAGGATTTCGTACCTTGGGATCGATGGTTATGATAGTCTTTGTTTTTTGGCTGAGATAGATTAAAATAGTAGCTCAGTGATCAGAAGAGTTGACGAGCAACGCATTGGTGCGCTAACTTAGAATATTATTTAAATACATAGTAGTATTATCAAATATAATATATAGTTTGATAGATGGTATTATCAATTTCATCGGTATGACCGGTATCAAAGTCGATACGACTGGTATTGATCGGTATCGAGCCAGTATTGATTGGTATTAAAGCTGATATGAAACATATGTCTACTTTGTATCGTTTTAGGTGATAGTATGATACATACTGGTAATACTGTTGGTACCAAAACGGTATTGATTTGATATACAGTGTGAGTCAACTAGAACCTCGGGAGCTCCTGTCGATCCATTGTATGTTTGCAGGGTAGCTACTAGCAGTGGCGGATCCAGGATTGGAACATGTCTCGGGCTAAATTTAAACCAAGTAATAGTCTAGCATACTATAAGTCTAGAACTATATTATGATATAAGGAAAAATATGTCATAAATCTATCATTGATATGAAAATTTTGCTTAACGCTCAATACTTGAAGAGTTCAATTTTCAACAAAAAACATAATAATAAAAAGGATATGAAATCATACAGAATGTAGCGTAATAATGATACATCAAGTACCTCAAATCCTAAATGAAGATCTGCTCACTATTTTATGCGGCTAGCCCACCATTTCCTCATCAATAGTAGGACAAGAACCAGAACCTACAAAGACAACATAAAAAATAAAATAAAATATAGATAAACTCAAAGAGCATGAATATTACATTTGAAATAAACTAACTTACCACTTGCATGAGAAAGTTGTTTCTTGCGTGACCTCATCCCTTGAAAACGCTCTAAAATTTTCTCATCTTTAATACTTGCAAACACATCTCACTCAATATAGCATATCATGTTATGATTCATCCACTCATCGTTCATCTTGTTTCGTAAATCAGTTTTAATGATGTTTATAGCCGAGAAAGCTCTTTCTACAGTTGCTGTTGCTACTGGTAAAATCAAGGCCAATTCAATGAGACGATATACCAATGGGAAAACTGTATGTCTGTCAGTCTCAACCATCTTCATAGCAAGATTTGCAATGTCGGTACAATTTGCAAAAGATAGATCACGTCTTGCATCAACAATAAATGTGTGAAGTTGGTCTTTAAGGACTACACACTCATATTGAGAGAAGTCAGCAGCATATATTCTAGCAAGTTCAATTAATTTGTCCTCATCGAAGTTGGCGAAAGAATTTTTTGGATCAAGATAAGCCTTTAAGGACCCACATCTTGCCTTTGATTTTTGAAAGCCTCGCAATGTTTTCTTGCTTTATTATGAGCACTATTGACTTTACCAACATGCTCATTAAAAGATTGAGTTCCATTCTTCCAGTAACTAAATCCTATTTTTGTGAAAGCATCAACATCATAGTTTTCAGCTCTTTGTTGCTTAAAGAGAAAACAATAAAAACAAAAAGCTGCATCTTTAGCAATGCTATATTCCAACCAATCATGCTTCTTGAACAATGATTCTTGAAATCTCCTCTTTTGACTTCCTTGTTCCCTCCATGGAAATTTATATCCAATTGGTTGGCATGGTCCCAATTGTAAATATTCTCTTCTAGCAGCATCTCTAATATTTACATCCAACTCTATCGATTTTCGAAACCCAGGATCAGCAACAATATCATCTGGATTAAGCTGAATGTTTTGCCCAGTGTTACTAGCCCCAGTTCCTAACGTTTCTGGAGATTGGTTCGAGTTGGATTGTTTATTTCACTGTGTTTCTTGTGTTGCAAAAAACGATGACAATATCTTGCTCCTCTTCATTTTGTAATTTGTATCCTTAAATCTTTTTAATTAGTTCCTAAATAGCAAACATAAAACAATAAATATATAGCATTTCATCTAATCATTCATACTTATTTTAAAACATAAAAAAATGGCTGATCACCTCGCTCTGGCTCGGTCGAACCGCTTTCACTCCGCCCGCCAAAGATAAATCGGAATATCCGATCGTTGCGTCCGCCCGTCCGCATTTCTTGACCTCGCCTCAGCCACCGCCGCCCTCGCCCACTCTGCGCTCGCCACTCGCCGTCCGCTCGTCGTCCTCCTCCTCCCTGCTCGGCGCCTCGGCGCCGCCTCGATCGCCTCCGCCGCTCGCCTCGGTCGCCTCGGCCACTGGTCGCCTCGCCGCCTCGGTCGCTGGCCGGCGCAGCGGGCGCTCGCCGCTCGCCGTGCTCCCGCACAACGGCGCAGAGAGGGGTCGCCGGTGCTCCCAAGCACGAGACCACGACGGCGGCGGCCGGCGTGGAGGCGCGCAGATCTGATGGGGCGAGCGCCGAGGCGATGGTCGGCTGTGGCTGGGGAATGGCCGAATGGGGATTAGGGTTTGAGTTTGCTCTGGTGGATATTTGCGTGTGCTGAGTTTGCTTTGCTGTGGCCTGTGGGGTTGTGGGCTGAATTGCCGTGGGGGGTCAGGGGCTACCCGGCCTCGGTCAATGTAAGGCTGAAATTTTTTGAAGGATATATTAGAGAGGGGTAGTGTTAGTAATATTGCTGGGCCTCGGGCTATAGCCTACCCAGCCCGAGGCCCAATTCCGCCCCTGGCTACTAGCTAGGCAGTAGTGGTTATAAGGGTTTTGTACCTTGGGATCGATGGTGATGGTAGTCTGTTTTTTTGGCCGAGATAGATTAATAGTAGCTCAGTGATGAGAAGAGTTGACGAGCAACGCATTGGTGCGCTAACAAAAATGGTTCATAACTTGAGGCTTCCGAAATGTGGATGGAGAAATGTAAGGTACCGACTGGTTGATCATAATGAATCCTATGGTCGAGTAGTGGAGGAGAATATACAGCATACTTATCAATATCATATCCGAGACCACATCCATTTAGTTTTTAGAATGATATATCTCAATCTATATGGCATCCTGTTTCAAATTTAATATAATAATACAAGTATACATATTTATAAGTATATATTTGTTTAATTATATACACATCAAATATCACTTATAATATTATTTCAAATACATAGTAGTATAATCAAATATATTATATAGTTCAATAAATGGTATTATCAATTCTATCCATATGGCTAGTATCAAAGTCGGTATGGCCGGTATTAACAGGTATCAAACTAGTATTGATCAGTATTGAGACTGATATAAAGCATATGTCTATTTTGTACTGATTTAGGTGATAGTATGGAATATATCAGCCATACTGGCTGATACCAAAACAGTATTGGCCACACCGATATACAGTGTGAGTCAATTAGAACCTCGGGAGTTGCCACCCTGTCGATCCACTGTATGTATGCAGGGTACCTAGGCAGTAGTGGTTATAAGGATTTTGTACCTTGGGATCGATGGTTATGATAGTCTTTGGTTTTTTTTTTTGCTGAGATAGATTAATAATAGCTCAGTGATGAGAAGAGTTGACGAGCAACGCATTGGTGCGCTAACAAAAATGGTTCATGACTTGAGGCTTCCAAAATGTGGATGGGAGAAATTTAAGGTACGGACTGGTTGATCCTAACGAATCCTATGGTCGAGTAGAGTAGGATACATATATCATACTTGTCAATATTATACCGGAGTCTACATCAATTTAATTCTTAGAATAATGTCCTGATCTATACCGACGTACCATTTTCAAATTTAATATAATAATATAAGTATATATTTATTTAATTATATATACATGAAATATCACATATAATATTATTTTAAATACATAGTAGTACTATCAAATCTCTACTATTATATAAAGAGGAGTTGGTGGTCGTCGGTGCGTTCTCCTCTCCCCTCTCTACATCCACCCGATTTGATTTACATGATTCGTCTCTCTCCTCTTCTCTCTCAGGATACAACCGCCCACCCTCTTCACTTTTCCTATCTCCTCGCGCATTCTAGCCACCATTCTCTCTCTATCGCTTGCTCTTCAATATTTGATGTGTGAAGTTGGCCAGACAGTAAGTTCCGTCACATTATTTTTATGACTCCGTTGCAACGCTTGAGTCTCTAACTAGTATAATATATAGTTTAATATATAGTATTATCAATTCCGTTGGTATGGCCAATATTGACCGATATTGAGCTAGTATTGAGGTTGGTATAGAAAACATGCCTACTATGTACTAGTTTAGATGTATGATATATATACTGGTCATATTGGCTGCCGGCTGTCGGCTGGTATGGAAATGGTATTAACAACTCTGATGTACAGTGAGAGTCAACTAAATCTGGGGAGTCGCGATCCTGTCGATCCATTGTATGTACTAGCCTCGTAGGCGCGGCGCCACGCCGCGCCAGGCACCGTAATCGCGAGAAATTATTTTAAAAAAATCCAAGGGCACATGCGTATTTTCGCAGGAAGTAAATGTGTTTTTGCAAAAAAACGAGGACCTGTATGTGAAAAAAAATCGCAGGGGGGACCTGTACGTTAAAAAACGGGACCTGTGTGCAATTTCCGAAAACGCGGGGGGCCATCCTGCAAAAGCGGAGGGCTCAAAAAAACCAAGGATCTTTTCGCGAGAACCAGAGACCTGTACGTAATTTCGGGAAACCTCAGGATGCAGGGTGGCCATCTGGTTAGAAACCAAGCAAATGGTCACTTGAAAGTTGACAATGTCGACTTAAAACGGATAAATAGCTTGTGGAGGTAGTCCGTCAGTCCGTCTAGGGGTGGGCACATTAAACCCGAGAACCGAAAACCGAACCGAACCGAACCCGAATAGACCGAATTTTCGGTCTATTCGGGTTTCGGGGTTCGGGTTCGGTCAATATTTTGAGCCAGTTCGGTCTTCGGGTTCAGGTTCGGTCTTTGGCCTTCAAAACCCGAATAGACCAAATAGCCCGAATTAGTAAAGGCCCCCATCCGACCAGCCCCCCGTCATCGGACATCGGTCATTCCGTCAAGGAGACAACAGACAAGGACTCAAGGCGTCAAGCACTCGGCCCAAACCCGAAAATCCTGAAAAGCTTCGGCCGAAACCCAAAAACCCTAGCCTCCTGCGACGGCGGCGGCGACCCCTCAACAACGAGCAAGGACGAGGAGTTTAGGGTTCTCGCCGTCGACGAGGCGCGCTCCTATCTCGTCGCCTCCGACCACGCCTGTTTCCTCTACACCTCCGACGACGCGTGCTCCTCCCTCCGCACTCGCCCTCGCCGAGCAAGGCGCTACCGCCTCCGCCGCCACGCCGGTATCTTCTGCGCCTACCTCCGTACCTCGGTTTAGCCTCGTCAAAGACTCAAGGGCAGTGAGGCGGCGACCACCAAAGGCACCACGGCAACCAGCCAAGAATCCTGCAACGTAAGTGCTATTGGATCCAAACTTTCTTATTGTGTCATACTGTCATGTAAGATCGATGCTCAGGAATTTTTTTTAATATGTAGATGTCTGAAACAGAAGAGAACATGTCTCAGCTGGCTTTGACTAATAATTCTGGGAGTGAGAATGTTGAGGGATCAGGGGAGCAGAGTCAAGGGCATGAGAAGGAGAGTGCAGAAGCAAGCAAAGAGGTCAAGAAAAGAAAAGCTATGGCACCCAGATCAGAGGCATGGCTAAGCTTCACCAAAATCAAAGAGAAAGATTCTGATGTTGTCAAGGAAGCAATGTGCAACTATTGCAAGACTACTATCAAGTGTGATTCAAAAACCAATGGTACATCTGCATTAGGTAAGCACTTGAGGATCTGCAAAAAGAATCCCAATAAGGTTAATGATGCCAAACAACCTGTTTTGCAAGCTACAGCAACAAGTAATGATGGCTCTAAGTCTAGTATTACTGCTTGGAGGTTTGATCCAGAAGTTCTAAGGGATGCATTTTCTGAAATGATAATTACAGATGAGCTTCCTTTTGCATTTTCTGAAAAATTAGGTTTTAGGAAGTTCATGTCCAAGGCTTGTCCACGATTTACAGTTCCATCTAGAAGAACAACAACTAGAGATGTAGTTACTAATTACAACCGTGAGAAAGAGAAGCTGAAAAAATTCTTCAAGAAGTCTTGTGAAAGAGTATGCTTGACTACAGACACATGGACGTCTAGTCAGCAGCAAAGCTACATGTGTGTGACAGCTCACTTCATTGATGAGTGTTGGGAACTGCATAAGAGGATCATTGGTTTTTTCATGGTGAAGGGTCACAAGGCAGATGACATAGGAAAAGACATCGAGAGATGCTTAGTGGAATGGGGTTTGGATAAAGTGTTTACCATCACTCATGACAATGCTTCAGCAAATGATGGTGCAGTCTCCTACATAGCAAAGATCACTAATAAATCAAAGACTAGCATCCTGCAAGCCAAGTTGCTTCATATGAGATGTGCTGCCCATATTGTGAACCTAATAGTACATGATGGATTGAAAGAACTTGACTCATCTGTCAAGCGTGTTCGTGCAGCTGTTAGATTCATTAAAAGTTCCCCTGCTAGGATTGCTAAATTCAAGAAGTGTGCTGAGCTAGAGAAGGTCACCACCAAAGCTTTCTTGTCTCTTGATGTTGTCACACGCTGGAACTCGACATATAAAATGTTGAATGCTGCAGTAGCATATGAGAAGGTGTTTGAGAGATATGCAGAAGATGACCCATACTATATTCACGATTTAAGTGCTGACAAGCAGCCTGGAGTGCCTGATTATACTGATTGGGCTAATGCAGCAAAGATGGCTGAGTTTTTAGAGCACTTCCACAAAGTTGACTCTTCGTGTTTCTGCCACTCTTCACCCTACATCTCATATTTTCTTTCATGAGGTGGCTGATCTTAACATCTTGCTACGGTCGTGGTGTGAAAGTAGCGACCCTTTGCGCAAGGAAATGGCTAAGAGAATGTTAGCAAAGTACAACAAGTATTGGGGTGATCATACAAGCTTCAACATACTCATCTTTGTGGCTGTTGCTCTTGATCCACGGTACAAACTTTCAAACTACACCAAGATTGCTACCTTGGAGATGTTTGGTGAGGTCAAAGGAGAAGATGTTTGGAACGTGATGACTAAAACACTTACTGATATGTTTGAAGAGTATCAGAAAAAATATGCTCCATGTCGACGAAACCAGGTCAATGAAGCAACAAAGCCTCAAGAAGAAGAAGGTACCAGTTTGATGAGATCTTTGATAGCTAAGAGGATGAAAATGAGTAATTGTGGTGTCACTTCTTCAAAATCAGAGCTAGAGAAATACCTTGCTGAAGAGAATGAACCACAGACCAACAAGTTTGATATTTTGGGCTGGTGGAAAGTGAATTCTTCAAGATTTTCGATGTTATCACGCTTGGCTCGTGATGTGTTAGCCATCCCCATCTCTACAGTTGCATCTGAGTCTGCTTTTAGTACCAGTGGACGTATTTTAGATGATTTCAGAAGCTCCCTAACTCCATTTATGGTGGAAGCTCTTATTTGCACACAAGATTGGATGAGACGTGCAAACCCCGCTATCACGATGAAGAGAATACAGAGGAGTTAGCTAAGCTAGAAGAAGGTAAACCCTGCTATCACAAAATGGTGTATGTCTAATTTTTGTCCTCATGCTAGCTTACAATTGATTTTTGTGTCGAATTGCTTGCGAAATGGGTGGACTTAATATTAGTGACTCTGGTGCCAAAGATTCCACGAAGGAGAAGGACTAAGGCTGCAATCAACCTGGTGTTTGCTTCATATCGCCGCTAGCTTCATCTTCGCTAGCTTCATTGCTTATTTGATCATTTGATGTATGTACTTATTTGATGTATGTGATGAGTCTGGTGTTTTGAAACACCCCCCTGCTGCTGCTGCTGCTACTGTCACTACTACTTTGCTGCTTGTTTGTATGCTTTGTATGCTTGTTTGTATGCTTTGTACTGAATGTTCAGCTTTGTACTTTGCCGTGCTGTACACAAATTTATCTAGCATTTAACTTCTTGCGTTTACTGCTGCTGCTGCTAGCTTCTGGTGTCCCCATCATATCTGATTTTGTATGATGAATTTGCCAATCATTGCTTATTTGTTAGGACCGGTTAGGACAAGAAGCAGCTGCAGAAGCTGAAGCCAAGGCAGAGAACAAGAAGAGTATACACGAAGGGGCAGATCGCTATTCGCTACAGCCTACAGCCTGAGTTTTATTTGTGCAGGCTCTTTCGGTCAATTCGGTGGACCGAATAGACCGAACAAAAAATTCGGTCTATTTGGGTTCGGTTCTTGTTTTTTCCTTCAGAAATTTGGTTCTCATTTTTTAGAACCCGAATTTTCTAGAAACCGAATAGACCGAACCGAATAGACCGAAAAAACCGAATGCCAGCCCTAAGTCCGTCTAGCTCACAGCACACGGGGATCCGGATGTGCTCAGTGGGTGTGAGGCGTTGGGTGTGGCACCGCTGACCAAGTTCGACAGCTGCATGGCGCCTCCGTCCTGCAATCCCTCCCTCCGTCCTGCAATTATCTTTTAATTGAAATTGATATACTCTATCCGTTCTGCAATAAGTCCAAATCCACCATACGCACAAGTAACAAAAAGACACTAAATCTAAAAACAATAATGTTATTTGCCATAAATACTCATATTAAATAACATACTATAACTACATATCCACTTTTTAACATTAAAAGAGAGGTATAATTGAATATCGCAATAACTACACTTTTGTTCTGCACAATAGACTTATACTATGGAACAATGCTTCTCGAGAATAGAACTTATATTATGGAACGAAAAGAGTAGTAATTAAATAGCACAATTTTCGGGCAGGGGTCTAATTTCAAACGTGAGCCTTCCGATTGGTGAGATGGATGGCTAAGATTATCCGAATTAGCCAAACATTTTCTTTCTATCTACAGCTCAATATTAAACAAGTGCTTTTTATATTAGTATAGACGGCGTTGGAGGCGTCGTGCGTGGTGATCTTCTCAACAGAGGTTGTAAGAAGGCCCGACGAAATTGTGAAGGTCGGAGCTCACCTACCCGGAGCGAGAAAGAGCTACCACTAGTGGATTGAGGAGTTGAGGCTTAATTCGTAGAGCCGGTCTGATTAGTTCGGGCTTTCCTCAACGTGGATTAGGGGAGAGCGGCAACTCTCCGAACACCACGGTAAAAAGAGACCGTGTCAAATTGTGGTTTGTTTTCTTGTACTCTATTTACATTCAAGCAATTTACATTCATAGAATTAAATTGATTGCTTGTATTCGTAGAATTAAATTGATTGCTTGTATTCGTAGAATTGCAAATCTTGACCTAGGATAGAATTTGGTGTACTTAGACGATTATACTTGTTGTAGGCGATATTTGAGCTAAACCAAATTAAATTTAGCTTCCACATTATATACTTGGTTTAGGCAAATAGAAGAGCTCTCAAATTATTAGCAATAATTTGTAGAGAATTTTTAAGACCGCCTATTTACCCTCCTCTAGTCGGCCACCTCGATCTTACATGAGCCTGAGACCGTGAGGCGGGAACCGGCGAGGCTGAGGCAGCCGCGGGAGGCAACGAGGCGACGAGAGACGGGAGGCACGGAGCGACGCTGGCGTGCCGACCGTGCCCCCCGTGCTCACCGTGTTGGGCTGGCCTGAGCACAGCACGGTATGCCTGACGGGCTGGCTTTCTAGGCCTGATCCAGCCCATAGTCCGTGTCATACCAGCCCGACTTACCACGTGTCGAGGCAGGTTGTGATTAGGCCTAGCCGAGCTGGCCGGGCCTTGGACTGGCCTAGAAAAATATAGCCTGACTCCCACCTCTGCTATAGATGCTAACTTCGCAAATGTTAATCAAAGGTCCAATCATGTCACACCTGATGGCCCATCCGGCAGAGGCAGAACCACCAAATAAGTACACCACGACCCAACAGGGCAAGACACATTAAGGAAAGACTCATTGCACGATCAAAAGATTGCCATGTAGCGTCACCCACATCCTCCTATCCTTCATCTCGTCAAGCTTTTTTCTAAAGAAAAAATTGATCATATACCCTCCCTTTAGATGGAAATTGAGGATTTACCCTTCTGGCCCACGTGTCAGTGACTTATGATGACCCCACGTGTCATTGAGATGCGGAGGATAAATCCTCAATTTCCCAACTAAAGGGAGGGTATATGATCAAGTTTCCCTTTTCTAAATGGGTAGGAGCACTGACTTTTATTAAAAACCGA
The DNA here is from genome assembly GCA_036346245.1 of Bonia amplexicaulis. Classification (NCBI taxonomy): domain Eukaryota; kingdom Viridiplantae; phylum Streptophyta; class Magnoliopsida; order Poales; family Poaceae; genus Bonia; species Bonia amplexicaulis. Next base: position 6,562,903 of record CM070748.1, read on the forward strand.
GAGAGAAAATTATGTATAGATTGAGAGTAGACCGTCTAGAATAGGCCGTACCTAGAAGAAAGAAATTAAGGTGTTACAGATATAGGTAAGAGTTCCACTAGCCTCTTTGCCTTTGCTAGGATCCAGATTTGAGACTCTTCCTTTATTTTAGTGAGCAGTGATACGGGGAAGAACACTACAGGACGAAAAATATGAGAATTCCGCTCTTTCCAGATTTTCCAAGTGACAAGCATCATTAACGAAGCTAGAGATTTGCAAGGCACATCTGGCTTCAGAATAGCGAACTCTCACCAGTAGCGGATGGAAACAGCGGTGTGCCAAATAGCTGGATCTATATAGTTTGGAGTTAGTATAGTTATTTTAAAACTTACCACTCACTGGTCACAGGTTGAATTTTTGTTCTTGGAGATGTTAATTGTTAAGTCTCAGCGTCGACAACGGGCGCCCTTGTTTGAGTGTCTTCCAAACACGCTTTGATTGAATAATCAAGTTAAATTGAGCACATAGCCTCTCTTCCCTTTCTTAAGGGAGTCTCGGCAAAGTTGACTCGGTCGTCCGCTACCTCGATTAAGCACTCCAAACAACGACAAGCCTCCTGGAGATATGCAACTTCGTTATGGAGGATCACGTCGATGGTAAGGTTAGCTTGCTAAAAGTGGAAGACGAACCGAAAGAGGAGGCAGAGGAGAATGTCAAGACAACGGAAGGTGGCCTTCGACTGCTTTGGTAAACCCTCGAATATACAAGGGAGGACACAGTTAGTACAGTGTCCTTCTGCAGCATTCGCCAACGTACGACCGGCGAGGTGCTCGTACATGATGGCCAGGTTAGTCTTCAATACCAGCGACAAGGAAGAGACCGCTAGAGCCATTTATTTGTACTTGAGAGTAGATATGTGTGTCAACAATGTGGGGATTCATCTTCAGTATATGGTGAATGATCATTTTTATAAATTCGGCGCGTGAGACGCATCGGAGAGCCGAAAACGATTAGTGACACATCGGGGAGACGAAGCGACCAGAGACATCGGGGAGACGAAGCGCGATGCATCACTGACGGTTTGTATTAATAACCGTCTGTAATAATATCACAAACGGTTCTTTTTAATAACTATCTATGAACTATCATAGACGGTTATTAACAAGAATCCTCTGTGATAATTTCATATCACAGGCGGTTATTAACAAGAACCCTCTGTGATAATTTCGTATCACAGACAGTTCTAGCCATCTCTAGTAACATAGACGATCACGCTTTATAAAATTATCTGTGATAATTATGATATAGAAGATTTCATATGAATTATTTATGATGAGACATTAAGTATAATATATTTGGTAGCAGTGAATGTAACGACGCCAACCACAGTGCCCGCGTATGAACGCGCGTACCGTCACGTTCGTACGTACGTACGTTTTGCCGCTGGCGACATCACATCGGAGCTGTCCATATCCTCAACGAACGGGATCGTGTTTCCGGTACGGACTTTGCACGTATGCATGCTTTCATCGGAACCGACCCGAACAAGGTGAAGTTATCAGATTCCTGCCCGTCCTGACCGATCTATTTAAGGCTCACACGTCCTACGTTGCAGCCACAGAATCGATCGATTCGATCGCGACGTCCGTAGCCTCGTCTAGCGAGATCAAGAATGGCGGCAGCGTCGTCAACTTCATCGGCGCCAGTGCCGTTGCCCGTCCGTCGTGCTCATGGCGCGCAAGCGGATGCACGTCGCCGACGCTGATTGGCATCTCCAATGACAGTACGTATGTATCACGCGTGCGACGAGATTAAGAACAAGAGGATGTGGGTGACGCCACAGGGCAGGATACAATGCCTCGATTCTACCACGCCGTCCACATTCCTGTGGAATCCTCACACTTTCGAGAGCATACGGCTGCCCTCTTTACCGTCCGACCTGCCGCCGTGCGGCCGCTGCGTGCTCTCCGGCAAGCCCGGCGCCTCTGGCTGCGTCCTGCTACTCGTCGAAATGCGCGCAGCACCACCATCCGGTTCTGCCGTATGGGTGGCGAAGGAGAGTGGACGCCATGGACAAGCCACGGCTACGACATCGGGAGCCAGAGATTCGGGCCGGGGATGGAGAAGCTCGTGATCACCGACATCGCGGCGTGCGGAGCCGGCAGGTTATACTTCAGCGTCGGGGTCTCCGGCATGCTCGATCGAGTTCCGCCCGGAGCCCATGTTCAGCGTAGGGTTAACAATTTTTTCATCGAAAATTTGAAAATGTCGGTGATTTCAGTCCCCTCTGAAATTATTTTGTAACACCAAAATTTGAATTCAAATTCAAATCTTGAGATGAACTTCAAATATTACAGAAAGTTTCATTTATATTTTCATCTATATCCAATATCTAGTTTATCTCTACCATCTTTGATAACATTTTCCCCAAAACTCTAAAGTTTCATCAAAATTCAAATTCAAATGACTGAAATCCAAACCGAAATTGCCGAAATTTCGATGATTTTGATAATTTCGCTACCCTCCAAAATTTTTCCCAAACGAAATTGTTAATCCTGGTTCAGCGCCGTCGCTGTCCGCAAGATCAGGAATCCTATACAGGAAGACGGTGTTCAGCGCTGCGCATTACCTGCTGGAGTGCGACGGGGAGATCTACAAAGGTCGCCGTGTTCCGCTGCGGCGAGCGCATGGAGACCGTCTTCGACGTCGGCGTCTGCAAGCTGGACCTCTCGAGGACAGTGTGGCGTAGGGTCGGCGGTGGTCCTGGCGGCGGCGAGAGGGCGTTTCTGGTGTGCCGCCCAATTGTGTCTACTGGACAGACAACGACGATTGCTCTCTGCATGTGTTTGATATATAGCGAACGGGGTCGAAAAGGTGCACGATCTCGTCGATGATCTTCAGGAGCCGCCTTATTCTGCCTTCTTCCTACTGCTGATACATGATCGATGCATGGATGCATGCATTTTATGCTATACAAACATGCATGTAACAATATTTGATCCATTCGTGTTTTTTATACTTTATGCACTCGTGTTTTGTGCATGTACAATGAATGGTATCCAAACATATGCATGTACAATTGTCATCCACTCAATTATTTATGTGCCGCACACCAACAATTGGCATACGATACGAGCCTCTTTTAGGGATCAAGCTCCATCCTAGGATCAAGCTCTAGTGTATCTCACTACTACAGAAAGGCTAATACTAGACGGCTAATCACGAGCAGCTTTGGTGGCAACCGTCTGTGATATTTTCATAGACGGTTATTAACATGAATCGTCTGCGTGATAATTGAGACATCACAGACGGTTTTGTTAATAACCGTCGTGAACTTCGCTGACGGTTCTTAATACGAACCGCCTATACCATCGAGATAACACGACGGGTCTGTTAAGAACCGTCAGGAAAGTTCACGACGGTTATTAACACAAACCGCCTCGTGAAAAGACGAATAACACGACGGTTCCCGCAAGAACCGCCTCGTAATATCCCATGTCGGTCGGTGTGAGCGAGAGCATACCGACTTCTTGGTGACGACTATCCATCTGCTTCTTCCCACTTCTTTTCTTGTGGGAGAAGTGGGAAGAAGCGATGGATAGTCGGTCACCAAGAAGTCGGCATGTCGGCGGGCCGCCATCAAGAATCTGAAATGTCTTTTTTGAACTTTTGTAGGTGGGACCCACATGTCGTGACGGATTTAATAGAAATAGCTCGACCTCGGCGCCGCGTGAGCGGGGCTCGAACGCAGCCGAGGGAGCAGGGGAGACAGAGATCACACCGATAGCCGTGTGGTTCACTCGGTGTTGCTTACTCTATAAGGGTAATAATCCCTTTGAGATATCTCGATGAGGCGGGGTTGAACTATCACGACGGTTGTTACTTATGAACCGCTCAGTGATACTAATATCACGACGGTATGTATTAAAACCGCCTCGTGATAATCTGAATTATCACGATGCTTTTTATTACAAACCGTCTGTGATAGTAACAACTAATCAAATTCATACAGACACAGGGGTAAACAAAATAAAAGGCAAATTTATTAATTTCAATTCTATGCAAATTTATTACAAATGTCGCAGAGATAAAGAGATTGCAAGATTCTAATCTTCTGGGCTTTGTACGCTTCTTCCTCGAATTTGGGACATGGAGGAGCGCCCGCTGAGTTCTCGAACGCCGTTAAGATCGTCTTTGTCCTCAGCACTTCGTCCTCCAGCCTTGGCAAATGATCATTAGCGTACGTCATAAGCTCGTAGAGGATAGCATGATAAGATTCCTCAGAATCTGCCGTTTCTGCTTGGGCGGCAATGCTATCCATCTGTCTCTCCATTGCCACAAATGCTTCCTCCGCTTTGTGCACATTGTAGAGAAGAACGAGGTTAGCGCGTTTCCCTTTCTGAGCAAAGAAGACAACACCTCCGTCGACGGCGGATGATGAGGTCGGTGACGGATGGAAGCGAGTCGAGGGAGGAGAGCAGGGCGTGAGCGAGGAGCTGCTCTAGACGTGGATTGTTGGCCGCTGTGTCGATTACGGCGAACAACTCAAGATGGATAGATGAGAGGAAGGAGATGAGCGAGAATACTAGAATCCATATTAACGGTAGCTAGCTAGTAAGAACGATGACGTGATCACAAGAACAGTACGTGAGCAAAGATGAGAGTGTACATATGTAGAAGACCCTGGCGCGCATATTTAACCTTCAAAGATGCGGTTCGTATACCAAAGAGACGCTCAGATAACGAAGGAGATACGTTACACGAAACACAAGAGATACGTTCTGACTTTTCATTATCATAGCTTGTTATCGCAAACGGTTTTTAATAAACAACCGTCTGTGTTGTCAACGTCGCAGACGGTTTTTAATAAACAACCGTCTGTGAAAAGCTGGTTATCACAGATGGTTGTTTATTAAGAACCGTCTGTGATAACCAGATTTTCACAGACGGGTTTTAATATAAAACCGTCTGTGAATGATCACAGACGGTTTGCAATAAAAACCCGTCGGTGATAATGCCACGAAGCATTTAATGCGCCGCCGAGCCGCCTCGTCTTCATTTCGATCCGGATCAGTAGCCATCGCTGCGCACTCGAGCCTAGGCGATTTGATGCCAGTTATTTTGGTGGGAAGAGGCAGAGATTGAGCTTTGAAGATTCATTCAATTCATACTTTCCTGCTGGTGGCTAGCTCTAGATATGGTTAGTAAGATAATTTATTTTTTCCTGCCGGTATATATGTAGTAGTAATTAGTTAAGCTAATTTTTAATACTGAGTTGTTATGTATGTACGTAACGTAGGACCGAAGCTGGATGTATGCCGCGAGCCGTGTGAGTGAAGAGTATATTAATGGCGTGTCTGCTTTTACAAGAGCCGCCGAGGAGGATATGTTCAATAAGGGGGTGGAATATATGTACTGTCCATGCCCTGACCGCGAGAATTTAAAGATGTTTAAGAACCGAGGGCAAATTGAAGCGCACTTGATTCGGAGGGTTTCAAAAGGGTTATACGTGTTGGACCGGTCATGGCGAAGTGAATGATCATATGTCACGGATGACATCGCCGGTGAAGTGAATGATATGTCGCGGATGACATCGCCGGTGAAGTGAATGACATGGCGCGGATGATGTCGATTGTGGTTCGGATACGGATAGGTTGCACGATGACAACTGATCGGATGCTTCAGCGATGTAGAAGAGAATTATGATGAGAGAGTATGTTAAATTCGTGGCTTGATGGAGGACTCGGAGAAACCTTTGTTCACGTGTTGCAGGTCAAAGTACACGAGGTTGTCGGTCGTGCTTGAACTGTTGAAATTAAAGGCAAGCAACAGTTGGACCGACAAAGTTTCACGCTTCTTGGGGTCTTTTAGAGGACATGCTTGGGAGGGAAATGAGTTGCCTAAAACCACGATAAAGCCAAGAAGGTCCTTTGTCCATTGGGAATTGAAGTAGAAAGAATACATGCATGTCCGAACGATCGTATCCCTGCACAGTAAAGAGTATGAAAACATGCATGTATGTCCGTGCAACGATCCCGATACAAACGTAACAATCAATCGATGACGGCGAGGGAACAGAGGTGAAGAAAGGACCTCCGGTAAGGTGGCATGGTATTTTCCTATAATTCCCCGTTTGAAAAGGTTTTTTGCAAATCCAAAGGAGGCAAAACTGCTGCGTTGGCACTCGGAGGAGCGCAAGAAAGATGGAATGCTAAGACACCTTGTCGATTCCGCCCAATGGAGAAACATCGATAGGAGTTTTGCGACTTGATGCGAGAACCAAGGAATATAAGGTTCGGATGAGTACGATGGAATGAATCCTTTCGGTAGCATGAACAGCCGACATAGCACATGGCCCATGACTCTCTGCATCTATAACATTTCTCCTTGGTTGTGTATGAAGCAAAAGTATATTTTGCTGTCGATACTTATCCAAGGGCCAAAGCAACGAGGGAATGATATCGATGTGTACCTAGCACCATTGGTGGAAGATCTAAAAGTACTGTGGAACGAAGGGGTACAGGTATGGGATGCATACAAACGAGAGAACTTCACTTTGCGCTCCTTATTGTTCTGCACCATAAATGATTATCCCGCCTTGCTAACCTATCGGCCAAAGTACGAAAGGTGCCAAAGCTTGTACTCACTGCTTAGATAGTACCGAGAGTGTGTGGTGAAACACTCACGCAAAACCGTCTACATGCGTCACCGTCGGTTCCTTCCTGAGGGCTCACCCATACCGCAAGATGAGGAAACAATTTGACGGAGAGAAGGAAGACGGTTCACTCAAGACATTTAAAGGGAAAAGAGGTTTATAGTATGGTTAAGGATTTAGATGTTGTCCTCGGAAAGGGACGCAAATTGAGGGCTCGTGAGAAAAACACACGGAAGAAGAGATCAATATTTTGGGACTTACCTTATTGGGAGTACCTAGATGTTCGACATCGCATCGACGTCATGCACGTGAAAAAATGTATGTGACGACTTGATTGGTCTCTTCGAACATTCGTGATAAAACAAAGGATCGGCGTCAATGCACGGCTTGACTTGGTGAAATGGACATCGGCCCGAGTTAGCACCGACATGCAATGACAATGGACGAACATACCTTCCCCTGCGTGTTACAATCATCTAAGGTGGAGAAAACAGAATCGTGCGGTGCTTGCATGGTGTCAAAGTTCCGTCTCGTTACTCGCAACGCCAAGAAACTTGTTTCGATGCAAGAATTGAAGTTAAATGGCATGAAGTCTCACGATTGTCATGTCTTGATGACACAGATGCTCCCTATTGCAATTAGAAATATTTTACCGATTAGAGTCCGAGAGACAATTATGAGGCTATGTTATTTTTAACACAATTGCTCGAAGGTCATCGATCCGAAGGACTAGATGCTCTGCAATACGATATGGTGATGACTCTATGTCATCTTGAAATGTATTTCCTCCTTCGTTTTTTGATATCATGGTCCATCTCATTGTTCACCTTGTGTGGGAGATAAAATGTGTGGGCTGATTCCTCGTAGCATGTACCCATTTGAGAGGTTCATGAGAATTCTCAAGTCCTACGTACGGAATCGTTCTCGACCAGAGGGCAGCATCGTCGAAGGTTATGCAAGCGAAGAGGTCATTGAGTTTTGTGTTGATTATATGGCTCAGATTCAACCGATAGGTGTGCCTCAATCTCGTCATGAGGGAGGTCAAGGGTATCGGAACTATCGGAAGGAAATCAATCGCTCGGATATGGACGCGTATACTCAAGCCCATTTCACGCCTTGCAACACATGATCAAGTGGCGCTTATGTTGACCAACACAAGGATGTGCTTGACAATGTAATCCGAGCGCCGATGTTTGGATCATGAGGCAACACAACACTCGGTTCAACCAATGGTTGAAGGACCAAATCGCTAGGAGCTCGCAAAGTGAGTTGTTGACATGGTTGGCAAAAGGACCAACATTTACAGTTGTGACATGGCAAGGGTATGATATAAATGGGTATACATTCTATACACAGGATCAGGATGTAAAGAGTACTAACCAGAACAGCGGTGTTCGCATAGATGCGTTCAGTACCGATGGGTTGAGAAGCTCGTACTATGGATTCATAGAAGAGATTTGGGAGCTCGACTACGTGCTTTTCAAGATCCCCTTATTTCACCGCCGTTGGGTGCATCTCGCCACAGTGAAGGTTGACAAGCACGGTGTCACTACCGTGGACCTCCAACGTGTCGGTACAAAGACGAACCATTCGTATCGCCAATCAAGTTGTTCAAGTTTTCTATGTAACCGACCCGGCAAATAAGAAACGACATGTAGTTTTGCATGGAAAAAGGAGAATTGTCGGAGTAGAGAATGTAGTGGATGAGGAAGAATACAATCAATTTGACGAGTTACCTCCTTTTGGAAATGGCATAAGGGTCGATGATGAACAACGTGACGAAACTAGTTACGTACGCACTGATCATCATGAAGGGCTAATTTTTAAAGGAACTAAGCAAGTGGATTGAGTCATACACCCAATTGTTCAAAATGTGTGATATTTAGGTGAATGTTGAAAATGACAATTCATGTATGTGATGTATATGTGAATTTGCATTTATGTATATAACAATGCATGTATGTGATGTATATGTGAATTGATGTTTATCCGAGAAAATATGTATGAATCTTTGGTAGGTGATGTTGATGAATCTTTGGTAGGTGATGTATATGAATGCCGGGTTGGTAGCTACGAGGGTTATCACGAGCGGTTCTAAATTAATAACCGTCAGGATAATATATCACGACGGTTAACAATTGAGTAACCGCGTGATAATGGGTATACTTACCATTATAGTGTGAGATAAAACCGAGCGGCGGGTTGGCCACCGCCGCTCACTCCTTTCCCCGGCTCCCTCGGCGCGTTCGAGCCCCGCTCACGCAGCGCCGAGGTTGAGCCTTTCTTTTTTTTTCGAGGCCGACCGGTGGGCCCACTGTCGAGCGACATATCACGAGCGGTTCTCACCACAACCGTCAGATATATATATTACTGACGGTTATTAGTTTATAACCGTCGTGATACTCTCCTTATATAACCCCACGCGCACCCCACTAGGGTTAGTCGCTCTAGCGGATCCCGATCGAGCCCATCGCCCCGCCGCCGCCGCCGTGCCTCAAACCCGCCGCCGCCGCGGAACCCCGTCGCCGCCGCCCTTTCGCCGCCGCCGCCGTCCTCCTCCCTCGGCCCGTCCGACGCCGCCGCCCTTTCGCCGCCGCCGCCTCCTCCCTCGGCCCGTCGCCGCCGCGGAACCCCGTCGCCGTCGCGGAACCCCCGTCGCCGTCCACCTCCTCAGCTGCCCTCTGCTACTTCTACTCCCTTCGGTTGAATCCATTCCCCATCTCCGTTCTCGTTCACTTCACTTCACTTCACCGTTGTCTTGAAGGACATATATTGCTTGTGGGATCGGTTGTTGCTCTATGATGATTAAAATCTTATCTTTGAGATTGGAGGATTTAATCTTTGAGCTCTAATTCATCGTCACTTGTTGTCTTTTGATTCATGCTCATATCATGCAACTATTGTTAATCGTGAGCTTTGAAGAATATATTGAGTAGCGGGATGGCCAAGATTAATCTTGTGTAACCCTACAATCTGAGAGCACAAATAATCAATTAATTCTTGAGCTTATTGCTAGTTTTAATTGATACATGCCTTTATACTTGACATGTCGAATATGTGCTATATCTTGAATGATTTGTTCAGTTCATATGATTACATTTTCATTATGATTTGTATATATGGATTGATGTCATTGGTGTGCTTATATAATTATAGAGGAATTATATTTATGCTTATATCGCAAATTTTTATCCTAATAGACCCACAAATTGTCGAATAGCAACATGTCATCCGCGCATTCTTCAACATCATCGCGGGGCGTCCGCTCCAAAATCAAGACGCCAAGGAAGAGGGCTATCAAAGAAGCACGAGGGACGATTTACCATCACACAAGTCGATGTATCTGGGGTCCCTCTCTTCCTCCCAAAGCGATGGCGCATGGAGAAGAACGTTCGAATAGTTGCACGACAACGAATTGAAATCACATTCGATTCGTGGAAGAGCGTGCTGCGACTTCGAAGCGTGAGTTGGTGATGAAATTTTGGCATCGTTCGAGATCCCAGAAGAACACCAAGACGCCGTGCAACGACAAGCCTTGCTAGGGGCATGCAAAGTATGGAAGAACTTCAAGAGCACGCTTGTCAAGGACTACGTGGAGAAGGACGAAACACCCTTTCAAAATACCCATTCACGGAACCACAATGGGAAGAGTTCAAGGCGATGAAGACAACCAAGAGTTCAAAAGTACAAGTGCTTCGCACAAGGCCCTCGAGCAAAAACACACACCCCACGCACTTGGCATACTGGGTATGCGGGTAAAATCCCGCAGTGGAGGAGGGAGGACGAACAGGCAGCCCTGGGGGACATCGCCCCGCCATTTGCCAATATCCCGGATGACCGCGCTCGAAATTGGATTAGAGCAAGGTCATCTACAACGACATCGGGGGATGTCTCCTTTCGAAACCCTGCAGACCAGCAAGTGTCTCAGCGCTTGGTAAGATATCGATCGAACTACGTAGCTTGTAATTACTCCACAACTTCGCATGCAGTGAAATGACATGTCGTGCTCTTGCGAGAAGCGTTGATTGTTGAATCTTCCGTGGGTCATTCCATGGAACAAGGAGAAAGATATACTCTCCGCGCCCGGGAAACAAGGAGCACCGGGTCGTCGAGAGGCCTTAGGCTTTACGTTCCATGGAAACATGGTTTGAAGATGACTCAAATGTATCGGCGTCGTAAGAGAAACAAAGTCGGCGTGTGACGCACGGCCGAGAAGAGCTCAAGGCTACTCTAAGAGAGGAGATAATGGGTGATCTGGCCGATAAAATCGAGATGAGGTGCGAAGCAGACGGAAAATCAGCAGCCGCCCCGCTCTATGCTAGCTAGCCCGCACAACCATCCGAGTAGTTGCGCGTCAATCCGACGCAAACCGAGGCCGATTTTCTGTGGACGACATCCTGGTAATAATTATTATCTCGAATGCTTGCTCCATTGATAGGCCTATTCGATGAGCTAATTACAGATCGTTATGTAGGAGCCTCGGCGTGTGCTCAAGTGAGATATGCCTCCGCCCTTGTACGCCGCTTGGGGCCGGGCATATCGATCAGTATCGGGGCCGGGTGCACGGTCAAGTTTTAGCGCCGAGCTTCGCAAAAGTTCATGTGGATGGTGTGCATGTTAATTTTGAGGTCGTCCGCCACCGAAGCCGCCCAACGACGAGATCGTGGCTCTAGGGCGTGCCATTGGAACATTCATCCAAAGGCCTAAAAGCGACATCTCCTCGAGGCTTCTTCACCGGTGGCGGTGACCGGATCTCGAGCACCGGTGCCATCTCTCTGCAAGACTTGTCTCCACCACCGCTAGTCGCACCGGTGCTATCTCCACAGTGCTCTTCTCGCCAGCAACTTGCCCATTGCTACCTTTAAAGTCGACTACCGTAAAGTCGACTCACACCGAGGCGAGAAGGCGCGAAGGGCAAAGCACGAAGACCAATGATGATATTGGCCCGTACCGCCATTGGCCCGTAAATTGTGCTTGGCGGCCGTTGCTCGAGAAAAGGGCCTCAACACCTACCAATTAGTTGCCGCAATTGCACAAGTGGTACATGGAGCAGTCCAATAAGCCGAGGGCGAACGGAGATCGGTATCATCGTCAAATTCGTGTTGGAGCATTTCCATCACGATTTTCAAGACGGTGTCTTCGTGGTCGCCGAGGACTTATTCGATCTTTTCACGCCAACGCCTCGACGTCTCACTCATTCGATCTTTGGACCGTAAGTGTGCACAATCACGCCTCCGTTCATGTCATACCGATAAATGCCATATATAATTTGTTGCTTTCGTGTGTATATGTAGACACGCGGACTAAAGCTAGAACATCCTAGTCATCATCGGTTGGTTTCTTGGACCCACACATGGTCGCCAAGTATACCATCGACGAGGATATGTCCGTCGTCGAGAGGTACATTGCATCGTGGTGCGGCTCAACACAATAAGGATTATATACTTATGCCCTACAATCAAAACTTTCATTGGATTGTAATAGTCATTGTACCAAAATGGAACAAGGTATATTACCTTGATTCCTTAAGTAAGAATAAAATGGACTTCACAGTTGTCGCCCAAGTAATCGATAGGTAAGTTTATTTTCTCCATACATACCTATATTGTACTCTTTCTTTCATTCCGATTGACTAAGGTTAACTTTTTTGAATCACGTAGGGCGTTCGCGATGTACGTTGAAATGGGGGGTGTCTCGAAGCAAGGGGCCAAAGGCCTGAGACATACTCGAGATTTTAAGGTATTCGCTATTACACATTAATTAATCCTATGCAGCAGTTCGTATTAATGCCTCTTGAATTATTACTCATTCTATTTTTGCAGTGCCACCAGCAGCCGCCGGGCAACACATGTGGATTCTATGTTTGCCACCATATGGACCTACTCCTCGATTCCTCGAGGATCACCAATTCCAAGGTTTATCAATCTTTCCATATTTACTTCATACTTATCACATTACATATATACGTACATTGATATCCCTATCCACAGTGCGTACATCCCGTCAACCGCATTGGAACGACCCGATATTTCACGAATTCGAGGAGAGTTGGCGTACTTTTGGTGGCTCAAGTCATAAAGTCGGAAGGACAGTTCCACTGCACCATGAATTTTATTGCATTGTAATGCAGTGTAATGGATATTTTATTTCAATTCAATTGATTCATTTGCGAAGTGGATACTTTATGTTTGTGAATGAAATGTGATGTGTATTGGATGTTTATGGATGCCTTATATACTTGTTCATCTGCTTGTTTCAGAGGGCATGGCTAGCATTTCCTGAGGCTAGCCAATAAATAGGAATAGATTTAGGGTAGAAGGAATATCACGACGGTTTTAACTAAAAACGTCGTGATATCGATAATCGAGCGGTTTTAATTAAAATCGCTGCGTGATATCATCATATCACGGACGGTTTTAGTTAAAAACCGTCTGTGATTATCACCATATCACAGACGGTTTTAACTAAAACCGCTCGATTAGTTAGTATCACGCACGGTTTTCAACCGCCGTGATGACCTCGTATTATCACTGACCCATAAATTCAGACGGTTTGCAAAACCGTCTGTGATGATGTTTTCGAACCGTCTGTGATGACCTTTCCTGTAGTAGTGTCTCATTCTTTCTAACATTGAATGTCAGAGCTCCTGGCCAAAATTTCAAGAAAAAATTTGGCAACGATGTTTCAAGAAAATAAACTGGTGAACCAAGATAGAATAACCTTACCAAAGTTTGATAGAAAACCAAATGCTAGCCAAATCTGGTCAGTTACCAAAATTTGGTAAGACAAACATTAATAATACTCCCTTCGTTGAGAAATATTGGATATATTTTGACTTTGAAAATGAGAACGGTACGAGTGAAAATGACTTAGATATCCCTCGTAATTGTCTTGAAAAAAATGAGAGAGAATACCTTATGCATATGGTTGAGAGAAAATAAATAGGGATATAGTATGAAACACCTCATTAAATCTACATACAAATATTATATTTCTCAATAAGACTATTTAAAATATAAGCTTTATATCTCTACTACTTAAAAAAGTAGTTGGTGGTGGTGATTCACCACCAGTAGGAGTGGTGGTTCATCTAGCTCTTCACCTCGTCTCACATTAGTTTTGCGCCGACATGTGGGCCTGCCACTCCACGTACGTGCACACGTCTCCCCTCCAAGTCTAGAAAAAAATCAACTACCCTAACCGGCTAACCCCGGGATCACCGCCACAGATCCACCTTCCCCGCAGCTAATCCCGCACTGCCTCCATCTCTGCATCTCGCTGCTAGTGAATGGTAGCCGGAATCGACTATGTCGCATTCCTCCTTCGCCATCCCCTCATCTCCTTGGCCCGCCTTGAGACGACACCTCCTCCCTGCTTCCATCTATGTCGCCTCCACCTCCTCCTCAAGCGCCAGCCCACCGGTGCCGTCCTCGCCTCCATCTGTGCCTCCTCCACTACCCATACCATCCAGATCTACGCCGCCTCCTTCCTTCGCCATCCACATCTTCTTGGCTCCCAGTTTCGTGTTCCTTGCTCAACCCCTTTGTTCTATTCAGCTCCCTCTCCATCCCACGATCCACAATAGCAAGATAGCAACTATCTCTAATTTCTTTTCCCTTTGATCGAATCCTCCAATCCAAAACCATGCCTTATACTCCTCTTTCCATCCCCTCCTTTCCCAATTCGCGTTGGCCCTATCACCACGTCTTCCTCTTGGTTTTCATTGGACCGCTCGTCAGAAGTATATCTTATGTACTGCAGATTAGGTCGTTAGGGTGGAAACCATCCACTCCCTTAAGTAACGCGGCTGGTGACGCGTCGACTTCCGCTTCCTGGCCATCTGCATGGAGGACGTCCGTGACGTTGAGGAGGAGCGCGCCGTCACCGCCTTCCGTGACCGGCTCGCCGCACACGGCCTGTCAGTGGAATAAACTTATTGGCACGTGGGCCTCAGTGGTGATCCCAGCAGAGCACCGCAATCAGTGCACCCGCAGCCCCCTCTCTGTGCAGCGGGGCCCGACAAAACCCCTCCCGCTCCACGTCCCCAGCCTGGACGCACCCAGGGAAATCGCACCACTAGCACCAGTACTTTTCGGCCGCCGAGTCGAAACCGTCGCGTTGTTGTGGTTGGAGACTTGGAGGCGGAGTGGCGTCCCCCTCCGTTGCCTTCACTTCCCCACCTCCCTTTCTACCCTCCCGACGGCGACACGCGCGCGCGGTGGCGGCGGCACAGATACTCGCGCCGACCTCGAGCCACCGCACAGGCGCCCCAACAGTGGGTGGGTGGTTGGAGCGGTCGCGGCGGCCCCTCTCGCGCGCGGTCGGGGAGGCGGCGATGGGAAGCGAGAACGGCCTCGTCGAGATCCACCCCCGCGAGCTCCAGTTCCTCTGTACGTACCCCGACTCGAACAAACCCTTTGCTGCTCTTCTCGATCCCCACTGCAGCCGTGTGATGGCTTTGGGTGTGCGCCGCGGTGCGCAATTCGGTGGATCGGTTGCGACGCGCGCTTGCGCTTGCGGCACGCCGATTGCTTAGCCCATCGTTTTGCTTTGCTCTGCCCTGCTCTGCTCTTGGGGTGTTGTGCTCTGATCGTGAGCGGGTTGCTCATTAGCTAGTGTTGTGTAGTTCCCTGATTTGTTTAATTCATTCGTTTTTTTTCGCTTGGGTTGGCTTGGGATTTCGAGGAGCGGGTGAGTCCGTGCGAGGGTTTAATCGGGCTTTGATTAAAATCAAAATCGGAATGTAGTTTGAATTGCTTGTCTGTACCATGTTATGCAACGCTGTATCTGTTAGTTTTTATTTGAAATTTTGTTTTGCAATTTTAAAACCATACCGTACTGTTGCCTCCTTTTGTACCGTTAACGATTGCTGAAATTTCGGGGGATCAGTTGGTACTCGCGAAATACTTTCCAGACTAAATATTGCATTCTCCCTTTCTGGTGGTGGTGGTTGGTTGTGATTTGTGAAGAGGTAGTTCATGTAGCGTGAATGGTTCTCAAGTTTGATGCGCCGTGCGCGAACGTGTGACAGATGTGATTTCCACATATGTTGTGCATTTGGTTGGTTCGTTGCAACTTGCAATGGCGTCTTTCTAGATTCCTTGCTTGTTTGTTCACCATCTCCTGTGATGAGACAAAAAGAGTAGAAGAACATGGTGTGTTGCAAATGTTGCTGAATAGGCTTGGTGTGTGCATTAGACTTGCTGAATAGGGAGGTGGTGAAACAGGACAATGTAGTTGCACGCGTTGAATGAGGTTAGGAGGAAACCTACTTGACCTGTGTTCAACTGCATTGCATTTAGTTGGGCACTGGGGACCAGTAACAAAATGTGGCCAAGCTAGTTTATTTCCGTATTTATGCCAAAACAGGGTGTATTGGTGATGGTGTTGGATCGTGCTAGATGATCTGTGTAAATGCCTTCTGCATTCATGACAAGAAATGGTGGTTTTGTTGGATGGGACCTAATTGACTTGTATTCAATTCGTACATGTGTATAAGACTTGGGACTATCAGATACTTTACCCAAATTGATCTGTTGCATGTATGATTTAGGGTGAGGTACGGCCCAGTTGGTACCATATTGTGTATTTTTCTATTTGTATTTCCTGTGTCACGAAGGAGGTTAGGGCTGGTAGCAGTCTTATCTTGTATATGAAAATATGAAATTATGAATATGGTTGAAATGTGCTCGATTAAGGACAATAAATAGAAGCCTCACATTTGGAAAGTATAACCCTGTGAAACAAACTCAACAGGATAAAAGGGGTTAGGTACAAGCCAGAATGCATAAATAAAACCAATGGACTTTTGGTTCAAGCTAAATTGTGATAATACATGTTAGATAACCATAGAGGCAACATACAAGTGATTAAAGGGAATGGATTGGCAATTAACAGGAACTGGACTGTACATTTTTGGTCATGTTGAGGTCTTAGACAACTTGTAATGTAAAAAGATGTCCTCAAATAGCCTTGGTTTACCCTTGAGAAATGTGAATGAATTACTACTATCTTCTTTATGAAAGAGTTGATTTAATTACAGAATATTACTTTCCTGTTCAAAGATTTAAGAATGGCACAATCCATATTTCTGTATTTGTAAACGGAACACTGTTGCAGTGAATATTCTTACAAGTTACAACACATAACATTTTAATCTACCAGAGCTATGTTGTTTTGTTAGTATGTTACTCTTCAGAATCAGAGGTTAGTCAATATGAACTAGGTTTTTCTTATTATCCTAGATCACATTTTCTAATTGTGATATAGCCCACTGAATGCATACTTTAGACCATTTTGAATATATATGTGCATCTGTCTTTTTTTTTCTTGGTGTCAGTTGAGGTGAAGAAGCAAAGTTCATGCTGTGTCCATCTGGTGAACAAAACAGATGAACAAGTTGCATTCAAGGTTGGTATGCAATTTTAACTTACATTCAAGTTTTCGCATCGTAAACTCAAGTTTTTTCTGGTATTGCCAACGCTTGATCCTTAAATTTGCTGGACATGTGTGATCTAGCTTTTACACCTAGTGTGATCTAGCTTTTACACCTAGTTATTTCATATAAATGCAATCGTCGATCTCTCTGTTCATAACTTGATATATGAAAATAGAATTATTTATATTTACTACTGAAGTACTGATCAAGCATTTTGGCTAGGTTAAAACAACTTCTCCAAAAAGATATTGTGTTCGACCGAATACAGGAGTTATTCTTCCAAGGGCAACGTGTGATTTTATAGGTGCGTGCAGTCTTCTACTGGCTGATGATGATAATGGTGATTTGGCAAATTCAGAATTGATTGTAATGAGTGTTGTGCAAGTCACATATTTCCTTTTTGTAGTTGACATGAGTGTACTTCAAAATACATTTTTGCTCCCCCTTTGATAAAATCAATTTATGTAATAATTATTCAAAATTCTTTTTGTAAAGTTGTCATGTATAGCTTTTCAGCCCAAAATCGTTCGTCTGCTTATGTGATTCATTCGTGATAAGCTGACTCCTGCTGTGTCACTTGTTGTACTCATCCAACGGATGTGATGAGCTTGCTTTCGAGGAACAGGAAATATCTTTATGCATTGTTCTTGTTCTTATGTTAGTTTGTTTAGGTTTTTTCAACATAAATTGTATTTACTTTGATTTTATGTTTTGTTAACATTGTTGTTTAACCAATATGTAGTTACTATGCAAGCACAAAGGACTGCTCCACCAGATCTGCAGATAAAAGACAAGTTTCTTGTGCAGACCACAGTTGTTCCTTCTGGTGCATCTGTTGAAGGCATTGTTCCTGCTTTTGTAAGTATGCAGCAATTTATGTTCGGCTTGTGTGATGTTTTCTTTTCATCTTTCACCCTTATTTTGAATCTGCCTTAATTCTTCTTTGTAGTTCTCCAAAGAATCCGGAAGATATATTGAAGAGAATAAGCTGAGAGTTATCCTTGTCACTGCAACTCAACCTGAAGTAGACAATGGTGTTCCCAATGCCGAGACAGCAGTTGAGGTTCCTGTGGCAAAAGAGACTTTGAATATAGTGAATGGAGTACCTAATGTGGTGAATGAAGTTCCTCATCCTCTGAAAGCAAGCTTTCCCCCTCTAAGAGAAACTCCAGCAATTCTGAGTAAAGTTCCCCTCCCTGAAAAAGAAACTCATACTGTTCTGAGAGATTTTCCAATCCTGTCAAAAGAAGCTCCAGCTATTGCAACAGAATCTGCTCTCCATTTGAAAGAAACTCCTACTGATTCTATAGAATCTCATTTTTCTTCAACAGAAACAAGTGTTGCCTTAAAAGAATCTCCTCCACCACTAAAAGATACTTCTGCTCCAAAAGAAGTTGCCATCTTAAGTGATGGACTTGCCAGTGCAGAGAATCTTCATCTATCTCATGTAAGTTTCCAACTATCAAGTATTTTGCATGTCCTGCTTCCTCTGTTAGCTTATTTTTAAAACAATTTCCATTTGTGGCATTTAACCTTTATTATTTCATTAACGCAGAATTTTCTTTTTTATGTAAAATTGTAAATATCAAGTGAGATAAAGTGTGCTTAAAACATACAGATTACTTCTTCCCTCCAAACTGCATTTTATCTTTATCTTCACTAGAAATAGTAAATACAGTCACTTGGTTAGCTTTCAACAGCTCCGATGCGTTTACTTTGCAGCCCGATGGTTAACTTTATTCATTACTCGTTCCAGGTGACTGAAGATGTTAAGAATCTGAAGTCAAAACTTAATAATCTTGAAGTAAAGCTAGAAGAGGTAAGAAGAAAAAAATAACACCAATATGTTTGAGTTGAGGGATTATTGGGTCAATTCTGAGGACACTTTCAGAATCGCTACATTGTTGCGGTGTCCTTTTTTGTAGGCTGAAAATTTGATCACAAAACTGAGGGAAGAGACCAGAACTACCATCAAGGAACGTGATAAGTTACAGCGTGAAATGGTAAGGTTTTAACTGCATCATTGATATACTCTATTCTGTGAGAACATATTCTCCATCATGGATGTTCACGATAACTGAAGCTTCGAAGAACAACTCTAAGTTTTCCATATCCTCACCTTTGGCTTCGGCAAGGGTTGATACTGTTGTTAGAATGAATCGAATGTATAGTCACTTTGGCTTCGGCAAGGGTTGATACTGTTGTTAGAATGAATCGAATGTATAGTCATGTATAAATAGTCATTGTACAACAGGCTAAAGGGCTAGAATATATAGTCATGTACAAATAGCAGGAAAAACCCTATACAAGGGACTAATACAGATGTATACTTCTAACATAGCCCTCAAAACTCATAGTGGATTAACCACACTGATTTTGGAGAGATAGATGTTATCCTGAACCCTAGTCTACGTCTTCATGAAGAAATCAGCTAGTTGAAGCTCTGAAGGTACATACTGAAGAGTGACAACTTGTTGCACCTGTGACCTCATGTAGGAAGCATAAACTCTAATGTGCTTAGTGAGCTCATGCTTTACCGGATCTCAAGCAATGCTGATTGCACCAATGCTGTCAGATAGTAAAGTAGTAGATGTAGCCACTGAAACACCAAAGTCTTCAAGAAGCCACTGTAGCTAGGTGACCTCAGCTGTCACTGACGCAAGAGCCCTCAACTTAACCTCAGCATTTGAATAGGATACTGCAGTCTGCTTTTTAGTCTTTCAGGCAATCAAGGAAGAGCCAAAGAAGACACAGAAGGCTGAAAAGACCGATGATCAAAAGGATTATTAGCCCATGTCGCATCAGAATATGCCTGAAGCTGCAAGGAGCTAAAGTGAGGAAAGAAGAGACTTCAAGTGATAGTTCCACAAAGATATCGTAGAACCTGAATGAGGTGACTATAGAGGATCTGTGTGGGAGCTGAAACGAAATAACTCAGAATGTGAACAACATGAGAGATGTCAAGTCGAGTAATGGTAAGGTAAACCAAACTCCCAACAAGATGACGATATCGAGTGGGATCCTCAAAAGGAGTACCATCAATGGACCGAAATCGAAGATGGAGCTCCATAGGAGTGCCTACCATGCACTGATCAGTGAGACAAGTACGATCAAGGAGATCCTGAATATACTTCTGCTGGGAGAGGTAGTAACCATCAATAGTGGTGACCTCAATTCCAAGGAAGTAGCTAAGAGGGCCCAGATCAGACATCTGAAGCTGCTCATTGAGACGCCTCTTCACAAAGTCAATATACTGAGGATCATCTCCAGTGATGAGTATGTCATCCACAGAGAGAAGGAGCATTTGCCCATGAGAGGAGGTGTGAACAAACAAAGCAGGGTCATGGTCACTAGCAGAGAAGTCGGCAACAATGACAATAGAGGTAAAATGGTCAAACCAAGCATGAGGGGATTGTTTGAGCCCATAGAGAGAACGACGAAGGTGACAAACCTAACCGTCGGATACATAATACACAAGAGGCAGGTGCATGTAGACCTCTCGCAGTTCGTCATTGAAAAAGGCATTCTTAACATCAAGCTGTGAGATAGTACACTGCCGAACAAAAGCAATGGGAATAGGAGTACGAACAGTAGTCATATGAGCAACAAGAGCACAAGTCTCATAGTCACACCCATACTCCTGCTGAAAACCATGTGCAACGAGGCATACCTTGTAGCGCTCAATGGTACCATCAAAACGAGTCTTGATCTTATAAACCTATTTGCACGTGATAGGAGTAACACAAGAAGGAAGAGGAACAAGGTCCCAAATGCTAGTATGCTCCAAAGCTGCAATCTTAGCCATAGCGAGTTGCCACTTAGGATGAGATATGACGTCACGATAAGAGGCAGACTCAGTAAGAGAAGTAGCAGAAGCTGTAAAGCCGTAGCAATCAGGATGTGAAATCGCACTCCGATCACGAAGAGCGTAACTCAGAGGAAATGCTGGAGCAGGACTTAACAAGGACAGAAGAGTAGGTAAAGGGTGATAGAGCTACCGGAGAAGGATCAGAATGAGAACGATGAGTCTAGTGGAAAGGAAAGGGAGAGACCTCAACAAAGAACTGGTGGGATCCTCCGGTGGGGAAGCAACAAGAGCCTAAGAGGCAGGAGCCAAAGGTGAAACTGGCGGAGGTGGTGAAGACAGAAGTGAAACCAACAGAGTGGAGAGCTGAGGATCGGGAAAAGTCAGAAAGGAGATCGACCTAACAAGAGAGTCTAGACTGGAAGCGGTGTCACAGGGATAGTAAGGTTTGAACTCATCAAAGGTGACATCGTGCGAAATGCGCATCCGACGAGCAACATGGTCATAGCAGCGGTAACCCTTGTGCTCAACACTGTAGCCAAGAAAAATACACTCAACTGAATGAGCAGTCAACTTTGTATGCTCACGGGGTGGAAGAAGACCAAAGCAGGCAC
This sequence comes from Bonia amplexicaulis, assembly GCA_036346245.1. NCBI lineage: Eukaryota > Viridiplantae > Streptophyta > Magnoliopsida > Poales > Poaceae > Bonia > Bonia amplexicaulis. Next base: position 6,584,394 of record CM070748.1, read on the forward strand.
AACCAAAGGTACGAAGGTGATTGTACAGAGGAGACCAACAGTAGAGATACACAATAGGAGTAAAACCCTGAAGAGCAGTGGAGGGCTATAGGTTGGCAAGGTAGGGGGTGGTAGAAACAAGCTCAACCCAAAAGTGAGGTAGAATAGAAGAGGCCAGCATTAGAGCATGAGCAGTTTCAAGAAGGTGACGATGCTTGCGCTCAAAAACACCGTTCTAAGCGTGAGCACTAGGACATGGAAAGACACTGACGAAAAGCAGTAGACAAGTCCTCACTAGCAGAATCAGGACGAAAGACACGAATGGCTGAATCAAACTAAATACGAATCAAAGTAGCAAAAGACTAATATATAGAAAGGACCTGACTATGAGAAAACATGAAATAAATCCAAGTATGGCGAGAGTAGTCATGAATGAAGATCATATAGTATCGATGACCCCTTTCGAAACAAAGGGAGCTACATCAGAGTGAATCAAATCAAAAGGACGAGCAAAATCAGAGTCACTAGAACCATAAGTGAGCTGCAGCTACTTGCCAAGCTTACAACCCATGCAAGATAAAGAAGTATCACCGAGAACAGACCCAAGAACACCACTACTAGCTAAAGAAGATAGATGACACCTACATAGGTGACCTAAGTGATGATGCCACTGAGCAAAACTGATGAAAGTGGTGGCGATGGAGGTAGCGGCAGTAGTGGTCGACTGGCTGATGGAGGCAGCGGTAGTGGAAGGAAGGCGAAGCCAGTCGAGCTCCCAAAGACACTGAGAATCAAGGTGGCGTAGGCCAGAACTAACCAGAGTCCCTGTGCGGCGGTCCTAAACACAGTATGAGTCAGGCTCAAGAATGATACAACAATAATGATTAGTAATCTGACCCGCAGACATAAGTTGCATAGCTAGCCTAGAAGTATGAGAGACTGTAGGAACATGCAAACTAGTAGTAGAAAGAGTGCCTCGACTAGTGACAGGAAGAGAAGTACCATCTGCAGTCTGAATGGAAATAGGTAGAACGGAAAGACTCAAAGAGGTGAGATGAGGGGAATCTAGTGTCATGCGGAAGAAAACACCACAGCCCAAGATCCATGGATACGATATACCTGGAGTAAGAGACTGAGTGGTTAGAGGCAGAGTGGTAAGATTGGTAACACCCAAAGAGCCTAGGTAGGGCTGATGACCAGACGCTGAAGGAGGGAGATTAGTTGCTGAGCTGTGTCTGGCTGGCAACGAGCGCTAACACCTCCTGGCTGAGGAGTCACTCTGAAGGCGACCACCTCTGCGGACCTGGCCCTGCCTCCTGGAGTAGCAGGTCTGGTAGGTGTGGTCATCATGTTGACACCAGGTGCAATGAAGGCCACTAGCAGAGGTACTCACAGTAGCCACTGGTGCACCCACCAGTGCTGGAGGAGCAGTAGTAGACGGTACCGCCATAGGCATTGTAGGAGCAATGGGCGTACAAGTAGCCAGGACAACAGAAGATGGCTATTGAGTCAAACGAATCTCCTCAGAACGAACGAAAGTGAGTGCCTCCACTAGAGACGGGTGTGGTGAGCGGGCTAGAAGGTGAGCATGAACCGACGCGAACTCTTGTTGAAGATACGTCAAAAAGTCGTAGAGACTATGAGTCCTCGTGAGCCTAGGTCTGCACATAGCAAGGACAAGTCCGACAAACATCCGGTCTCAAAGAGTCAAGCTGGCGTCACACTCCAGTGATTTGCTGATAGAAGTCGTCAACAATGGCGTCAAGCTATTGGAGAGGGTACATCTGGTGTACCACTGCTTGGCTGATACTATGCTCGAAAATGCTCCCACATCAACCGTGATGACAACAGCTCGGTAAAGTCCATAGAGATATCGACGGTCATGCTCCCAATCAGGATGACGAGCTTCATCACTCTGCCACCTCTCATAGGCATGAAGGTCAGACCGGTACACCTCCACGGCATCCTCAAATGTAGCAACAACATTAGGATCAGTCGAGGCGGCACCCACACTGATAGGTGGCCCAGCCGGTGGAGCAGGGAGAGGCGGACAAGGCCCCTTGATGATGAGGTGACCCCAGAGGTGCGGACTGTTGAGGCAGATCCGTAGATGCACAGACCACTCTCGAAAGTTTATCCTATTGAACACGACCTTTGGGAGTGAGATGGAGATGGAGGAGCTAGCAGCGGCCATCAGCTCGGTGCTCACGAGCAGAGCTCAGGGCGAGACGGATGGAGCTTGGGGCAGCAGGGGCGGCGGTCGAAGCAAGGGCAGCGTCTCCTTCCTCCAGCGCGGATCGAGCTCGGGGCGACGGGGATCTGGTTGGATCCGAGCAGAGGTTGGAGACGGTCGGAATCGAGCGGTGGAAGCACCGCACATGCGGAGGGCGGCGGTCAGAGTAGGGGCGGCGCCTCCTTCCTCCGGTGTGGATCAAGCTTGGGGTGACATGGATCTGGCTGGATACAGGCAAGGCGAGACCGGCAGTGGCTGGATCTAGGCGGGCGACGTCGGAGACGGCTGGATCCCTGTGGTGGCGGGTGGCGGTGGCCTCGATCTGAGCCACAGCAACATCGAGCTGGAAGCTCCTGAGCGGCGGCCTCGAGGAGAAGGTAGCGCAAAAAGGGTCTAGCTGTGAAGCGGTGGCAACGCCGCGGAGAGAAGGGAGGGGGGCTCAAGTGGAGGCAGCCGTGCTTAGACGGCGACGGCAGCCAGATGGCAACGGTAGCAGTGGCTTGAGGACCGCGGGTCAGCGGTGACCATGGCTCTGATACCATGTTGTTAGAATGAAATTCCACACGCCAAAAGGCTAGAATATATAGTCATGTACAAATAGCAGGAAACACCCTATTCAAAGGACTAATACAGATATATACTTCTAACAGATACTTTCATCTGCCCATTTGAGCTAAGTCACGACCAACTGGTGAAAAAGTATGCCAAATATCTATGGGTCCAAGTACCATGTCCCTATCATGAAAAAGTCTGCATGCGGTCTTCCAGCTCGCCAAATAGCCCCTAGCTATCACAGCTTTGGTTCATCAGCCCATCTTCATCCAGAGGAAAGGGCCTCTTATTCTACTTTTGAACAATAACACAACATGACATTTAATAAACTGGTACTATGTACATTTCCGCACAGCTGACACTCATCTCAAAATATACGACTCTTCTCATAGTGGCCTCAACTTGAATTAGGCTTCTCATAATGTTTTACTGGTTGTCATTTTATTAGAAACATGTCTGCTCTATGATGTTACAAGTACAACCCTTGAAGTTGTTTATGCTGTTAAATATTGCTGAGACTTCGCATGAGTTGTGGACACTTGACGTATAGCACTGTCAGTCTGTCACAGCACGTAGTTTTGCACTTTTCAGCTGTTAGCTCACATATCCATACCCAATTTGTGTTGCCTTCCAATCTGCAACTGTTTCTCTATTATTGTTGGACTACAAGCATGCTACAAGAAAAGTTGCATGCAGCTGAGAGTAGTTCCAGTGCCATCAGTTATTTAAAGGCCCTACATTTTTATCTGTTCATGAACATATCATTAATTATATCATGTTCTCGTGTTTTCTAATGGTTTGCGTCTCTTGAATAGGTTTTCTTGAAAAGGAAGGGCACTTCACGGAGTCAAGCCGGTTTCCCGTTGCTGTTCATTGTCTACATGGCGATTCTCGGCGCGTCACTTGGTTACCTGTTGCACTTATGAGATTATTGGTTTGTGTTGGAGACAAGCACCTGGACGTAGCTGAGCTTCCTTACAGCAGCCGAGACTTGAGAGGCAGGTTGTCTTTTGCAGTACTTAATCAGAGAGGAATTCTTGTCGCTTGATGGTCGTGTCACATCATTAGTTCATATGTCCTTGCATACAGCTTGAGGGTACTAATCACTGGAGTGTATAGAACAGCTTAATTTTGCATTGTATAGAACTACTGTAGAAAGATGTTTTCCCTGGAGGCTAACCAGGATCTTAATAAACCCTTTAGGTTCTACTTTGAAAATTCCTGCGTTTCAAACGGTATCTAAGTTCACTTCGCTCTCCCAGTGTTTCCATTAAGTAGGTCACTCAAGGAAGAGATTGTTGGTGATTGGTTGGCACCAATACCACCTTGTTATGATACTGTCATCATTGCCCAAATATCTTTATTATTTAAAAAGGGAAGTTAGGGCATCAATAGTGTATAAGGTTGCAATGGATCTTAAGGTTGGTCTCATCTAATTGTTAAGGTCGACTCGTTATGTTTAAGGCCACCGTTCGGCTGTAACAAGGGTCCCACTCGGCAGTAAAAAATTGTATTTTAATGCTTGTGGTTATTGGTAGTTGGCTGGTAGGGGGAAATAGAACAACAAGATTAAAAGAAAATTGTATTTTAATGCTTGTGGCCAGGTCTTTAGCTTAAGAACCGGTCTTAAGCTTTTTTGCTTATGATCTGCTTAAGATCAACTCTGTAATGTATAAGGTCGATCTTAATGTGACTTATAATCCTCTATTTTTATACACTACGAATATCCTTAGAGGTAGTAGTTTATCTGCCCCTCCTCCACGTATGTCAGAGTGCTTGGCGCCGGGATGTGGGCCTTCTTCTCTTGCAAAATTTCCCGACCATGCGCCATCCTTCCGCTTCCCATTTCTGATTTATCTCTGGCTCTTATCCTGCGCCCCACACCGCAATCTGCGTGCTCGCAAGCCACAACCGGTCCACGCCCCTGCCGCGATACTCCCTCTACCTTCAGTCAGCATTTCCTTCCCTTTTCCCTTCATCTACTTCTTTCAATTCCCCAAATCGGTTGTGCCTCTGTCTCTCTGTGCCCACAATGCTGTCAATGAGGAACGCAGCTTCTCTGTTCTCTTCTGTCTGTTTTCCTTGTGTTTCCGTCGACATGACAAAGATGCAGAGCACCAGAGTAACACGAGGGGGACAGGAAGAATGCTCTAGATATTTGCCACGTCCACGGAAACACGAGGGAGATAGGTAGAAGAGAACAGGAAAGCTGTATGCTGTCAAGGAGATGGTCGTCGTGGTGGCCACCGAGGCGACGAGTACTGGTGCTACACGTTCGGGTGGCTCCTGAGGAGTGCGAGCGGTGCCGGGAGAGCGACGTAGATAGGTCCACATCCTGACTGTGCAGCCGGCCTCTACGCCGGCATCATCTTTTGCGTTCAGGTTGGCGGTTGCTTCTCCTGGTTTGATCCGTATGAGCGCGTTGCCAGTCTAGCATCCATGCAAGTTGCATGTTGGGTTAGGGGTGCGGCGACTCGAATCTGGGCGTGGCGGCGCTGGGGCCGGAAAGATATGGCATGTTTGCATCATCGTTCTTGAGACAAGTCGTCATTGCCCCGCTCTGATCCAGTGATCCAATCTTCATTGACGCTGGGTGCCGGTCGGCGACGGTGAAGCCAATTAGGCTGCATCAGTGACCATTATGGAGGCTGCTAAGTAGAATAACTTGGCCAGGTTTGATAGTTTGGGCTAAAGTATCAATCTCGATCGTTGATTCAGTAAAGTTTCTATTTGATTGGCAATGCAAATACCGGTGATTGAGACGTGCAGCCATGTGTTAATGCTGAACTGTTGTTGCCTGTTGGAACTGTCATTTGCATTTTTTTTTTTGCAGTGGATCACCATTCATGCTGTAAGGACGGAGCTTTCTATCGGTTAAAGTGAGTATTAGCTTTCTATCTGGTATCACTTGCAATTTTCTGCTCACTCCCTTGCCGCTCTCTCCCCGCCGGGGAGCTAAAGCGCGTAGTGCCACGGAGGGATGGATCAGTACGTGGCCGGGACGCTCGTGGAGCTGACAGCCAGGAGCATGGTCGAGCTGTACGTTTCTTTCCAAAAACTCAGATAAGTACAATTACAAATCAGATGAATCCTACAGCCTACATGAACATTCTGCATAACACATTTACTCGCAGTGGATTCAAATAAGAAGGCAGTTGGATTTTTTAATCAACTGCAGCTCACGCTGAAAGAATTATTTCTAAGTCTAAGCATCAACAAAAACTTTAATCCCTAGATCAAATCAAGAACACCTAATTAAATTGATAATGCGGAATCATCAGTACACATACCCGAACCGGCAGTAGAATCCATAGAGAGATGGTTGAAGGTGTGGCAGAGGAGTCGGCCGGAGGTGGTGAAGAAGACGACCGGAGATGGTCGTCGGTACGGGGACGGAGAGGTAGCACCGGTCTTCGTTCACCGCAGCGCACGTAAAGATCGGGTAATATTTTGGGTTCTTGGAGGGGTAAACAACTCGTGCATGCACACCCTTGCCAAAGCCCTCATGAATATATATAGCGCTAGGTGACCGGGACCAATACCAAAAATAGTCGGTAACCGCCTCCGATCAAGGCGGGAGTGGAGACTGGGTCTCCCTCAAATTTCGGAGGCAGTTAGCCAGCCGATCAATCCAACATTCTCCCCTTTGATCGTAAGGCTAACATCATAATCCCATCCTTTGATAAAACAGCATACCAAGGCAATGTGTTGCATGGTTAATAAAGTACCATACAATCTCAGTACCTATAGTGTACTAATTTTGTCTTAGGATGGATATTCATTATTCTTAATGGGAGTTGGTTTGTTTAAGATCCTTTTATCCAGAATCAGATGCTTTCCAATAAACCCATGCCGGCAACATGATCACGAAAAAACACTGGGTGGTAAGCCTTTAGTAAGCGGATCCGCAAGTATTAGCTTAGTACTAATATGCTTGATACTTATGGTTTGATCCTGGATTCTATCTTTCACAACATGATACTTAATGTCAATGTGTTTGGCAGCACCACTTGACTTGTTGTTATTTACATAAAAGACTGCGGGTTCATTATCGCAGAATAAAGTGAGTGGGTTAGAGATGCTGTCTACCACTCTAAGTCCCGGGATAAAATTCTTAAGCCATACAGCCTGCCCGGTAGCCTCATAACATGCCACAAACTCAGCTTGCATCGTTGAAGATGCCGTAAGGGTTTGTTTGGAGCTTTTCCACGAAATAGCTCCTCCTGCGAGTGTGAAGATATAACCTGACGTGGATTTCTTAGTATCAACACATCCCGCAAAAAATCGAATCAATAACCAATAACATCAAGGCTATCAGAAGACTTATATGTGAGCATGAAATGCTTAGTGCCTTGCATATAACACAAAGCTTTCTTAACGGCTTTCCGTTGGTGCGGTCTGGATTGGGCCGATATCGCCAAGCATCCGGTTACAAAAGCTAAATCGTATGTGTACATACTTGAGCATACATAATGCTTCCGACGGCTGAAGCATAAGGAACCAACTTCATCTGATCAGCTTCATATTGGTTCCTTCGACCTTGAAATGTCCCAAACTTATCGCCCTTAACAATAGGAGCAGGCGAGCCAGAGCACTTATGCATATTGTATTTCTTGATTAGATCATCAACGTATGCCTTTTGAGATAAACCCAAAATTCCTTTGGACCTATCTCGGTGAATTTCAATGCCAAGAACATAAGAGGCATCACCGAGATCCTTCATATCAAAATTGGATGAAAGAAATCTCTTGGTCTCAAACAAGATGTCCTTATCATCGCTAGCCAATAAGATATCATCCACATAAAGTACTAAGATGGTGAATTTACTCCCCTTGAACTTAATATATATACAGTTATTAACTTCATTTTCTTTGAAGTCGAAACTTCTTATGACCTCGACGCTTGTTTTAAGCCATAAATGGACTTCTTAAGTCGACATCCCATATGCTCCTTGCCTTCCACGACAAAACCTTCCGGTTGGGCCATGTAAACATTTTCTTGCAAGTCGTCATTAAGAAATGCCGTTTTAACATCCATCTGATGCAGCTCTAAATCTTAATGAGCTACAAGTGCCATAACAATTCTGAATGAATCTTTAGTTGAGACGGAAGAAAAGATGTCATTATAGTTACTTCCCTCTCTTTGTGAGAAGCTGTTTGCTACAAGCCTTGCTTTGAATCTTTCGATATTTCCCTTAGAGTCATGTTTTGTTTTGTAGACCCATTCTGACCCTCTTGTTTTGACTCACAGAATTTCTACTAAGTCTCATACATCATTAGTGCTTATAGAGTTTAGTTCATCCTCCAATTTTAATTCTTAGGTTTCAACTTCAGCCTTAAATATCTTGAATTTGTCGAGTGATTCAAAGCAATATTTAATGGGCAAAAATAAAACCATAACGGGAGAAAACATTAGTGAATGTGATGAAAAAAATCAAAACCATCCACTGATGTCACAGGAAAAGGACCGCAAATATCAACATCATCAGTGAATGTGATGAAAGAATCAAAACCATCCACTGTGAATTAATTCTAAGAGTCCTGTACTGTGAGTAGTTCCCTTCTTTATTTATTTTATTTTCCTTTAATGCAATCAGTGCATCTTTTAATGCAATCAGTGCAGTGGTCTGAGTCAAAGAAATCTAAAAGGTGGAGAATTTCTTCTTTAATGAGACGCTACATTCTCCCCCTCGAAATGTGGCCTAAACGATAGTGCCACAATTTCGAAGAAGTCTCATCATTAATCTAAAGATACAGGGAAATAATTAAGATAAAGCATATAGAGCTTTTCTTGTTTAAAAGCAAGACCATCTCTTTAAATACATTTATTGTCTATAGAAATACATTAAAACATTCATCGTCCAAAAACTGAAAAACAAATTCCTCCTGATGGAAGGAATAAAACTACATTATGGAGATGAAGAATGAGTACGCGAATCATCTGAGCTACCTTTCTATCCGCGACTCTAAGACTTCGCTCCCCTTTTCTTAGTGTTTTCGCGGTAAGGAATTCCCTTTTTTTTACGAGCCACTTAAGAAAACCTACACAGTTTTTCTGAAAATGTCCTGGCTGTTTGCAGAAGTGGCATTCTCCCTATCTTTGGATGTTGCAGCGGAAGCAATATGAGGCTTTAGTGCATTGTGCACTCTAGGCCCCGATTTATCTGAGTTAGAGGAGAAATGCAGCTTCTTCTTAGATTTGAAGTCCCTTTGGAACTTCCTTTTATGAAAGCCACCAACATTAAAAGCAAAATCTTTCTTTTCTGTTCTTATTCTCTCTTCCTCCTGGACACACATGACGATCAAATCGCTCATGCTCCACTTCTCTTTCTGAGTGTTGTAATTAATTTTAAAAGCGGTGTACTCAGAAGGAAGTGATGTCATAATGAAATGAACCAGAAAACCGTTAGAAATTGCCATGTCCATGCCCTTGAGTTTTTCTGCCATATCAGTCATCATCATGATATGCTCTCTAATACTGCCAGACCCATCATATTTAGAGGTTAAGAGCCTCTGAATTAAGGTGCTGGCATAAACTTTAGTGGAACCTTTGAATTTCTCCTCAATTGAAGCCATGTAATCTTTAGCTTGTCGGAATTGGGGATTGCTCCCCTAGTCATGACTGAAATTGAGGTCTTCATTATCAGAAGTGATAGGCAGTTAGATCGTTCCCTTTTTCTTTTTTTTTTCTTTTTTTTAGCAAAATTCTCCTCACCTTCGGTGGGGGGAACGAGAACGTCTACTCTTAAGGCATAATCAAGGTCCAAAACGCCAAGGACAACATAAATTCTTTCTCTCCACGAGGAAAAATTACTACCCGTGAGCTGCTCAATATTATTAATTGTGGCGGCAACGTTTAAAACATTAAGTGCTGAATTTCAATATACAGGAAAAAAATAGAAATATCATAAATATATATTGCATGTAATTAACCCTACGTTGGTCTGATTAATAACATGCAAAATAAATTACAGTTCAAATTCATATCACCGTTGGGCAGAAATGAAAAGAACTTAATTATATATGGCAACATATGATTATAAACAACGTTGGTCAGAATATAATCATATGAATACATAATGCCAAATTTAAGCGTAAAATCTTAAAATTAAATATCTCGATGGCGACATATGATTATAAACAACGTTGGTCAGAATATAATCACATGAATACATAATGCCAAAATTTAATCATAAAAACTTTAAATTAAAATATTTAATTGGCGACATATGATTATAAGCGACGTTGGTCAGAATATAATCACATGAATACATAATGCCAAAATTAATCATAAAGTCTCAAATTTAAATATCCCGATGGTTCAATTTAAATTTGAGATTATACATTAAAATATGGTAATGATACATCATAATTTGAGCCATTTAATTAATTAAAACAGTACATAAAAATATACTAAGAACAAAAATAAATGCACTTAAAATTATAACAGTGCATAAATGTAAAACAAAAGAAAATACACTGAAATATAAAATTTCTGCTGAAAATTGTCATTAAAAGAAAATTTGGGCTAAAAATTCGGCCTCAAAATAAAATTTGGGCCAAAATTCGGCCTCAAAAGGAAAAATGGGCCGAAAAATAACCATGCGGCCCATTCCCACGGCGCAGCCCACCACATGGTCCAAATGGCGCAGCCGGCCCAAAAATCGGGGCGGCCTAAAAAGGATGCGCGCGGCCCAGCAGGTGCCTCCCATTGCGCCTCACGTCCGTGCCGTCGGATTTCAATCCGATGGCCAAAATCTTGATGCGGCGCGCCTGATGAGTGTGAGCCGCTCGATGTAAATCCGACGGCTCATGAGTGGCCATGCGCGTGGCCGGCCCAAAGTGGCAATCGACCCATTAAACGTCGGCCGTCCGATCAGATCGGACGTCCGAAAACGCACGTGCCCAAAACAAAATGGAACAAACCCTAACCCTAAAAATCATTTGCGCCCGGCTCCTCCCGAGAAAAGCGCACGGAGAGAGCGGCGGCGGCGCAAGAGGCGACCGAGCGGAGGCGGCCCCGAGCGGAGGCATCGACGCACGCGCCGGCCGGAGGAGCGGCCCGGCGTCGGCGTCCTCGCGTCGCATCGGCGTCATCCGCGGAAGCAAAGCGGCACCGAGCGGCCAGCCGCGGCCGGCGGGCGGGCGGCAACGGCAAGACACGCCGCCCGCAGCGGCGGCGGCGAGACGCAAAGACGCCCTCGGGTGGCGTTGCGGCGACGGCCGGAGAGGCCAACGGCGGCAAGAAGAGGCGGCGCCATGGCCGACGGCAACGGCGCCTAAAAGCGGTAAAACCCGCCGCCGAAACCCTTTTTTTTTGTTTGATTGCCGCCGATCTAAGGACATCTCCGTTTGGGGTTTGGGGTCTGAAGCATTTTTTTTGTGTGTGCCGATCCGAAACAAATCTTTGGATTTGAGGGCTTTCTATTTGGGGTTTCTCAATTCATCTCCTTCTAATTGCTAATGAAAAATATCGAGTCCGAAAAAAATGACTAATGAATCGGTGTTCGGTTTAGGGTTCTAGTTGGTCCAGAGATTGGCTCTGATACCATTGAAAGAATTATTTCTATGTCTAAGCATCAACAAAAACTTTAATCCCTAGATCAAATCAAGAACACCTAATTAAATTGATAATGCGGAATCATCGGTACACATACCGAACCGCAAGAGAATCCATAGAGATGGTTGAAGGTGTGGCGGAGGGTCGGCCGGAGGTGGTGAAGAAGACGACCGGAGATGGTCGTCGGTACGGGGACGGAGAGGTAGCACCGGTCTTCGTTCACCACAGCGCACGTAAAGATCGGGTAATATTTTGGGTTCTTGGAGGGGTAAACAACTCGTGCATGCACACCCTTGCCAAAGCCCTCATGAATATATATAGCGCTAGGTGACCGGGACCAATACCAAAAATAGTCGGTAACCGCCTCCGATCAAGACGGGAGTGGAGACTGGATCTCCCTAAAATTTCGAAGGCAGTTAGCCAGCCGATCAATCCAACACACGCGCATTTAGCGTGGTGGCCTATTCATTCACCCTTGAATCCCACGTCCCTTCCATCTCTGCAAAATCTCTAACAAAATAAAATAAAAAATGATCTCTCAACAAATCCTAGTGTTACAATAAATTACAATGTTGGCAATAACAAAACTTGATGAGATGCTGTGACGGAGCCAAGGGCTAATTATAGTTCGAGCACACCGATGGTGACACGACGCTAGCTGGGTTGTAGCTTGCCCAGGTGAGGAGATGGGACCAAGGGCATAGAGCAGGCCACGCTGGATGACTTCAATTCGACATGATAGGGGAATCACCTCTTGATGGGGTGGTGAGACTGCAGGCATATGACTCTGTGCCTATTTTTAAATCCTAGTGTTCACCTTTATGCACAAGTAAGCACATTCAGTAGGAATTTTATAAAGTTACGGATTTATCTTTGGCCTTAGTATTTCTTGGATGTGTGCATAAGGATGTCCTAACTGTGTGCGCCACTACTACAAAAGAGGCTATATTGGACGGGTACATTACATACAGTTCATACGGAACCGTCTGTGCTTAAACTATCACAAACGGTTTATAATAGCAACCGTCTGTGATATTTTCACAGACAACACAGATGGTTCATGTTAATAACCGTATGTGAAATTTCACAGACAGTTCTTAATACGAACCATCTGTGGTAATCGAGACAACACAGACGGTTCATGTTAATAACCGTCTGTAAAATTTCACAGACGGTTCTTAATACGAACCGTCTGTGGTAATCGAGATAACACAGACGGTTCGTGTTAATAACCGTCTGTGGTAATCGATCGATTACCTTTGTCGTATGAACTACAGAAGCTATACTGAGATGAAACAAATTGTCTGTGAACAGAATCTAAGATGTAGACAACACGAGAAATTTTCCATGGAAGTTTAAATATAAGGCAAATTTATTACAAAAGTCCCAAAAAAGAGATTCCCAGATTTGAATCTTCTGAGCTTCATATGTTTCTTCTTCAACTTCTAGAGTTGGAGGATCAGCCGCCGAGTTCTCGAATGCTGTGCAGACTATCCTTGCCCTCTCCATTTCCTCCTCTAACATGGGTAAATCATTACCATGGTCCATAATCTCAAAGATGATGCCATGATAAGTTTCCTCAGAATCGGTCGATTCTGCTTGATCGGCAAGGTTGGCCACGTGTCTCTCCAATGCCGCAAGAGTTTCTTTCGCTTTGTGCACATTATAGAGAAGAACGAGGCTGATGGCAGATTCTCTTTCCTGAGCGGCAATGAGACACCCCCGTCGACAGCGGAGGATGAGGTCCAGCTGATGGATGGAAGCGAGTCGAGGAAGGAGAGCAGGGCGTGAGCGGAGGAGCTGCTCCAGACGTAAATTGTTGGCTGCGTGTGTAAGGTTGCGGCCGAACAACTCATGATGGATAGATGAGAGGAAGGAGATCAAAAGAATTTCAAATGCCATTATTCAGAAATGTGATGAAGAAGATGATCAGGAAGAGGACAATTTAGAAAAAAAATTGATCAGTTTGTGGTAGTAAGGAATTGTACACCGCGTTGCATATAAAACCAGAATGGTGTGGAAGTTTAAGGGCCGCTTCGGAATGTTAATAGGCGGGAGTAGGGCGCGAACATTTAAGTGTAATCACAGACGGTTCGTATTCCAAACCATCTCTGCTATTAATATCACAGACGGTTTGTATTACGATCCGTCTCTGATATGTGACTTATCATAGATGGTTCTTATTACGAACCGTCTCTGATATGTGACTTATCACAGACGGTTTGTAATCCGAACCGTCTGTGATATCTCGCCACATCACCGATTCACAGCATATCCCCCAGGATCTCAATCTCACCCGTCCATTCTCTCCGCATCGAATGACAATCATCGTTCTCGTCCCCACCTCGCCCCTTATTAACCCGCTCTCCTCCCCTACTCGAAGAACCAATACCACCAGTACTACTCCAACTCATTTGTGCGCGGCAAGGGTAGGAAGCTAGGGTTTGGCAAGAGCAAGATGGAAAGGAAGAAGGCCGGCATGGAAAGAAAGAAGGCAATGTCAATAGCAATGGCAAGATGGAAAGGAAGAAGGTAATGTCAATGGCAATGGCAAGATGGAAATGAAGAAGGCCGGCATAGGAGCTAAAAATAGTATTCGTTGCCATTTTGTTTCTGCTACTTGAAAAATTTTTCGCACCACTTGTTTTAGATTGTAGTTTAATGTAGTGTAAGCATTTTCTGAATTTGTAGCCATGAAGTTTATCTTTGTAAAATTGGAAGTGTCCTCTTATGTATGCAGTGCTATGGGTAACCTACCTGATTTGCGAAATAGATGTTTTATGTTTTTGAAATGAATTGAGATGTGAATTGGATGTATACATGTACATATTGATTTACTTGTTTCAGAGGACATGACTAGCATTTCTTGAGGCTAGCCAATAAAGAAAATAGATTTAGGGGTAGAAAAGAATATCACAGACGGTTTTTAACTAAAAACCGTCTGTGATAGTTCATAATCACAGATGGTTTTTAACTATAAACCGTCTGTGATAATTCATAATCACAGACGGTTTTTAGTTAAAAAGCGCCTGTGATATTTACACCACAGACGGTTCGAAAGCCGTCTGTGATGACCTCGTATCATTACCGTTTGTGATGATATTTCTGAACCGTCTGTAATACGGTTTTCTATAGTAAGTGCGCACACATCTCCTTGTAATTACATAAAAATTTACATGCTAAATAATTTTTTTTAACCGTAGCAAAACACGGGTACTGGCTGGTCTCTTGCCGGCTAATGCAACAACTAAACTGAACTGAAATCCGGCTTACCTGCCGGCCTGACGGAGTTTCTGAGGGAAGAAATATAAGAAGTCAACGACAAAGAGTCGATGAATTGTCAGCCGTTACAAAGCTAAACTACAAATCATATGGCACCTGAACAGCCTCTGGTTTGTTCATGGCCTTCCAAAGCTTGTCGTGCCCGTTTGTCCATGCGTGAGGTTGACTTTTGCACGCATGCAGATCATACGCCAATTGCATGCGCGCACGTAGTGCGCTATAAAAGCGGCCGTGCCACCACGGCCTCTCCCTGCCTCCGATCCTTCCTTCAAGCTCGCCTTACGATTGCTCTCCTCCGTTCTCTCTCTCTCTCTCTCTCTTCCTGCTTTCTCTCTCTCTCTACCTCGTCCTCCTCCTTCGTCGGCGTCGCGCGCGAGCGCGGGCCATGGGTTGCCGTGGATCGAAGGAGGAGGTGGCCACCGGCAACACCACCGCCAGCGGCAACAGGCTCTTCCGCACGAAGTCCACCGTCTCCGCCAGCCACCGGTCCTCCCGCGCGTCGTCGTCCTCCTCGTCGTCCCACGATACCTCCGTCGTCGTCCAGGACGTCGTCAGGGGGACGGCGGCCGGCGAGGCCAAGGCTGGCGTTGAGGTGACGTCGGCCGAGAAGCTCGTCGCCGTCGCCGTCGAGGAGAAGAAGGAGGAGGTGGTGGTCGCTACCGAAGACGTTGCTGCCGCTGCCACGGTGACCAAGGCGGCGCCGGTGCCGGAGGCGGAGCAACCACCTAAGAAGGAGGAGGAAGAGGAGCTGCCCAAGTCCACCATGGCTGCAGATGAGGCGGTGATGGTGGAGGCTAGGGTCGACGAAGCAAAGGAAGTAGCAGTACTCAAGGAGGAGGAGAAGGTTGAGGAGACGAAAGCCGTGGAGGAGGAGGAGGAGACGACTCCTGCTCACACAAATGAGGATGGTAAGTTCAATTAGCATCTTTAATCTTTTTTTTTTGTGTAAGAAAATTTCACATCTCTAATTAATCTCGCAACATTTCTCACACACAAGAAAAGATGTAATTATGTGTATGCGATTTGCTGCAGGGGAATCGGTTGTGCAGAACACCACAGAATCCGTGGAGGCCAAACCCGTCGACGAGCACAGGGTAGCGGAGGCGGCCACCGTCTCGGATCCGTCGGAGGAGAAGAAGAACGCTGACGAGCCAAAAGCCGCCGCCGCCGCCGCCCCAAGCGAATCGCCGGCGAACTAAATAAGCTAAGGCGAAGAGACGTACGTGTGCCATGCGATGCATGCAATGCACGCACTCAAAACAGGCGGAGATGAGATGCAACCATGACCATGCATGCATGCATGCGTACGTGTGTTTATCCGGGACGTTCGTTTATATGGAATCCATGTGCTCGATCGATCGATGCATTCTTGGTGGATGTGCATATTATGAAGTACGGAAATCCTATTCCGCGGGCACGCGTTGGATAGCGAACGCGCGAGCGTGCACATTGGGAGCGCTCTTGCCGATCGCTTCATGGGCCTCGGCCACCAGAGCCAGCTCCCGCGCCCGCACCTCTCTGCCTGCTGCTTCCAGCTGAACGGGTAATGGGCCGCGGCCTGTTAATCCAGCCGCTGCGTGTTGCTTCCGGTTCACGTGATAGCTACGGTATGGCGCCGCACTTCCGCAGCTACTTCAATTGATCGGCCGGCCGTAACTCGTGCTGGCAGGCATATGCGGGTGATAATATGCACGGGCGATGCATGCGACGTCACCTTTTCGTACTTTTAGCCTTGCCTGCTTTCTGCATTTTCCGGCCTTTTCTGTTTGGCTCACGCTGTCATGCATGAACGGCGCCCTAGAGAGGCCCAGCTTGTGTGGAGATACAATTTGAGCATCTAAATAATATAGATATACTTTTATCACTAGTCCACCATAAATAATGTAACATAGTGAAAATACAATTTGAGTACCTAAATAACATAGATTTGCTCTCATCACTAGTACCAAAATAACATAAATAATGTAACATAGTAAAGATACAATTTGAATACCTAAATAACATAGATTTGCTCTCATCTTGGGCCGCTACTTCTTCATCAATAGTAGCACATTACAAGAACCAGGACCTACAAAGACAACATACAAGAGTAAATAAAACAGATGCATGAATAAATATGAAGAACATGAAGTTTACATTTATAAAACGATAACTTACCACTAGCACGAGATGACAATTCATTCCGTATACCTAATTGGCTAATTCCTAAATAGATAACAGCAAAACACATGGCATTCAGTATTTCAGATTTTCAATACTCATACAACACCCCTCCCTCTCCTTTAATTTCAGAACTACTAGCACTAGTCAATAATTTGAACCATATATTCAATTCAATTAGTTTGTCAATTCCAACACTAGTCCACCGTGGTCCATCAGGAGTTTAGGACTCAGGAGATTCAGTAATAGCTAATCAGGAACACTTGAACAATGAACATGACATACTCATACAGACTATACATTCATACACTCATACCGGTAACTATCATGTGTCATACAAAATCCCTAATATTATAATATCAATTCGCCATCTCCCCCAGTCCCCATCAATGACCAATTCGCTATCCGACCCATCCCTAATATCAATTCACCATCTCCCCATCAATGACCAATTCTTACAGTTCCTTCAAATTCCAAAACACACACAAAATCTGAAAAATGGGGGATTTTCACTTATGAGGCTATGACCTATCGATTGGGGATGATTGGATTTGGATTTTGGAGTTGTGGAGGGGAGCATGATTGCAGGGGAGGGCTGAACCGTTGAGAGCCAGGTGGGGCGGTAGCGCAGTAGAGTAAACAGTTAGCTGCCCGCTTGGGCCAGCTACGTCGCCACCGCTGTTTCTTAAAGTCTGGACTCTGGAGCGATGGAGCCTGGAGGCTGAAGCAGACGGTCAGATGGGCTTGCATCGCCGGCGGTGGAGGGAGGCAACGCCGACGCGATGATGTGGGACAGCGGGAGGGAGGCGGGCTATGCGGCGACCCTGGAGGCTGGTGGCCGAGAGCCGGCGTAGGGGCTAGTGTTTCTCTTTCTCGCAACTTCACATGGTGTCGTGGATGTGTGGGAGAGCCGTGAGCGGTGCAACGCCTCGGGTTGGTCTGTTGGTGACTTGGTGGACTGGACCGTGGACGAGTGGTTGATTAGTTACTACCGTTTTGGGCTATAATGAATTCCCGTTGGGCTGGGCCACTTCATGCCGTCTCAGGCTATGCTGCAATGCCTCAGGCTGGCTGCGATGCCTCGGGCTAGGCCTCTAAACAGTGTATTCTCCGGCCCATATAAAAACTTTTGCACTAGCTATTTTCCTAGGCCGAGTTGCAGTCTACCTAGTCCGAGACCCAGATCCGCCCCTATTAGGCTTGATGTGGCATGTCACACATGAGCTAGAGGTTGCGAGCCAACGAGTCCCATAATGTAGTTTTTTAGAAGTTGAAGAAAAAAATTTTGTATTCCAAACGAGGCCTTTATATGGAGTTGTCCTTCTTATCTTTTTCACCCTCATATCTTAGGCCTTCTTTTAAAGTGCTGTGGTTTTTGGCTAAAATAGTATTGTAACGACTGTTAGTTTTTCTGTGATATTCAATTAAAAAATAAAAAAAAATAAAAATAAAAAATATCATTATATCTCCGCAGATAATACAAAGAAAAAAAGAGAAAAAAGAAACAAAAAACCGTGTTAAGAAAAGAGAAAACAAAAAACAAAAAATCATATTAAGAAACTAATATGTTCTAAATAATTTTTAACTTTTAAAAGTTAAAAGTTATAGCTGTTTAGGACGGATCCTTGCCAAAAGTTATATCTGTTTTGGACGGATCCTTAACCTTTAGCCTCTGAAGCGGTGGTGGCATCAGTAGATAAAAAGCACGCGAAGTACCTCCATGATTCAACCGAAGAGGTGAATCTCGCAAGTTCTAGAGCAGAGCAAGTGCGAGCTACCCAGTACCCAGTGAATTCCATTAAGAATGGCGCTTTAGGATTTTTGACAACTGATATCAGCCCTGTTCTTTTCAGCTTTTAAAAGCTGATTTTCAGCTTTTCTACAGTAACTAGTTTTTAAACGAAATATTTTTTTAAGATAGGATCTAGTAGTTAATTGTAGTATATACTTTACTGACTTTATTTATATTGGCAAAAACTACATGTGAGTTTCTGTTACTCTGTAATCTTTCATACAAATAGCCCAAAAATCACAAACCACAGCAGAAAGCTATAAACCGCAGCAAAAAAGAACAGAACCTCATGTTTGGAATGCCGAGTTTTTTCCTATATTCTTGCCAAAAAAAAAATTCAGTGAAATTCCTACGTATCAAACGGACGGGCCAATAGGACCTTACAGTAGTTGAACTACCGGACTGGTTTAATTGCTTATTTACTTACGCTATGCCATTGCCAACTGCTAAAGGAATGCCCCATGCTCTCTATGCTTCTTGATGCTAGTTGCTATACAGCGCATAGATTAGGTGGTACTAATTGAAAGATCAGCAACAAATAAACCAAAAACTGTACTATTTCTAGACAAGAGAAATGCTCCTTTTTTCTTAATTCTCTTTTGGGTTCTAATGGAGCTCCAGATCATCCCCCTCGGATGCAAACGTTGAGCTCAACTGGCCTAAGTGCTTGCTCCTATCATGGAATTCTTTTATGGCTTCTAAAAGCGACTTTTAACTTTTGCTACAGTATCTAACTTTTAAATAGAGTATTTTCTTAATATGGGATCTACAAGTTAATTGTAGTACACGTTAAAAACCTAACATCTGTATCAACCAAAATCGCAAGCGAGTATCTCTCTCCGTAATCTCTGTCGCAAACAGCCAAAATTCAAAAATTTCAGTCAAAAACTATAAACCGTAGCTAAAAAGAACAGACCCTTTAGCATCCAATACAGTGTCCAGCTGAAATGGAACTCTGTTTAGGGCCTGTTCTTTTGGTCATGGCTATGACTTTTAATGGCACATGTCTTTTAGGTTGTTTGTACGAGAGATTATAGAGTAACAGAAACTCACATGTGGTTTTTGCCAATATAAATGAAGTCAGTAAAGTATGTACTACAATTAACTAGTAGACTCTATGTACTACAATTAACTAGTAGACTCTATGTACTACAATTAACTTGCGGCTTGCTTGTATTCTAGTCAGATGAAGCTGCAAGCAACAAGGCGCATTGCCACTTGCCTCACACTTCGTCTTCTTCCCAAACATGTGCCAGATTATCAAAGACAACTCACAGGAGTCCACCGACACACAACATGCGCCACCAAATCTGTACTACCACCTCAAATACTGATGGAGATGCGTTTCACAGAGCATGCAGGTATCACCAAATGTTTACTTACGTAGCTTTCAGCACTGCCATCACTGGGACAGGTAGCCATCAAACATGACTACAGGAGAACATCGGTCCTGTTGTTTTCACCCGTATCACCATCGAGCATTGTTCCTGTTGTTTTCACACGCCACGACGTTGAATGACTGCGACAAATCACCCGTAGAAACTGTGACATTGCATGGTTAAAGAACAATTTAAACATTCCATACTGAAAGAAAAGACCACACATTTATTTGCCAAATATGGACCTGTTTGGTAACGGCTGCGGTTTATGGTTTTTGGCTGAAATTTTTAAATTTTAGCTGTTTACAATACATATTATGAAGAAAAAGATACTTATTTGTGATTTTGGATGGTACAGATGTTGAGCTTTTAACGTGTACATCGTTTAACTTGTAAACTCTGTTTTGAAAAAATATTCCGTTTAAAAAATAGATATTATAACAAAAATCAAAACCAGAAAAAGAACCTGCCCCTGTATCTGAGCAGTTGATCAGCCTTAACAATTTCATCCCAGGGCGGTGTTAGTGGCCTTGGTGGGTGTGTTTGGCCGAGCTGTCTCCTCTCCTTCTTGGAAGATGGAAGGAGTAAAGGGGGGGTGGCATCATTGAAGACCTGATAGTGATGCCTCAACGACTGGCCATACAATGCCTTAAAGCGAAGATCATAACCAAAGTTTAAGAGGGCACATACCACTGCCAAGAAGCCCTCTACTGACCACCATTCGTCTCCAACAAAGAACCAGGAACTCATCTCTCTCTTTTCTTGCCACAGCTAACATGGGCAAGGTGTGCTGCAGCAACGAGTCAGAGGAAGAGGCAGGCTTCAACCTCATGGGGTTTCTCGTCGCGGCCATCATCGCCTTGGTGCTGATGCTCCTCTGCACGCCACCCCGGCGTCGATCGGTCGCCATCTACCCTTGCTGTTGAGGTGAAGAAATCTCTCCAGTTGAGAGAAGCTTTCTGCTTCGAAGAATCAAAGATGTGCAGACTACAGAGCACATGTTTATGGGGAGCAGGCCAGGCGTTGGTTCCTGATTTTCAGTTCAGAAATAATTTCTACGAATTGTAATACTCATCCTAGTATAAGTCATGCTATTCATATATGAGGCTGTTCATCTGTAGCCTGATTTGGTAGCTTTGAAAAAAAAATACATATTATCAAATTTGTTAAGTTGGTATGCCTTGTCCCCCATCCCCCTTTTTTGTTCTTTGAGATTTTACTGATCATAACAGAGAATCGCAGGAACTGGCTTATCTTTTAAGACAGCTAGAATGTAATTAGCCGATACACAGATTCAGTGTTCTTCCCTGGTTGTTAAGTGGTTCTTTAGTGAGCCCAGAAGGATGCACGTCTTAGTGGCCTAGTGCAACTTCCAGTAGGAAAGCACTAAAGAAACAAGGTTCTAGTGTTACTTCAAGTAGGAAAGCACTAAAGAAACAAGGTTAGAAAATACTAAAGATTTGACCAAAGATCCTACACTTCTGGGCAGATCTGAAAAATCTACTCAGCAGTCTGAGGATAACCATTATTCAACTATTTGATTATCTGTTTATCATTTCAGATATTGTGATTGTGTGTCTTAAGAAGCAGCAACCGCAGCCTGATGTTGTTTTGCAATTCATGGTTCTCTTTCTCATTCTTTCTTTAGGCTCTTTTTTCTCGGCAGAATCTCAGCCTTCAGTGCACTTTATTCTTCTCTCTAGCCCTCTCTAAACTCTCCACAAGGGGATCTAGGCTAATACGGAATGTCATCTTTCTGAATTCCTTTTCTTTTGTATACACCTAGAGGCTACAGATTCAACAAGCTTAATGATCAAAGTAATCCAATGGAGATCCATGAAGTTCTCACTCATTGCAATACAAAAACCAGCTAAGCCATTTCTCATCTAGTTCATTAAGTGCAGCAATCTCTTCTTCAACCCATATCATTCACACTTCAATTTCTTTCATAATCTGAATTCTTAAGTGCTACCAGTAATTACTTCCTAAACAATAGTACATCTTGTGGAGACGGCTTGTTGTGACTGTCTTTGCAAACAGAGGAGCTAATGGAGGGTTGTCAATGCCATGAGCAAGGTTCCAAAAACTAACCGGAAATCCCGGTGACCACCGGGATGGAAAAACCGACGAAAAATCCTGATGGTTACAAATACACTTTTTAGGTTGGTTTAGCCTCTTTTTGCGCTAGATTATCTATTGTATGAACTAAATATGCATAAATATGCTAGTCTCAATATTTTGTGCTAGGTTTTCTTTATCTTTTCCTGGTTTTTAGCTGGTTTTCTGGTTTTTAAGTGGTTTTTTCGGTAACCAGACCGGTTACCGGTTTTCAAACCGTCCAAATTCAAAATTTGAAATATAAATTTCATCTAGGTTTTTCCGAGATTTCCGGTAACCGGCCAGTTACCGTTACCGGTCATCGGCCGGGAAAACCCCTGGTTCCGAGATTTGGAACCCTGGTCATGAGAATATGAGATAAACTAATCTTATATAAAAACTTTAATTCATGGCTGTGTAATAACTTAAGACTGTAAAAACTGCTTTGACAACATCAGAGTGCAGATAGAAAAATAACTTGTTGCACAGTACAAATGCACTTTCTAGTCACATGCAAATGACTTGTTGCACAATTCTACGACACCAGTTCAAGATTATCAGAAGCATGGGACTATGAAACATATGAAAGACTTCCTACCTTTTTCGTCGAATTAACCAACCATCCCAGTCCCATAACCTGCCCATGAGCTCCAAATCTTTCCATTTGAACTAAGTCAAATGATTAAACAGTTTGCCATAACCTGCCCACGAGCTCCAAATCTTCCCGTTTAAACTAAGTCAAATGATTAAACAGTTGAGCTTGCAAATAATTGTTACAGTGATCATCCGATTTATTTTTCACATAATCGGGTTCCCAGCGATGACAGGTTAGCCATATATCAAAAATAGTCTCTCTGGCTTGATTTCACTTTTGGCCATTGTGTTCTCCAGTTTGGATTAGATCCTTTGGAAAGAAAAGACAACGATGCTATTTAATTTGCACTATAACCTAGTCAATGACTCAAGGCAGCAGTGCAGCACAATACAGATTTGCATGTAACCACAAGTCTACAACAACTCCATAGAAGTTTTTGACTACTTGCCTCCCTTTTTTGTTTGTTTGTCTCATAGTTTCTTCCTTTTCTTCTTCCTACTGTTTTCTTGTTACTCTTTGGCTATTGAAAGCTAAGAGTTGATTTTTTTTTTGAATCTTGCTATGAGGTCCCATAGTTCATGTATTCAACATGTAACCCCACTCTACTATAGTTATATATGTGCTTGCAGCATATATTCTTTAGCAAGGATTCAAAAATCGGAAATGAGAAAAATATTGGACCCCTCTGGTAGGGGTTACCAGCTGGTTACCGTTTTTAAACCAGCTAAATTTCATCAAACAAAATTCAAACTCAAAATTTAAATTTGGCCGGTTTTCGAGCTTATTCATATTGGCTTTTTCTTCTGACTTCTGCCTGAACAAGTCAGAAGCTAATATGAACACCTGGCTTCCCGAAGCGGTTTCTCCACTCCTCTCGCTCCCGTCTCGCTTCGGGGATAAAATAGAGGGTTACAAACGTATTACGCACCACACTCCTCTCGCTTCTGTCTCGCGCACGCATGGTCGAGGTCGACTAGAGGGGTGAATATGTGGTTTTAAAATTTTCTTTGGCTAAAACCGATTTTATAATACGGAAGCGTAAATCAAATCGGTTTTGCACAATGAAGCCCTAAAACATCTAGTTTCATCTAAGTGCACCAACACCTTATGTCTATGTTAAGATTTGCAATTCTGGGGTGACAAATAATCTATTCAATTATATCAATATAAATTATTTGAATATAGATTGAGCACAAAAGCAAGGTTATTAAGTCAGTAAGTCGAGTCGAGTCACCAAGGGACTGACTTGCCGACGACTACTTGTCGACTTGCCAGCATATCACCCTTGGATGATAGCAAATTAAACAGAGCATGAAATAAACAAGACTTGAACAAATTAAAAGCATGTTACCCCATTGTTTGTATAGTTGAATTATTGAAGTGTGAAAAACCCAAGAGCTAGTTCCCACACTGGTTGAAGCACCAAATCCTTGTAATATACATGTAGATTTATATACATCAACACATAGACATTAAAATCACTATGGATTTAAGAAGCCGTTTATTATTTACATGTATATTCCTCGTAGTAGTAGCATTTTCATCCAAACGTGGTCTTTTGTTCTCAACATGAACTTTGTATGATACATAATAGTAGTAACAAAAATTAAGCATAATAGAGCAAAAGTGAATCAAACAACACTCCATAACAAGTTAACGACAATAGAGTTCCAAAGTCCAAACGGTATTGCCATGCTAGGTCTTTGGACTTTGTCGCCTTCCGCTTAGGATCCTTTGATGGATCATACTGCTCCCTGCTCTCGGTCGTCAGAGCTTGCTCAGACATGATTTCTATGCAAATCAAGAATGAATGGAATTAATGGACATATTGATTATTGAACAATGGTACTTGATGCTTGTAACATCCTAAAAATCAAGGTTCTGAAAATTGTGTAATTTTTTAAAACTTTTTGGGATGCAACTTATCTGCATTTGGATCTTGAACAATGGTACTTGATGCTTGTAACATCCTAAAAATCAAGGTTCTGAAAATTGTGTAATTTTTTAAAACTTTTTAGGATGCAACTTATCTGCATTTGGATCTCGATGGATTTTTTTTCCTGATTTTTGGTTGAGGTTCCAATAAATAAGAATTTATGGAAATAAAAATCTTCAATAAAAGGTGCAAATAATAAGAATTAAATCCAAATTACAAAATAAATATGATAAGATGTTCTAGTAATTAGGGCAAAGGATTTTTTTGCTGAAGTCCTGATAAAGTAAAGCCAGCTGAGAAGTACTGAAAATTTAAAATATAAGCAAAAATGCCATAAAGAAAGAAAATAGTTAATCTGGAAATCAAAATCTAAAATAAAATACTGACCATAAAATTAAAAAAATTACGAGTATGGGCACATCAAAATTTAAATAGAGTAAATCCCGAAATTAGAATTAGTTGCAAAATCCACATGATTTATGGGAAAGCAAATTAAAGTTGGTCTCATTGCCATCCCAAAAACTTAAGTAGCATGGTGGGAAATTAGGGTTCAAGGAAAAAATCCTAACTCAAACCAAAGTTTAATGTAAAATGGCCCTACCTTGAATTAGCAAAATAAATCAAAAGATAAATTGAAAATGGTTAATAATTTAGTGAATAGTAAATTAAACATTTGGGCTTGGCCCATTGGGCTTAACCCAAATTTTCCCTAGCCGCTAGGCCCTATGGCTCGGCCCCATCCAGCCCAGTTGCAGCTGCTATGTCAGCGTGCGCCCTAGCGTGTTCCAGCTCGCTCTATGCGTGCCCATGTCTGCTATGGTCCAACACCACGCCACCTCCATGAGCGGCACACAGCCCGCCCGTCGGCGTCTCCGCGGCGGCCGGTCTTGTCGTCATCCCTCCTTTCCCCTGGCTCACCACCCTCCCCTCTCCTCTGCCACCGTAGTGCTACAGCGTGCATCACCACACGACCCGCCCCATGGCAGTGCCACCAAGTCCCCACCACCCTCATGCAAGCCGTGCCCTGCCTCGCCCGCGCTGGCCCTCTCTTCCGCCTCGCTCTCGCGCCAGTGAAGCCTTCCTCTCCCCTTCACTCGACCGAAGGACGGTGCCATGACGCGCTGGACAGTCACCCATGCCCTTCGCCCACGCACGCCATCGAGGATAAGCTTTCGAAGCAATTAACTCATTTGAATGTGAGTGTTTGACTTTAAATTAATTACTAGTAAAATTACATATCCAGTTGTCATTAATTATCCAACCACTAACACATAATGAAGGAAATAGATTATTCAATCTTTCCCCTTTTAAGTAATTAATGACAACCTAATTGCAAATGATTAAATTTAAATCAACATGAGTATATATGAACCACACAAGCTTTATATACTTAAGGGA
The DNA here is from genome assembly GCA_036346245.1 of Bonia amplexicaulis. Classification (NCBI taxonomy): domain Eukaryota; kingdom Viridiplantae; phylum Streptophyta; class Magnoliopsida; order Poales; family Poaceae; genus Bonia; species Bonia amplexicaulis. Next base: position 6,610,356 of record CM070748.1, read on the forward strand.
TACATTTTAAAATAAAGATCGTCAATATCTGTGGATGAAAAAGGATCAGTACTAATGAAACCTCAAAATATAGAGTGAACTCCCTCTAAATGTGTGCATGCAAGAATGTGCAATAAAATATATGTATATATTCAAGTTAGACTTTTGGTGAAATTCAACCTATATTTTAGATCTAAGGAATACAACAAGATATAGAAATATGATGTCAAATGCATACTCCATGATTGTCACCTTTTCATCGAAATGAGACTAAACAATATCATACTCAATACACGAGTTACTCTCTTACTTCTTTCAGCCACTATGTACCTCGTTCTAAAAGCCATTTCTTTCAGTCACTATATAACACCCCAAATTCTAGGGCATGCAAAAATAAGAGAAAATTCAAACATTTTGAATGCATTTTGTTTCCTTGGCTTTTTACTGGAGTCTCTTTGGAAAAATTTGATTTTCAAAAATCAAATGTGAATTGGAATGCAATTCAAATTGAATTCAAAATAAAAACATAAAAAGATTGGCATGAGAAGATGTATGGTGGAAATCTTTTCCAAAGCTCACAAATAAATCCATGGCACTGAAAATTAATATTTACTCATGATCTTGGACTTGTTCAAAATAAATAAGTGTACTTAAATACAAACAGAAACATTCTCAGAATTTACAAGAAAAATCCATAGCTGGAAAAGTTTTGATAAAATTATACAATCATCTACATAGCACCAAGGACCTCCACAAAAATTTTCAACAATTTTGAAGCTTGTTCAACTATAATTTTAATGCAAATTTGAACTCAAGCCGGTTCAATCAAAACTCAGTCGAATTTCAAAAATTTCAAAGGAACTTCAAGGCACCAAGTTATCCTTGGGCTTGCTCGGCCCAGCCCTATCTTTTCTCTCTTGGACCCGGCCCATTTGGCCATTGGTTTGGCCTGGTACGACTCGTGACGCTAGACACACACTGGACGCACTCCGCACATACCCTCACCTCGCCATGCGCGCTCTGTATCAACACACAACGCGTCATGCACGCCCATGCCGCCTTGCGCCACGTCGACGTGGCCAAGCCCTGCACCCTCCTTTGCTTCACGCGATTCTTGGCTTTGCATCGCGCTAGCACCAAGCCATCATCACCCTACTCCGTCACCACCACCGTGCGCCCAATGCTCGCCGCGCCCCCTTCTTCTCTGCCGCGCCGCTCCATCTTGTCTCAGCCCAGACCATGCCATCCCATCGCCTTTGATCCATGCTGCGCCTGCTAGCCCTCCCTTGAGTCGTGTGCCCACGACTGCGCCCACTGAACAAATCACCATTGTGCCCTCGTTGGATTCCCCGTTGAATCACTGCTCAGCTGAAGAACGCCATCATGGCTCACAAACGGCGTAGCTTCTCCCCTCCTATAAATTGGTGCACCGACTTTGCCTCATCCCCACACAGCTCCCCTCCTTTTCAATTGAGCCCTAGTGCCCTGAGCCCCTTTTTTTTGTCTCTGCCTTCGGCCGAAGCTCCGTCGTTGACAAAACTCGAGCACCGAGGCGAACCCTTCTGATTCCTTACGTCAGGAGCTCCATCCGAAGACCCTGAGGCCGCCTTGACCACCGCCAAGCAATCCCTCCCTCTAGTGAGTTGCCGACGAAGACCCCTTCTCCTCCGCCACCCTCTCCAACGCTAGCCCACTCCGCACCGCCTCAAGCACCGCCGTCACCCTAGGTGAGCTCCTCTACACCCATAGATATTCTCATATCATTGAATTGGGTTCTGGCTCGCCGTAGAGTCATTGTGCCTTGCTCAGCCGCGCGATGCCGCCTAGGCTCGCTGTCGTTCGCCACCGTCGCCGAATCAAGCCGCACCAACCCACCACCAGGTGCGAAAGGGCCCAAGCTTCCCATTTTTTTACCATGGTTCAAACTCTCGAGCTCCCCCTTGTCGGCGACGAGCTGCACCGTGCTTGGGAGGAAGACGACTACTATAGCGGTGTAGGGATTGTTCATATTGGCTTTTGCTTTCTAAAGTAGAAGCCAATACTTTTCGTTTTCATGTATTGTAACATACTTTGTATTTTATTATATCACAATTCTGTAAGTCGCATGGCGGTCCGAATGTTGTAGTACTTTCGTTGCACCATCTTTCTTACATAACATACCACTATTCATCAGTCATTACTATTCATCAGCCGCTTCTATTAGCCACTACTATTCATTATCCACCACTATTCATCAGCCGCAGCTAAAAGTCATAAGCAAAAGCCAATATGAATAGGCCCGTAATTAGATTAGCATGCTAATGCACAGTGGTTAGTTAGTTAACAGCCACTGACAACACCCCCTATTATTAAGTTATCCCTTGACTTAATGACGGTGGGCCCAACCATGTTAAAAATATGTTAAACCGATTCGTTTTAGTTGAAGACACTGACTTGTGGGCCCGTGTTCCTATAGCTACAGTATAGGAACCCCACACGTCAGCCTCTCAGCCTTTTTCCTTTAAGAAATAATTCAAAATCTTAATTAATTCATGGGCCCCACATGTCAGATCTCTCTCTCTCTCTCTCTTCTTTTTCTTGATTTAATTTCTGAATGAAACTTCAAACTACTCGTTCTCACTCGTCCGAACTCTAAGTTTAGTGATTTGTCTCTAAATTTTTCTAAAATCATGCTCTACCCAAATATGCAAAAATATTTAAGCTGACTCTGTTTAGATTTATTTGGTTCTTATTTGTATTTATCTGAATTTTATCGAATAGATACCTGCGAGTCGGAACTTTGCAAAATCTCTTTCGAGCAATTCTCTGAGCAACAAGAGCAAGGCAAGCACCCCCTTTGACCATTTTGATCCTACTATATCAATTCTTGTATATTGTCTGCAAAATCTATTATGTATGCATGTATGTTTCCTTAAAATTGCTATATTATGGGTAGCGGTAATTATGTCCGCTTGTATGTATTGAACTGCCTTGAAAATTGATATCCTTACTGTTGTAACCTTAGGACATGATTTAGACAGTTGCCAATGTCATCTTGGGTATATTACATTGAGTATATGGTCTAAATGCTTAGCCACGCATTAGTTTTCATTAAGTTCGAACTTTCGACAAAAACTTATGCGTGGGCATTGATGGTTTCAATAATGCTGGACAAGAGGAGGAACCTATGTTAATTTGATACAAAATAAAATGAAAAACTTAGTTTTTATACGCGGATGAATTATATGATAAACTGTCAAATGTAAGAAGAAATCTCGTATATAGATATGGGGAGATTGTCATCTGGGTCAATTAAGAACCGAACACTATTACCGCATATTTAAGTCTAACAATACAGCCACATGTGTTATATGGACTCTAGCTTTAACTAATTAAGTTGTCTAGGTTTAACCTTGCGTTTTGGTCAGTACAGATGAAGTGAGAGCATTCCAGTTAGGTTTGCTCGTAGGGGCTTCCTTCACAAAGGTGTTGGGACCAAAACTTGCTAATACAATGATGAATACTCACTTTGGGGAAGGACACACCTAAGTGAGGATCTGTCATTCAGCTCACTTGGGGGAAGGATACGCCCAAGTGAGGGTTTGTCCTTTTAGCTAGTGCAATGTTAGGACTAGATGACCTAAAGGCTATATGATAATCACTCTCGTCACACGCCAAAGGAAGCGTAAAGTTGCCGACAGTATATTTGATTATCCTATGTAGGTAAAAGTTGTACAACATCTCAAGAGTATTAAAAACTATTTAAATAGTTGTGCTCGCTGTTATGAGCATGCTTGGATGCAGCCACAATAGGTATACTTTTTCTTTTTAAAACTATTTTACTGAACATAATGGGGTGGTATGTACGTCTAAGCGTGTGCCGAACCCATGGGTGGGAATCATGCGACAGCAAATGTATATGATTTACTATTATTAAAGTTACATAAACATTATTTCCTTACATGTCAAATTCTCTTTACAATTCCGTTACAAATTACTACTTATTGATATTGCAAATAAATCTCGATTCGTGCTGAAAGTAACTTAGCATAGAGCATCGTTCATTGTTAGTCTTGTATACATATGTACAATATTATGATACACTACAAATTTTACTGAGTACACAATATAATCAATCTTGCCTAAATTATTGTTGATCAGAGAATAAAGAAGGATATATGCCAGACGATGTGTGCTTTGCTCTAGCTCTAGGGAATTTGACGATGGGTTTTTCTAGGGCCTAAGCCTCAGTTGGTTGCCTGTAGAGTATGGTGGCATACCACTACATGCTTTTGCTTATTTACTTGTCTTCCGTTGCACTTTACTCTTGCCTCTGATATTTATTTGGACGGTCTGATCTATATTGTAAACTTTACTATGCATCACTTATATATCACCCTTTTGTTATAAATTAATTGTATGCGATGTGTATGGATGTAATCTCGATGTTGTGAATGTGTATACTAGCCACTGATCATGAGACTAGTACATAACACATACGGTGATTACGGGTATTCCATGCCCAGGGTCCTCACACACTGCTATTTATTTTTAGCCAAAAACCACCAGTCACAGCCAATATGAACACCCCTTTAGCCGGTTACCGCCAGAATTACAATTACTGCTCATCAATTTAAATTCAAATTTTAAAATTTAAATTTAGAACTTTTTTGGACCGATATTTTTTTTACTAGTTTGGCTACCAGGTTACCGCCGATTTTTTATCCTTGTTCTTTAGTTACAGAAATTGATGGACCAATATTATGCAGTAGAAAACGCAGTTATAAACACCATGGGAAAATGAAAATAACAAATATTAAACATAACTTACCACCAAAAAATGTTTATAAGTAATTTACACATCACGAGGCTTTATTATTTATATAAGAATATCTGCCAATAGTTTACAACTTTACATGGTTTCATAATTTCATCCATCTCTATGGTTCCTTTTACATCAAAGCAGTGACACTGGTGACAAGGACATCAGCATCAAAACACAAAGGGCAAACATATTTACAAAAAGCACAGCCAGCCAGGTACAGATGGTTTGCTTACTTTTAGTTCACTTATCTATGTCCACCAAACTGACCTGGAGACGAAATACCTCGTGAACAGAACCACGGTTAAGAACGGCTAGAACTTCTGCCCCCTCGGACATGGTGAGCGCGCTCAATGAAATTTTGTGAGACTCATATTCATCAGGCAACAGGAAACCATAGAACCACCTACCAAGCTTGAGCAAGCTCACACACTTTCCTTTGTGCCACTTGACGAGCTTGAACTGTTTTATCGACTTCATTTGGCTGAAACAAATTAACATTTGAGTGTCAAAACCTCATTTTATGAGCAAATTAAAAATTGGGTTAGATCATTCGAGTCAAAATATCTGTTATCCACCAAAATAAACATTTAGAAGGCTTGAAAACTCATCCATTTAAAGCTTTCTGTTGCTGACAATCCATTTAAAGCTTTCTGATGCTGACAACTGTATATTATCTGGTGTTTTCTTTGAGTTTTCTATTTGAGGTATTGGGACACATCAATGTATCATATATATAATATAAAGTGCATCAGAGATATGTTTATATGTCATATGTGACATAATATGGCATGCCTGTGTACAGGGACAGCTAATTACTCATTAGTGTGTGCATGGGCTGCTAATCAACACACGAAGTGCTTTAAGCAAATAGAAGTTTCCAGAATAAAGCTTTATCATAGTGTAACATAGTGAGGCACTCTGAATCTAACTATTGTTGAATTCTGGGAGGAAGAATTCTGGGAAGAAATATACAAAGATTTTGAGGGCCAAAATAGGGTGTTGACATCTGAATGATATAGCTGTCCATACAAGGTAATAAGGTATGTTACTTCAATAAAGGCAATGAGGAATGGCTCCATTTGATGGATAAGTCTCTGTGTTTGCCTGGTGCTTGTGGGGCTGCAGCACATGGTGGTTTTGCTGCCCTTCAAGGACAGCATCTTGACTAGCATCTAGGACAGCATCTTAACTAGCATCTAGGACAGCATCTTAACTAGCATCTAGGACAGCTTGACTAGCATCTAGGACAGCATCTTAGACTAGCATCTTAGCATATGCTTGGCTGGTTAACAGCCTATAAATTTGTATCCCCAACCCCTCAGATTGGCATGGCATTGTGTGCGAAATAAAACTAGAAAATTGCCCCATCTCCAAGTGTCATCCTCTCGATGAGAGTAAAGATCTTGCTATCACCAAGAGCAAGAATCCAGCGACTAACAATTGGTATCAGAGCTACACTATCCTGTAGCCTGAGCATCTCCTGCTCAATCCCTTCTCCTGCGTCGCTTCCAGCCTCGCAGTAGCCCCAACTAGCGGCGGCGGCTCATTGCCTCTGCGCCACTCTTCCCCGCGTTCGAGACGGCGCGGCTCATCGAGGCGCCTCTCTCCACGCAGCAGTCCCCCGGTGGCGCGCCATGTCCGCAGGACAGTCTCAGCACTCGGTCGCCTCGAGCACGCGGCGGCGGCAGGAAGCCGAACTCGCGTGGCGAGAAAGCGAGCGGCGGCGGCAGACAAAGCTGCGGCGCGAAAAAGCGTCAAGGCGGTGGTAATGCGGCGGGCGGCGGCGGCGGAGGAGGTGGAAGCGGCGGCGGCGGCGATGCAAAGGCGGCGGCAGCGGAGGTCGAGGTTCGCAGCGGCAACGGTAGCTCCATCTCGCGATGACAGCGCCAACGCAGACCTTGAGCTGCTGGAGAAGGAGGCAACGCGAGGCGGCGGCGCGATGGGCGGCCGCGACGCCCACGAGCGCGCGGCGGCCCGACAGCGGCGGACGCGGCGCTCTGGAGGAGGCACGCGCGGCGGCGGCGTGACGGTCGACGGAGAGCGCGGCCTTCACAGCGACGCAGCTCTCTCCCGGTTCGATCGTGGTCACCACGAGTACCAGTGTCGTCGGGGCGTCGGCCCGGCGGCGGTGGCCTACCTCACCAAGACCAACTACGTCGAGTGGGTCTGCGGTGATGAGGTAAAGCTCAGTGCGGCATATGTGGGATGCGGTCCGTGCGGCGACGTCGACTACAACCAGATCGACGGCGCCGGATGCTCTCATCGCTGCAGTCCCGCCCGAGATGCGCTTCTCGCTTACTAACAAGCGGATCGCCAAAGAGGCTTAGGGCGCCATCGCCGCAAAGACGCATCGGCGGCCGACCGCGCCGCAAATCTACATTACGGTCACTACGCAGGGGTGGGAGAACACAGCCTTCAAGCCGGTGAGGGCGTTGATGACTTTGCTCTCGTCTCAACACTCATTGCGTAAGATGGTGCGGTTCGGCGACGACACCTACGGCGAGGAGAGAGCGTGGAAAAGCTCTTCCATTGCGTCCCGAGAAGTACAAGCGGATGGCTCGCTTGATCGAGTCTCTGCTAGACCTCTCCACGATGACGATCGAGGCGTTGGGTCGCCTCAAGGTCGTTGGCGATGATGAGCCACGGCGCCTCTCGGGACCCGTCACCATTGGCGGAAGCTCCTCCTCGCTCGGGAGCAGGTGGGCGCGGCCAGGTGGCAGGAAGAAGGGAGCCTTCTTCCACGACAGTGACGCAGCGTGGCAAGCGCGCAAGCAGCGCAAAGACGCCTGAGCGGGGCGCGAGGGCGTCTTAGGGTGATGACCGTGGGCGCCAGTGGCGCCACCGGCAAGCAAAGCCGACGCGAGCGACTCTTGCCACAAGCTGCGGCAAGCTCGGTCATTGGGCCAAGGATTGTCGGCGACCACGACGCGCCAGCCCACGTCGTCGCGGAGAGGAGGAGGCGGTAGGCTCATTCATTGCTCATGCGAGCATCGAACTACCTCCAGCGACCCGCGCAATGACTCTCCTCCACCTTACGAGCCAAAAGCACACGCCTCCTCGGCGGCGGTTAAACAACGACAAGACCGACGGGTGGTGCCTCGACACCGCGCCACCCACCACATGACCGGCGGCGGAGTTCTTCTCGAGCTCGACTCAGCGTTCGAGGCACCGTCAAGTTCGGCGACGCCTCGCCGTGGAGATCAAGGCGTCGGCTCTGTCGTCTTCGTCGCCAAGATCGGCGAGCACCTACCGCTCACCGGTGTCTACTACATCCCCGCGTTGAGGAACTCCATCATCAGCTTGGGACAGCTGGATGAGAACGGATCGCGCGTGGAGATCGAGCACGGGGTGCTGCGCATCTGGGATCATCGCCGCGGCTCCTTGTCAAGGTCAGCAGAGCAACCGCCTCACGTCCTTCACGCGCAGTGGCGCAACCTTTGTCTTGCGACCGCCGCGACGATGGCGCTTGGAGGTGGCACGGCGTTTGGGCACCTCAACTTTGAGGCCCTAAGGCGGCTCGGCGGCGAGAAATGGTGCGGGGCATGCCGCGCGTCGACCACGTGGGCGCTTCTGCGACACTGCGTCCTCACCAAGCCGCGGCGGCCCTTCCTCGCCAGCGAGCTTCGCGCCAAGGAGAAGCTGGAGCTCGTACACGGTGACCTCTGTGGCCCCGTGACACCGGCTACACCTGGAGGCCGGCGCTACTTCCTCCTCGTCGACGACGTGTCCCGCTACATGTGGGTCATCCCGCCGGCGTCAAAGCGGCATGCGGGCGCCATCAAGCGTCTTCAAGGCTGCTGCGGGCGGCGAGCGCCGCAAGCTTCGGGTCCCACGCGGACAACGGCGGTGAGTTCACGGCGGCCGAGTTTGTTTGCGTCTTCGCCGACGAGGATCCATCGTCACTTCTCCGCCCGTACACCACGCAGAGCACGCGTCGTCGAACGCCGCAACCGTGACGGTGGTGGCCACCGCCCGCGCCTCCTCAGCGAGAGGGATGCCAGATTCTCATCGGGGAGGCGGTGATGACTACCGTCCACTTGCTCAACCGCTTCCCCACCAAGGCCGTCGACGGCAAGGCGCCATCTGAGGCTCGGCACGGCGCAAGCCGCGGTGAACCACCTCCGTGTCTTGGTGCCGCGCCTTCGTCAAGGAGCTCAACCACGTCGGTAGCTCGGCGGCCGGGAGCACGCCAGGGTCTTCATCGGCCACGCGGGGGCGCCAAGGCCTCTGGCGTCCTCGACCTGCGACACGGCGTGCGCATCACGCGTGGCGTCGTGTTCGACGAAGGCGGGCGGGCGTGACGGGCAAGATGGTGGATGACGGCCGACTCGATGACCGGCGATTTCATCGTCGACTCGTCCACCGAGGAGGCGGGGCCAGCCACTCGTCTTCACCGAGCTCGCCTACCCACCGCCTCGTTCGCCACCACCTCCGGCGAGTCCTTCACCACCGCCACTCGGCAAGCCCACGAGCTCTGGCGAGTCCACCGCCAAGACCGCCGCCACGCCTCGCTCTCCTACACCCGCACCTACTCCTTCAGGCTCGGCATCGGCGGCTTGCCCACGACGGCGGCAAGACGGTGGAGTTCGCCATCCACCGTCCAACGACGAGGATCACATCGACGCCTACCACGGCGGCGAGCCTCTGCGCGCCACTGCATCGTGGGCGACCTCCTCGGCGAAAGCAACAGACTGAATCGGCGCAGCAGCGACTTCAAAGCGGCCGCACCTCGCACAAGACGACGGCGAGCCTCGTTCCTTCGCCGAGGCGGAGAGAGACGCGGCATGGCGTGCTTGCGATGCGAGGAGGAGATGGGCGCCGTCGAGCGAAACAAGGCGTGGGGCCGGCCGATCTTCCACCCCCCACCACCGCCATCTCTCTCAAGTGGGTCTTCAAGCTCAAGAAAGACGAGGCCGGAGAGGTGATCAAGCACAAGGCGCGCCTCGTGGCACGTGGCCGTCCGGCGGGAGGAGTCGACTTCGACGATGCCTTGGCGCTGTTGCGGATGGAGTCCGTCGTCTCCTGCCCTCGCAGCCCAGAGGGGTGGTGCGTCCATCACATGGACGTCAAGTCCGCTTTCCTCAGCGGTGACTTGAAGGAGGAGGTCTCGTCACTTGTTGCGGGATTCATCATCCCGGCAAGGAGAGCAGGTCCTCACTGCGCAAGGCCCTCACGGCTTCGGCGAGCACCGCGAGCTTGAACGCCAAGTCGACTCCACCTCAAGCAAATGGGATTCCAGCAGAGCTCCACGAGGCCGCGGTCTCGGCGAGCAAGGAGGCAATGCCACATGATAGGCGTCTCGTCGGCGACCTTGTGATCACCGGTACCAGGAGGAGGAGATCGAGGCATTCAAGGCGGAGATGAAGGCCACCTTCCGGATGGCGACCTCGGGCCCTCTCCTTCTACCTCGGGATCGAGGTCCACCAGACGACTCAGCATCTCTCTTCGCCAGACCGCCACGCCAAGCGCATCGTGGGTGGGCGGCCTCACCGATCGCAACCCACCCCACACCCTATGGAGGAGAGGTCAAGTCGAGTCGTGAGAGTACGGCGGAGGAGGTGGGCGCGACGCAAGATCTGCGGCGCATTGTGGGCGACCTTCGCTACCTTGTCCACACGCCGACCGGACTTGGCGTTCACCGTCGGCTCGTCGGTAGGTTCATGCAATGACCGACGGCGGAGCACCAAAGCAGTAGTGAAAAGGATCCTCCGCTACGTCGCGGGCACCTCCGACTCGGCTTGCACTACCCAAGGTGCCCGGCGCGACGCACTTCATCGGTGCGGCGGACAATGACCACGCCGGCGACATCGACACGAGCAAGAGCACCACGGACGTCAGACTTCCTCGGCAAGTGTCCGATCGGTGGCGATCGGTCAAGCGGCGGTGGTGGCTTTGTCTAGTCTGAGGCGGTACATTGCGCCCACTACCGCTTCTACTCGGGCTCGTGGTGGCTCGGTTGCTGGCGATCTCCTTGGCGAGACGCGAGGCGATGAGAGCTTAGGGTGGACAACAAGTCCGCCTTGGCCTTGGCGAAGAACCACATCTTCCATGAGCGCAGAAGCACATCCGGGTGAGGTATCACTTCATCGGTCTGCTGGATGAAGGAGTGTCCGACCAACTACATCAACACCCAAGACCATTTCCGACTTCGACCAAGTCTCTTGGGCGGATCAAGTTCTAGGAACTTCGCGCCAGGATCGGGATGGCTCAGATTCCTCACAAGGAGACACACAAGACTTAGGGGGAGAGTGATGGATAAGTCTCTGTGTTTGCCTGGTGCTTGTGGGGCTGCAACACATGGTGGTTTTGCTGCCCTTCAAGGACAGCATCTTAACTAGCATCTGGGACAGCATCTTGACTAGCATCTAGGACAGCTTGACTAGCATCTAGGACAGCATCTTAGACTAGCATCTTAGCATATGCTTGGTCGGTTAATGACCTATAAATTTGTATCCCCAACCCCTCAGGTTGGCATGGCATTGTGTGAGAAATAAAACTAGAAAATTGCCCCATCTCCAAGTGTCATCCTCTCGATGAGAGTAAGGATCTTGCTATCACCAAGAGCAAGAATCCAGCGACTAACAGCATTATCTTTCTTTAGCAACAAAATTACAAATCTATTAGTGTAAAGTTCTTGGGACATAAGAGCATGTAACCATAAGAGAAGCTCAACGAGGAAATCAGGAATGCATCACTCACCAGTATATGCAAACATGCAATTGAGTAGTGCAATCCAATTAGATTTATTATAGCACTGTGATTCCTTGAGAACAAGAAAAACTGGACATCGATAAAACCTATATCATTCAAGGCCAAATCAGCAATCGCTTTGAGATAATATTCAGCTTCAAGTGACCCATTATGTGAGCTTCTCTCCACAAATTCAACCACACTAGAGATAGCAACAGCAGTTCTTTTGTGATGGTTAATGTAGAGCGCTTTCCATCTCTGCAGCACAAGTTATACCTAAATGTAAGCTTAATCTGTCATGTTTTGGGCAATCAAGGAGCACATGAATGCGATTACAAAATAGACTGGAAAAAAGGATACAGTAGTTCAACTCCGATGTCAGTTTCATTTTGTACAACACACTTTGAAAAAGAACAAATTAACCCTAAAAACATCCTAATGTCCCCTAAAGACATCATAGCCTTATAAATAAGGGAAGTACCATTCTAGTCGTGCAACTTTGGGGTATAGTCCATTTTAAGCTGGCCTTAAACTTTCAACCAAACTAATTAGTCTTCTGAATTTTTATGGCTAAGAGACCAGCAAAAGAGACCTAACAAAATGTGAGGGAAAGGAAGCTTGGAATACCAATTGGTTCCACACAAGAGGTGAGCTTTAAGATGGGCTTCTTGTGTGCTTTAAGATGAGCTAGAAACCAAAATCAAGGGTCATCATGACATCATCATACTTAATCTAAAAACTAATGCATTCATGAAAACAAATGCTGAACAGTTAATTGGTCTCAACCAAAAGGCCAATAATTAAAAATAACTACAAAGTTAGGAACAATTTTGGTGTTCCGCAAAATACATCTTAATAAGGTACTACGATTTTGTCATAATAAAATCATGAACGAGACAACAAGAACAGATGGTAATATTTTATAATCAGTGTATCATGCATACTGAGGGAACATGTTGCTGGAACGCTTCAGCATGTCAGCTCACCTTGCCAAGATGAGCTGCTATCCTTAAGCTGACTTTGCGGTAGACTAACTTAAGGCATCTTCCTTACTAATCCAGCGAGACATCCTGAAATCTTGAACCTAAGTGTTCTTGTTTCAAACCAAAACTTCAAAATATATCTTATGTTTCACTTTATTATGTCTTTATGTTACACTTGTAAACAGAATTTTTATTATTTTTCTTTTCTCCCTTTTGTTAGGACCATAGGGTGAGCAGTTGAGCACCAACAGTCCACAGTTTCAGTAAGGAACTCATGAGCTGTCCTACTATTGTATCCCAATGAACAAATAGTTTCTTAATTGACAAAAAAGAATGAAATTAATCTCACATCAATTTATGTAGAGAATCTAACATCAGAAAACATGTCTTCAGCAGCACGAGTGACAAGACCAAGCATTTACATCCAATTTATTACTTATTATTCAGCTTAAATCCCCCTAGAACTTTGAATTTAAGCAGAAAGATTAAGTTGGGATAAATAAGTAGGCATGGTAACTTTATTCTACTCAACCTGGACACCGGAAGCCCTTTCCCCTCCTCCTGCCACCACCGCCGCCGCTGTGGCCGGCCAGCGGCGGCGGAAGAGGCCCTCCCACACGCAGTCTGCGTCGCAGGCGCGGCCCCAGGATCGTGAGCATCCGCCGAGCGCGCACACGTCGGCCTCCTGCGGACGGTTCGAGGCAGTCGAGTCAACGAGCGAACCATATATTTCTGAGAGAGAGAGAGAGAGAGAGAGAGAGAGAGAGAGAGAGGTGTAGGCGCGCACCTGAAGGCGGGATGCCACGGCGAGGGCGATGTCCTCGGGGAGGTCGGCCCACCTCCCCTCCGTCACCGGCGACGGCGAGAGCTCCATTTCGACTCCCGCCTCTCTCTGCGACTGCGACTCTACCAAAGAAGTGGCAGCTTCTTAACTACAGTTTGTCCCTAACTATCGAGCTTGAGTTAGATCCGAGCTTGATCTCGGCTCGAGTAGCTCCGTTTTGATAATAATTAAAATAATTTATTATATACTATTTTTAATAATAAAGAAGTTTTAAGTTCGAATTCGGCTCAGTAAACTCGATAACAATTAAAATAATTTAAATATATATTAATTTTCAATAATAAAAAAATTTGAACTCGAATTTGAATCGAATAAGATCGATAAAAATTAATATGTATCTCTATTTAAACTTAGGTTCACGAACTATTCGAGGTCGTCTCGGTGAAGTTCACAAGTTCGAGATTAAACTCAAGTTTGACTCATTTAAAATTCGAGCTGAGTTCAAATTGAATTTAGAATGAGCTGTACTCAAGTAGCTTACGAGGTTGAACTTTTTTTCGATAAATGGGTGAGATATTCTGGATCCTTTGCGGCCGCGTGACTCACCCAAGTGCCATGTGGAAGGAGGAGAACCAAGGTAGTAGGTACCGGGATTCTCTGTGGTCGTCCCGGTGGATCCGTTTGAGGTTACACCCGATCCCGGCCGAGGCAGCCTTCCTCGTCAATGCTCATTTGGCCCAAAGAAGTACGACCTACATCACCCAACGGCCTCAACCAGGTCGAGTAGGCCCAATTGCAGTGCCACAGAATCTCAATTTGAAGGCAACCAAGAATAGTTAAGTGCTTCATGTTATGGTTTCAGTTTTATTTAAGCGTGCATTTATTGGGAAAACATGTGTCAGTGCTATATGAGGTCCTAGATGCTCTCTTAAATTCCTAGTGTGTGGTACATGTGTATACGTATGTGTGCGTGTGTAGCATGTGTGGTGTGTGTTCTCCGTGTGCTCTCTCAAAAGTTTTTGATGAAATTCATCTCACAACTCTGGGATAAAGACACTGACTTTTCATTCTTATTGGTACACTGACTTTCCATTCTTAATGGCACTTTATATTCGTTGGGACAATGGAAATGTTCCAAAAACCCTCAAAACAAGTTCTCACATGTGTGACGTTGCTATGTGCACGTTAATTTCTAAGGAGAAATCAATGATGAGATCCACAATTGAGTAGGAAAACTTATTCTCTTGTTTTCAGATGCTTCCACACAATTCTCGAAGAGAGGAAAATCGGCAAGATAAAGAATTTGGGAGATTTCATATTTGTCACATCGACAAACGAGACAGAATCTGTCGATCATCTTGCAACACAAATTTGGCATCCAAAAAGGCTTTAAATGGACCAACCCATAACTACAAAGTTGTACATCTCTTCAAGTAGTTCAATTTAGAGTCCTCATTGATTTAATTTAGAGATCATACATGGAAGATATACCATATGCGGATAAAGAAAGCGAGTCATATAAGGAAAAGAATAATATAATTCATAGTCTATCTCTAATACCCTTAACACCCTCATCAAATGCAAGACGTATGCAATAGCATTGCATTTGAAAAAGAGTTAACACTACAACAAGAAAAACCCGAAGTCTGAGTCTTTATAATGTCATCGTTGTGTGTAGCTTTTAAATAAACTGTCAAATCAAGCTGAAAAGGAATAGATAGGAGCATGATGGCGCAGATCGAATCCCAAGATGGCGGCGGCACAGTACACAAGGTGCAGAAGACGTGCGGCGGCCTTAGAAGCTCAGGGCGACGACTAGAGAAGCGACGGCATCATAACGACTTCTACGATCTGCACACGGCTCAGAGAGTAGAGCGGTGGCTGCTGCCATGCAAAACAAATTTCCTATATTTCTATGACTAACAGTAAATTTGTGGACTCGCACGGTTTAGACGAACTGAAAGAGAATCTACGGACTTAAATGGACGCAACGGAAGACTCAAAAGCAGAAAAACTCAACGGCGACAGAAATTTGTAGCAGTCATATCTGGAGAACAGTAAAGCGAACTCCACAGCAGCCGGCGTCTCCCTCTGTTGCAAAAAGGCCGTCGCCTATCCCTCCTCTCTCTCTCTCTCATCAGTCTTACTCCCCTCCTCGATCTCTCTCTCCGTCGTCCATCAATGGTTGGCACACCGGCGACTGGCGGTGTTCCTCAGCTCCAGCGGACGAATCCAACCTCGCCATCGCCTTCGGCCAGCCGATCTGGCAAGGACGGCGCCTAATCTGGCGGCAGGGAACCCAAATTCGGTGCGGGGAGGCCAGGAGAAGGCGTCGGTCGGGGCGACGATGGCCGAGGCGGGTGCGGCCGAATCCTCATAGATCTGGCCAGAGGCAAGCGGATCAAGCACGTCTTGGCGTAGGATCTGGGCGCAAGGAGATCATGCAAGTGTGGACGGCTGAGGCGACGTCGGGGCAGCCGGATCCAAGGTGGCGGCGGCAATATTCGAGGCAGTGGCCGGATCCGGGGGTGACAAAGCGCGTCGGCTTGGATCTGGAGTGGAGGTGGCCGGATCTGGCGCGGGATTCCCGGATCCGACGGCCGGAGATCTGGCTGGGCGACGCGATGACAGCGAGAGGTGGCGAAGCTTGGTCGGTGGCGCCCGGATCTGAGGACGACGGCGGGGGCAATGACTGCACGAAGTCGCCGGGACACATGAGCACGGTCGACAGCGGTGTGTGAGGTGGATGCGGGGCGCTGACGCGGACGCGGATCCGGTTGGATCTGGCTGGAGGAGGTGGCCGAAGACGTGTGCGTGGGCGCGCCGGCGAGAAGCGAAAGGAGGTGGCCGCCCCCAAGAGTGGAGCACACCCCTCCCAGGGGCGACAGTGGTGGCGGCTAGCGGTGACCGGCGACGGCCGGAGCGGAGGCTAGATTCAAAACTTTGGCTCTGATGCCATGTTATAAATATTGTGTTTATATTGAAGAAGCTCAATGAGCAATATGTATAGAGAGTACATAGGGATATTACAGAGGAATATGTCATATACTGATAAGGAAAGTGAGGTATGTAAGAAAAAGAATAATACAATATCTATTATATTTCTAATACCCTTAACAATGGGGATCTTGCAGAATCGTCACGGGTGACAATACGCTGCAGTATAATATGGACCCTGCTGGCAATATTGTTTTGTCGAAGCAGCCTGCTGTATCAGTTGATCAGCGACACATCACACAGTAAACAAACGCAAGATGGCATGAATTTCTTTTCTAGTATGCCCTCTTTGTGATGATGCATGTTTAACTGTGTTGAAATCATGGAGGGATGTGGTAAGAACGACTTTGTTGATAGTTCTTTTCGGCCATATACAATGTATATGTTGGCAATCAAAGGACGATCTCATGTATATATATACACGTGCTCCTGGCTGGATGAAATTATCCTAGCTGAAAGCTCATTTCAGAAACTTGCAAAAAATCATGTCAATTAACATGTTCATATTCCTGTATATATCTTAATTTATTTAAGCATTGCGGCTGCTTCTCCGTATGATACTATAATACCTGTTTTAAATGTTCAAGCCTGTAAAGGCAATGGTGTCTCTGATAATCTCTCCGGTCTAAAATATTTTGTTTTTGTAACTTATAATTGTTTCAAGATTCAGCTTTGACCATTACAAATGAGCATGACTACGGTACATGAGCATACAGCTCAAAGTAATCAGTTTTTTTTTACTTTTTAAAAAATAAAAAAGAAACACAGCTCAAATGGAAGGGGCATAACAGATTGCTAGTAGTAGGGATATAAAACAAAGGATGTGTTCCGACAACTCCACAAAAATGTCGCACAAACCCTTGAGGAAAAAACCGTCACATCCCTCGGTAATCAGACTTCACATGAAGCTCTACACTCTGAACAATTGTGCGGCCACTGACACACATCATGCAACAGCAACATAAGATGAGATCCTGTGCTCCGCTGAGCAGTCTTCTCCTTTGCTTTCTACCTTTCCAGCCAAATGTTGTTTGCCGCCATGATGATAAAGGCAAATTCACATGATCACATTCACGAGGAGTGGACGCCAGGAATAGGCGTGTCGATAGTGATGATATTTGCATGGAAGCTAAGCAATGAAGCAGTGGTGATGGCCAGGAAAGGAAAAAGGAAAGCTCTATTCACATAGACCACGGAACCGAGATAGAACCAATGCCATGTTCCTAATTCGACCCGTTTGGTGCTTGCAAGCGATTCATTTTTTTTTTCCAGAGTGATGACTCCACTGAACCTTCTGCTTCAGAGTCTCTCATTTGTACTGTCAAAGCTGCTCCGAGCATTCGGCCACTTCCTCTCTTGAATTCTGCCCCCATGTCTTGGCCTCTGCAATAGTACGCTGCCTGTCAGCGGTCCTGGAAGCTTCTCTCTTCCTTCCAGCATGAGCAGGACTACCAACTTGTGAACCTGTCACATCCACATCATCCAAGCCCAACCGTCGACCAGAACCACTGCCAGAATTAGTCCTGCTAACCTCGGCTTCATACTTTGATGTTGTGGTGGCTTCTCTCCTCAAATCTGGAGAATAGTGATTTGGTGAGTGGAGACGCCGTTGGTCACTGTTCCCACCACCACGGTCTCTGTCTCTAGGGGTAGATGAATTGCTCCGAGTATGTTGAATGGTCACATTTGGATCGTATGTCTGAGAAGCCAGATATGAAAGGGCAGTGACCACATCACCTATAAAAGGCCGAGTGGTAGCTTGCTCTTGCAAACACATAGCAGCAACGGCTAAAGCCTGATACAGACCCCTCATAGGAAAGCGGCCCTGAAGTAATGGATCGGCCATTTTAGGAAATTTTCTGCGGTCTTTGAACAGAGGACGAGCCTGCAAATTAGATCGACTGTATCAGGTATCCAAATTTATAAATATCTGAATATTAATCCAGACTTCCAGATAAATCTTTATTTAAGACTGCATGCCAAGAAGATAGTACATGGGAAATATACCTTCTATATGTAAACATTGTGCAAACATCAGCAATTGAACTTTAAGGGCAGAAATACTCTACCCCTAACTTTTTGTTTTTTGCAACAATTCTTTGGTGACATTGAGAAGTGGGTAAAGAAATATTTGAAGAACTAATCTCAGTGGTCATCGACTGTATCAGGTATCCAAATTTATAAATATCTGAATATTAATCCAGACTTCCAGATCAATCTTTATTTAAGACTGCATGCCAAGAAGATAGTACATCTGTACATGGGAAATATACCTTCTACATGTAAACATTGTGCAAAAATCAGCAATTGAACTTTAAGGGCAGAAATACTCTACCCTAACTTCTTATTTTTTGCAACAATTATTTGGTGACATTGAGAAGGAAGTGGATAAAGAAATATTTGAAGAACTAATCTTAGTGGTCAATGCTGAAGGCCCCAATTTCACTAGTGTTAATGTTCCTATCTGAAATCCATTATTGAGGTACAACTTTACAAGTATGTCCTCGTTTAGACTATAAAGTCAAAACAACAAACTATACGAGCTACGAAACTACCAGAGTATATAAGAAAATGCGCTGACCATCATGATCTAAACTGTTCTACTCTTTTACAAGAGCACAAAGCCACAAACAAATGTTTTAGCATAACTCGCTCGCAGTAAGCTCACTGTGAATGAAAATTACTGTTTCTGGAAGAACAAATGGCACTAGAGGCAATCTTTACCCCTTCGAAAAATAAATCATATTAAAAAATAACTCCATGATATTATGACATTATCTGCTAGAGTGCTAGGCTTTCAAATATAGCATTCAAGAAAATTCAATGGCAATGGTGTATGAAGTAACAGCGAATAGCAGTCTACAACCATCCGATATTCAGTGAAGGTTTCAGAGTTAAGTTCAAAAGGGTAATATGATCTGAGATGGAAATTAAAAAAATGGACCTTTGGGTGATAGTAAAAGAAGAAAAGAGGAACCACCCAGGGATTATTAAACCATGAGATGTAGCAGAGGAGCTCAAAGCAATTGAGCTATTTCATTATTTGACTGGGAAAAGGTGACCATGCACGACTTCCTAAAATTTCATTGATTGGGCATTTGTTGTGCCGGCTAGTGGGCTGCAAGGTTCCCACCTGAATGAAACAACTTCTCTTTCTGTTTATTGGGACTGTGTTTTATTTTCCAGGCTAGATAAACAGCTTAACGCCTTAACCCCATCCTAATTACTTCATTGTTAGTATCTCAATGTATTTTTATCAACTACACTATTTTAGTAGCTATGCTTCAGTTATCTCAAGAAATTTGTAAAATAAATGAGCTTTTAAATTACATATTGATGGCAGACCATCAGTATTGTGAAGTAAAATTAGTGGAGAATAGAAGAACATACCCACGCCACTAGGTTTTGCTCTCCATGGGGTTTGGTGTTGTCGATCGCTTTGCGGCCAGTAATCAGTTCAAGGAACACAACACCAAAACTATACACATCAGATTTAACTGTAAGCTGCCCAGTCATTGCATATTCTGGGGCGCAGTAGCCATAAGTTCCCATAACACGTGTTGAAACATGAGTCTTGTCACCAACAGGGCCAAGTTTTGCAAGGCCAAAGTCAGATAGCTTTGGATGATACCCTTCGCCAAGAAGAATGTTTGACGACTTGAAATCCCGGTAAATAACAGGAGGACTTGCCTTGTCATGCAAGTATTCTAATCCCTTGGCTGCACCAGCAGCAATCTTCATACGTGTATTCCAGTCGAGAGGTTCCTTATCAGGTGGAATATCTAACATAAGAAAATATTTAAAATTAGATAATTAAGTTGCTGTTCAAAATATTTTGAAGATATGAAATGAGCCCATGGATATTTTTTCTTGGGCACAGAAAAACAATTAGAGAAGAGTGTTGCACTACAAATCACAATTAACCATCTAAAAGGAGGGAAAGAAAGATATGTTTTTATTTATGAATGGGAATTTAAGGAATTCTGGAATTGCAAAATTCAAAATAGCGTGCAACGAGAAATAGCTCGATGCATGCTCACACAGCAGAGCATCTAGATGGAGACAGAGGTGGACATGACGACTGCTACCTCTGACGTTTGGAAGCTATGTCTAGATTAAATAGATCACAGAAAAAGTTCCTCTGCTTGATGCTATTTTCTAAACACTTGCCACCTGTAACATAAAAAGGAGAAAAAAGAATACTTTTTATGTAATTTTTCAGAATATTCACGTGTATATTGCATTGACAACTTTGCTCAGATGGTTAGCACATGTGTTATGGTCCAAGATCCAGGGCAAGGCACTGTAGCTCGTGTGTGACTGTAGCAGGTAGCAGCGCTTGATCTTGGTGGCCAAGGAAATCCCCTTATCTATCCTTGAGTTTAGGAATTGCTATGTTAGTTATATCCATATCTTGTTAATTGCATATCTTATCTTTTAGATTGGATTTTAATCTAGAGGTATGTTTCTTAGAGGTCAAATCAAGCCATCTCTATAAAAGGGATGACATTGTATCCGTTATAACTAATGATTAAGCAAAGAATAAACAAAACTCTCTAGTCTCTCTCTCCCTTCTCCGACAGGCTTCAAAGCCTCTCTACCACGGCAAAGGGCCCTGTCGGCGGCTAGATGAAGGTAAGCACCCTACCTTCAGTCTTCGAACCCGTACCCAACCAAAGACCACAGCAACAGGACAAGTAATTGAAGGTGGTCCTTCAGAGTACAACATAAATAACACCTCCTCAATAAAGTATCAATAAAGCATGAATATGTTCTGCTCGATAAACTAAAAATAACACCTCAAGAAGGGACACATATGCTAGCATTCCATAGAGGTACAAGACTTCATTTTTAGTATGCAAATTATTTTAGCAATTGATAAAAGATGAGTTACTACAAGATAACCATCAAAACTCTATCTTCCCACAAATATACAAATAGACTTCATTTTTAGTATGCAAATTATTTTAGCAATTGAATGAGTTACTACAAGATAAGCATTAAATCTGTTGAATTTATGACCAGATCAACAGACATAGAATAATAACGCAAGTAGGCAATTGCAAGCTGAAGCAAGTATTAAATGTTAGAGTAATCCTTGTTAGAGTAATTCTGTGTCAGTTAGGAGTCAGTTATCAAGTGTCAGTTTCAGTCATCAAGTGTCAGTTAGGAGTCACTCAATTTGAGCTATTACTCAGGGCATTTAGTACTGCATAAACAGTGTCAGTTTTTCTGCATTTAGACTTCAGTTTTCAGGGCTTTTATACTGCATTAACAAGGCAGTTAGTACTGCATGTGTAACCAGCCATTTAGGCCTATTCTGCTATAAATAGAACAGCAAGAAACAAAAAAGGCTGCAGCTTGATCGCAGCACAAACCTTTGTCCAGCTTTCTATCAATTGGTATCAGAGCTTGCCTTGGCCCTGGGCAAATGTCTGCGCCCATTCCCGGCGGGTCTCACAGCCGGTGTCGCCAGAATCGACGCCGTTCGCCTACGCCGCCGCCGAGACGACCGCGACACCGTGAGCATGGTGGACGCGAAGTTGTTGTCGAGCAAGTGGTCAAGGAAGTCGGCGGCGGAAAGTACCCGACGCTCACGCGGACGAACTACGCCGAGTGGAGCCTCCTCATGAAGGTGATGCTGCAAGCCCGAGGGCTCTGGGACACGATCGAGTACGGCGCCGACAACTTCTAGGAAGATCGCATGGCGTTGGAGGCCATCCTCCACGCTGTGCCCCCGGAGATGATGTCCGGTCTCGCTGTCAAGCGGACCGCGCAGGAGGCGTGGGAGGCGATCCGAGCCATACGTGTCGGGAGTGACCGCGTGCGAAAGGGCAAGGCGCAGCAGCTAAGAAAGGAATTCGAGTCCATCTCATTTCGCGACGGGGAAAACTCGACGACTTCGCGCTGCGCCTCACCAATCTCGTCACCAGCCTCACCACACTCGGAGTATCAATCGATGAATCAAAGGTAGTCAAGAAATTCTTACGTGTTGTGCTGCCCAAGTTCTCACAGATCGCGCTGTCGATCGAGACTCTGCTCGACATCTCCGAGTTGTCGCTGGAGGAAGTCACCGGGCGTCTAAAGGCGGCAGAAGACCGCCTCGAGCCGCTGGAGCCGCCACAAGAGCCTGGCAAGCTCTACCTCACCGAGGAGCAATGGATGGAGCGGATGAAAGATCGCCAGCCGGGTGAGGTCTCCACCAAGTCCGGCCGCGGCGGTGGCAGGAGCCGTCGGCGGTCGCGAGCGCCGCGAAACAAGGGTAGCGGCAGCGGCGCTGACGCAAAGGAAGGGGCACGCGACGATAAATGCCGCAACTGCGGGCGTCGTGGGCACTGGGCCAAGGACTGCCGCCAACCCAAGGAGCGCGTCCATCTGGCCCAAGCAGAGGAGGCGGATGAAGAGTCGGCGCTCCTTATGGCCCAAGCTAGTGCCGACACTGCGTCACCCGAACCCGCACCACTCCACGTCGACGAGCCACATGCGCAAGCTCTTCTCGGCATCAACGATGACGGCGACCGCCTGGGAGGGTGGTACCTTGATACCAGTGCCACCAATCACATGACGGGCCGCTGCGACGTCTTTGCCGAGCTCGACCGCGCGGTGGTTGGCACTGTCAAATTCGGCGATGGTTCCCTCGTCGACATCCGCGGGTGCGGCACCGTGATCTTCGCTGGCAAGAATGGCGAGCACAAAGCATTCAGCGGCGTCTACTACATCCAACAGTTGAGAAACTCCATTCTCAGCATCGGGCAGATCGACGAAAGCGCCTCGCGCGTGCTGATTGAGGAAGGCGTGCTGCGGATCTAGGACCGGCAACGCCGCCTCCTCGCCAAGGTCAAGCACGGCCGCAATCGCCTCTACGTGCTACATCTCAAGGTTGCTCACCCGATCTGCCTCGCCACAACGACGACGCCTGGCGCTGGCATGACCGTTTCGGTCACATCAACTTCAACTCGCTGGAGCAGATGAGCCGCCATGGACTAGTGCGTGGGCTGCCGCGGTTGGAACACGTAGAGCAGCTCTGCGACACCTGCGTCGTCACCAAGCACCGGCGTGCGGCATTCCCGAAGCAATCCAAGTACCGCGCATAGGAGCCGCTTAGACTCGTCCACGGTGACCTCTGCAGCCACATAACGCCGGCAACACCGGGCGGGCGACGTCATTTCCTGCTGCTGGTTGATGACGCCACCCGGTACATGTGGGTCGTGCTCCTCACGGCCAAGAGTGGGACGCTTGACGCGATCAAGAGGATCCAGGCAGCGGCGGAGCTCCAGAGCAGGCAGCGGCTGCGTGTTTTCCGCACGGTATTAAATGTGTCAGTTAGGAGTCAGTCATCAAGTGTCAGTTTCAGTCATCAAGTGTCAGTTAGGAGTCACTCAATTTGAGCTATTACTCAGGGTATTTAGTACTGCATAAACAGTGTCAGTTTTTCTGCATTTAGACTTCAGTTTTCAGGGTTTTATACTGCATTAACAAGGCAGTTAGTACTGCATGTGTAACCAGCCATTTAGGCCTATTCTGCTATAAATAGAACAGCAAGAAACAGAAAAGGCTGCAGCTTGATTGCAGCACAAACATTTGTCCAGTTTTCTATCATTAAAATGCATGCAGTCAAAACTTTGACCACTGATATACATGAAATTATTGGATGTCATGTCGAAAACTCAAAATGATATCACTAGAGTAGTTATAAAAAACACTTTCCTATTATTATAAGTTTTACTAACATATAGTTACAAAAAGTAATGGCTAAATGTGCATATTGGAGACCGAGTCGATGTATGAAATGACAAGTAAAAAAGAATGGTGGTAGTAGCTAGCTCGGCACAATTGTTCACCTCTGTATCACACAGAACGCATGAAGCAACCCGAATGACAAATGCTGCCATGTACAATGCCACACATTTCTTGAATATATGGGACTGTATGTAGGCTGTAGTGCGTAGGATAGGAGTTCACAAGTGTAGCAAACTTACCGTGCAAATGATCCTCAAGTGATCCCAATGGCATGTACTCATATACGAGAAGACGCTGGTCCCCATCAGCACAGTATCCAATTAGGTTAACCAGGTTATCATGGTGCAATAGACTGAGCATAAGGACCTCAACAAGAAACTCTCTATTTCCTTGAAGGCCATTGCGATCAAGTTGCTTCACTGCAACTGCCTGCACAGTAGGGTAGCCTCATTAATCAAGAGTTGCAGCAAAGAAAATGTCTTCTCCAATGCTCCATACAAATATAACAAGAAATGTTCAACCCTAGGTTGAAGAAAATGTGTCAACTATTGGTGTTTTAATGAGTAACTTAACTAAACCGACCAAAATCTAGACAGGGGAGGATTCACATAAAATCACAATGCAATGCATCAAAAACATTTTTCAGAAACACAAACCTGCCCATTCTCCAAACGTCCTTTATATACACGGCCAAAACCTCCCTCACCCAATAGGCAATCCGGTCTGAAGTTCTTAGTGGCAGCAGCAAGCTCACGAAAAGTGAAAGTGTGTGCTGCAATATGTTGATTGTTCCCCTCCCTCGGGATGGCCACATCCTTCTTAGAGTCCAATCCACCCTGCGATTTTGATTTATCTAAAGCAGAAGTTGATATAGAGTTAGGGGGGCATCTGAATTAAAGAATGCAACATAAACAACGTGAACTACTCCCAAAACACAGGCATTAAAGTAGTAAAACTAGCCATAGATCCCACACCATGTTAGAGAAACAATAAGACGTAGCACTAGTAAATAATGGCATAGAAATGGCAATATGCCAGTATTTTTCACAAATTCCATATTGCAACACATACATGAAAATCATAGAACTTTTCACTTCATGTTCAGATGTGTGTTGAGACTGCTGACCAAACAACATATGAGAGGACTAGCTAAAAAGAGCCAACGAAAGACAGAGAGTGCTCATGTATGAAAAGAGTGGAACGAAGGAGAGAGAGTGCTCGTGTATGAAAAGAGTGGATCCCCCTCCCTCATACCCCTCTTAGGGGTTTATATGAATGGGGTAGCATGGGAACCCCTTGATAATTACAAAAGGTGAGGATAGTTGCAAGGCCCAGTCACAAGGAGTTGGACCACCCCTACAACAGTACTCCCTTAACAGCAAGCGCGGAGGTCCTAATGGGCAGCTGACATGAGCAATTGGCCCAGACTGGCCCCGCCCCCCATCCCCTGGCAGTAAGCACACAGGTGCCGATGAGCGAGCTGATGCAGCTGGTAGCGCCCAATCCCGGGGGTGTGGATGCTGTAAACCTCCCGGAGCAAGATTGTTTGACTGATCTTGACATGGTTGCGGCTGGCAAGGCGGTCTGATGAGACGTCTATGACCACGAGGCGGTCGGACGAGGCGTCTATGACTGTGAGGCAGTCAAATTAAGTCTCGACCACGAGACGGTCGGACCGAGTCTCGATCGCGAGACGGTCGAACGGAGCGTCTACTACCACGAGGTGGTCGGACAAAGTCTCGACCGCGATCGGACGGAGTCTCAACCGCGAGGTGGTCGGACGGAGCGTCTACGACCACAAAGTGGTCGGACGAAGTAGCGCAGCGAGCTCCCTAGTGAGGCGTGTGAAATGTGCGAGACTTATTAGGGTTACGGTCTGTGGCAGGGACTCCCTGGTGGGATAGGCGATGCACGCGCGGCCGCGCAAGTTGTCCCGCGCTACCGTCTATACTCCGCAGAGTTCACGCGGAGGCCGTGGACTCTGCGCGGCCGTTTATACTTCGTAGAGTTGCCCGGGGCGGCTGAGTTCCCGATGCTTTATACTCCGCAAAGTACGCCGGGGCGCGAGGCCACCATGCGATTTTTTATACACCGTAGAGTTGCCTGGGGCGGCTGAACTCCCGGCGCTTTATACTTCGCAGAGTACGCCGAGGCGCGAGGCCACCATGCAATTTTTTGGTTTATACTCCGTAGAATTCGCGCGGACGCCGTGGACTCCACGCGGCCATTTATACTCCGTAGAGTTGCCCAGGGCGGCTGAGTTCCGTTGCTTTATACTCCACAGAGTACGCCGGGGCGCAAGGCCATCGTGCGATTTTTTATATTCCGTAGAGTTGTCCGGACGGCTGAACTCCCAGCGCTTTATACTCCGCAGAATATGCCGGGGCGCGAGGCCACCGTGCAATATTTTTTTGTTTATACTCTGTAGAGTTGCCTATGACGGCTAAGCTCCGGCACTTTATACTCCGCAGAGTACGCTAGCGTGCGAGACCATCGTGCGTTTTTTTTATACTCCATAGGGTTGACGCGGACGCCGTGGGCTCCGCACGGCCGTTTATAAACCATAGACTTGCCCAGGATGGCCGAGCTCCAGGCGCTTTATACTTCATAGAATATGCCGGGGCACGAAGCTACCGTGCGATTTTCACAAAATTAGGACCACGAGGCGATCGGAGAAGTGTCTACGATCGCGAGGTGGTCGGACAAAATCTCGACCGCGAGGCAGTCAGACGAGACGTCTACAACCACAAGGTGGTCAAACGTAGTCTCGACCGCGTGGCAGTCGGACGAAGCATATACGACCACGAGGTGATCGGAGACGACATCTGCACGGAGCTCGGTGGAGACCATGCGAAGTCCTGCAATGACCGAGCAAAGTCCTCGGCAGAGACCGCGTGAAGTCTCGCGGAGGTCGTGCGAAGTCTCCGCGCGGAGGTCATGCTAAGACTTCGGTGGAGACCGTGCGAAATATCCACGCGGAGACGACATCCGCACAGAGCTTAGCGGAGACCGTGTGAAATCTCTGCACGGAGCACAGCGGAGACAGTGCGAAAACTCCGCGCAGAGCATGGCATCCGCGCGGAGCTTGGTGGAGACCGCGCGAAGTCCCGCTAAGTTCGTCGGAGACGACATCCACGCGGAGCTCGGCGAAGACCTTGCGAAGCCCTGCGGAGGTCATGCGAAGTCTCCACGCGAAGATCGTGCGAAGACCTCCGCGGAGACCGTGCGAAGTCTCCGCGCGGAGATGACATACGCGCTTCGAAGACGTCATCCGCGCGGAGCTCGACGAAGACCTTGCGAAGCCCTGTGGAGGTCGTGTGAAGTCTCCGCGCGGAGATCGTGCGAAGACCTCGGCGGAGACCGCGCGAAGTCCTACGGAGGTCGTGCAAAGTCCGTCGAAGGCGACATCCGAGCGAAGCTCGGCGGAGACAGTGCGAAGTCCTCGGCGGAGACCACGCGAAGTCCGTTAGAGACGACGTCCGCGTGGAGCTTGACGGAGGCGACATCCGCACGGAGCTCGGCGAACACCATGCGAAGTCCTGCGAAGACCGAGCGAAGTTCGTCGGAGATGACATCTGCGCGGAGCTCGACAAAGACCTTGCAAAGCCCTGCAGAGGTCGTGCGAAGTCTCCTTGCAGAGGTCGTCCGAAGTCTTCGGCGGGGGCCGTACGAAATCCCACGAAGAAGTCGGAGGCAGGTGCTCCGTACCCAAGTGTCGACCACAGGGTGGTCGTGTTTGTCGGCGAAGACTCGACCACGACGCGGTCGGAGATGTCGCCGAAGTCACGACCGCGGCATGGTCGTGGGTGTTCACATAGCCAGCGGCGGGGCGAAGGCTTTGAAGCGCGCGCTCTGTGCAGAATCCCCGCCGGAGAGGCTCGACATTCGTCGGTGTTGTTTAGAGGCCAACTCCCTGGTGTCGAAATGACGGCACGGGCATTGCGGTCGACAGTCGTATCGGCGCGGACGTCGTAGTCAACGGTCGTACCGGCACGGGCATTGTGATCGTTGCCATGGGGTACCACCAGCCGCCGCATGCTGGACTCGACTATCGCTGCCATCGTACCTCTCTTTTATTTGGTTGCCGTCGCTTTCTAGCGCCTTCTCTTGCGCAGCTTCTTGCACGTTCCCCACAGATGGCGCCAACTGTCGTGGCTATTGACCAATCAGCATACGAAGGGACTAGCTAGAGAGCCAACGACAGGAAAGAGAGTGCTCACGTATGAAATGAGTGGATCCCCCTCCCTCATACCCCTCTTGGGGTTTATGTACATGAATGGGGTAGCAACATATATCATTTAACTATTTGGGTAAAGTGTCTAGGAGTCATTCATAAAGAAAGACAAAGATTGAAGCAGCAAAGCACGGGTCTAACTCCAGTTAAAACATAAACTCTGGCCAAAGAACTAGAAGATAACCTAGCTGATTATTCTGAAATGCATTGGGCATCTCGGCCAACATAAATCAGGATTACTTGGAGTAGTAATTTTTATGGTGAGTGCATCATGTTGGGAAGAAAATAAATATCTAAAACTATACATCATTTGACACTTATTCGATACATGTTGGATGTTGTATCAGGGTCTTCTCCCATCTGTTGCAACACTAGCATTGGTGCTCAATAGTTTGCCAGTGCAATCCATAGAATGAATCAAAGAGAAAGAATGCTTCCAAAGGTCAAGTTTGAAATGTACGAAATAGACATAAAAAGTTGACTACGTCTTTATAGAATATTCAGTTACTGCCAAAATTCCAGTTTCCTGTAGGGAGCTAAGTATATATAATTCATCCTGTTTTCATATAATACTAGGCTTTCAAGTATTTCCAAACACCCCCTCTCAAAAATTGTCCTTCCAAACAATTCATATGGCGCACAGGTTCAGACATCCACATCAGTTATCACTTGTCAGGAAACAAGTATTCAAACGGTAGTTTCATTATCCCACTGGATCCAAGGTTGCCAGCATCATACTATCACCTCCTATCCGTCCATGAACATATACTCAAAGCACCTCGTTCGATAAGTTCTAGTATTTCCAAAGCACTAGACCTATATGCCCGATCCAAAAACATTGCACATAGACTCCCCAAAACACATATAAGTAGATACCTCAATCATTCGCACCATAAAATACCCTAACACGAACACAAATCCCCCCAATACTATAAATGTCATTCGTTAAATGGAATACACAAATTGGTCTCCGGCTGAAGCTATTCACTAAATCGAATGCGTATTAGAAAGATTGCCGGAAAGACACGTCTGGCACATCCCTTAATCCGATCCACCCAAAACTCTGCACTGCGCGCATCGACTGACCAAATCAGAGAAAATTAAAGACCATTTCCCAAAATAAACCCACCCAAGATCCGGCCTTTCCCAAGAAAGCAAGAACCGCACCTGATCCGACACGGGTGGGGCGGCGATCCGACGAGCCGTCCTTGCGCGCGCCACTGCCCTTCTTGGCCTCCCCCTCGCCGCCCGACCCGAAGCACGGTAGGCAGCCCATCCAAGAAGCTCCCTTCAGGAAAAAAAAATAAGGAAAGGGCGGCGGAGACCGACCCACCAGACGAAACGGGGATCCCTCCCCGATCTGGGGGCGGAGGCCCTCCCAAAATCCGATCTTTGGAGGGTGTGGAGGGATTTGGGAGCGGTGGGTCGGGGATGGGGGTGGGGGGAGGAAGGGGAAGAGAGAGAGAGAGAGCAGGATGTCCGAAGTCCGACGGCAGAAGTCAGCTGAGAGAGGATCTCTGGGGAACCCACTGTTCTCCCCTGCTTGCAAATTGCAATCTCTAGCTTTTTTTTTTTGACAAAGTTGGTTTTGGTTGATTTTGTCTAATTTTTTTGTGGATCCAAAGAGGGATTTATCTTCTTGCCAATCGCAATGACATGACTTCTGGTTTTTTTTTATGTTGCTGTTAAGCATGGAAAAAATTAGGTTTGAGTCATTTACCTTTTTGTTATCTTTTACCATAAAGCATCGAGTTGATATGAAGGGGTTGGTGGATTCTTCATCGTCGAAGTTAGAAGTTGAGCATTTATCTTCTGACATCCACTCTTGTATGCAATTTTCATCGATTGATGTGAACACTTCATATTTATCTTGAATATTTGTTCACATATCATGAGCGCTCTCAAGATTGCATATTGTGTTGAACACATCTACACTCAAAGTACTAAATAAAGCATTAGTAACTTGAGCGTCGAGATGTGAGCATTTCTCTTCCTCAATTGTTGGAGCAAGAGAACCCTAAACTTGCTATATCCCCGCGTCCTTGCACGGCTCGTTTTCTTCGAGCCCTGCTTCTCCCTTCCCCCTCTCCCCAGGAACCGACCGTTTGGAGTATAGCCAAGTGGTAAGGCATCGGTTTTTGGTACCGGCATGCAAAGGTTCGAATCCTTTTACTCCAGATTATGAACACCCGATCGGATTTGTCAAGAACGAGCTGACAACTACAGGGGAAGCGGCTCGGGCTAGGGAAAATTTCTTCCCCGGCATGATGCTTCAATATCCTTAGGAGGAGAAAAGTCCACACCTACAATCTGCCATATTTTTAGAATCATAGCCTTAAAATAGCATATCACGCGGATTTTCTAATTATCATAATTTAAGCCATTAAATAGAGGTGGTTCATGTAGGTGCACTATCTCACTAGTCGTCATTCTTTAACTCTCTAGGCGATGAAGCCTAATAAATGAGAGACAAAGCTCTGATAGCACTTGTAAGATCGAGAAGGCTAACTAGAGGGAGGTGAATAGTAGTTTCTAAAAAAATCTCTCTTTTAAAATCTATTTGAGCTATTTGGCACAACACAATTATATAATGCGAAAGCTCACTTCAAATTGGTTTAGCACAAATAAATCTAAATCAATTAAGTTCACCTAAATATACCAATAATTCTAGGCTAGGTCAAGATTTGCACTCCTAGAATAACAAGCAATCAATTTAATTCTATGAATGTAAATTGTTTGAATATAAATTGAGCACAAGGAAACAAACCACAAATGACACGGGTTATTTTTACCGTAGTGTTCAGAGACTTGCCAGTCTCCCCAGTCCACGTTGAGGTTAGCCCAAACGAATTGGACCGGCTCCACGAATTAAGCCTTCTACCTCAAATCCACTAGTGGTAGCTCTTTCCCGCTTCAGGTAGGTGAGCTCCAATCTTCACAACTTTGCCGGGTCTTCTCACAACCTTATTTGAGAAGATCATCGCGCACGACGCCTACAACATCGTCTAGGAGGCGGCAAACTCCAAGAGTAACAAGTCAAACCCCTCGCTTGACTTTCACCACGTGCAATGAATTCACAAGCTCAAATGGACACTAAGTCTACCTCTAGATGCAATACATGTAATCTAGATTCTCTCTCCTTGCTCACAAAGTGCAACGCATGCAATCTTGAGTGGAGAGCCTACACTAGCTCAAGACAACTGAAATGAGTCAATCAACCTTCTCTCCAACCGACCACGATGGGGTATTTATACCCCATATAAGAAAACTGGTCGTTGGAGCCAAACCCCTGAAAAATCTGGGCGATCGAAAGTATCGTAGTGCAATGGCCGATACTTCCGCACCTACTCTGACATAGCAGTAATGGATATTTCAGAGCATCTGAACTAGTCGTTGGAAGTCAGTGCGGAACTACCACCGTTATAATCTGGTAGTTCTGATAACCGGAAGTTCCGCAAAAACGGCGCGGTACTTTCGTTTAATATGGGCCGAGATTTGGTGCTCTCTGGAAAAAAGGTTCCGCTCGACCTTTCGAAGCTTCCGAAGTCCGGTAGTACCGTGCAACACATCCCGGTACTTCCGTCTTCCAATAGTACCGCTCACACAGAACCGATACTTCCGACGGCCGCTCAGACAAAGCTTCGGTAAGGGTGCCGGCACAACAGGGGGCTCAGAAGGTTATGGCAAAGCTTCGGTAAGGTTTCTACGGGCATGAGGTAGTTGCAGACCAAAAGCTTCGGTAAGGTTTCTACGGGCATGAGGTAGTTGCAGACCAAAGCAATTGAAAAAGGATGGAGTAAATAGAAGGAATGGGAATTTGAGCTTAGTTCGGGATTTTCGGTGATCATCGACGGAGCTTTGGTCGTCAAAGCGATTAGGGGTGGGTGGCTTACTTTGGACACCGATGCATCTCACAGGAGGTGCTCGGGGGTTTAAATAGGGCGAGGAAGGCGGTTTTGCATAGGGGGTGGCTATGGCGGTAATGGCGCGTGGCAAGATCAAGAAGGCGCGGGAGGGCACTACGCGGTTAGCTGATGTAACATCCCCAAAAATTTAAATTTGGAAATATAAAACTTTTGAGTACTTTGCCATATAATCTATTTGAAATGGGATTTTTCTTTTTTTCGGTGTTGCTTAATCCTCGGTTAAAATCCATAATTCAGTAAAACTCTAATGCAAATTAAAACTTAAAAATCAAAAATCTGAAATTTAGGGAGAGTGTTTCAATTTTCCTTCTCCTATTTTTCTTCTCTTCTTTTTCCTCTCTCCTGGCGGTGGCCCCTCCTTCCTCGCTCACCTCCCCTTTCTTTCTACTCCCCAGTGGCGCGACGCCACCCTCCTCCGGCGGGACCGTGCTCGTTGGCACCGATGCACTGCCCGAGCCGTCCCATCACCTGGTCGGAGCGCCCGCAAACCACCGCCGCCCCTGGTTTCACTACCCCGCCCGATGCGGCGCCACCGCCTGCGGTTTCCTTCCGCCCGCCACGTCGCTCGGCCACGTGGCGCGAGCCCCGCCGTCCGCGTGCACGCGCAGCTCTACGGGCAACATCGTGTTGTCGCGCGAAAAAGCCCTGGATTCCATTGTCATTGCCATCGCCACACCCTTCTCCTCCTCCCACGCCGAATCGAGCTCTCGCTCGCAGCCACCGGCGGACTCCATCTTCCCCAACCCCAAGAAAACCCGATCCGTGACCCCCGAGCCATTAGGACCCAATTCCCGCACCCACACCGTCACCACAGCACGTGAAGTCACCCCACCTCGTCAGAGCTCCCGTCGTCATGCACTCGCGGCACCGAACGCCACCCAGAGCTTCGCACGCCGCCGACCTATCTCCGGCGATTTTCGGCCTCCGCCGCCACTCCCATCGCCTCCCTCCCAGCGTCTGCAACGCATTTTGGCCCTCACCCGCGCGTCATCGGCCACCCGTCGTCGGCGACACCGCAGCTCCTCACCGGCCTCGGCCTCCTCTGCCGGGACCCTCTCCGCGGGTTGGTTCAAAAGGGCCGATCGCCCTTACTGGGTAGGCAAAGCCTCCCCGCTCACTTGGTTACTACCGCCGATTCTTTCCCCCCTGGGCTCCCTCGGTCGCGCGCGTTCGAGCCCCCGCTCACGCAGCGCTGAGGTCGAGCCCTTTCTTTTATTTTCCCAACTGACAGGTGGGCCCCACCGTCGGGCCACACTGCGTGCGTGTCTTCGCCACAGGGGCCCGCTTTGTCGGGGTGGAAGGGGGAGAAGGAAGCCGTCGCTGCCACCCGGGTCCCGCATGTCAGCGCCAGCGTGAGAACGGGCACTGACCGCGGGCCCACCTGTCAGATTTCATGATTTTCAGTATTTAATTAAACCGAAAGTTGTAAAATGGGCATAACTTATTCATTTTAACTCCAAATCGAATGATACAAAATTATAAATTCAACTAAATTTAAGATCTACCCAATGAGACTGAAATCATGATTTTTAGAATTTATTTGAATTTCTGGTGTTATTTGAATTGATTTGTTGCTTTTCTTTTTATCCAAATTTTTGCGCACGGTTGAAATAGCATACGAGGCTCGGGAGGAGGAAGGCGAGGCCGTCGACTTAGCGACTCGGACCACCAAGAACCTAACTCCTGTGACCAAGACGAGTTATCACTTTGATCATGTTGAACCCATGTTTATGCAAATTAATTTCCTTTAAATTATCCATGTGCATGCTATTATTTTATGTGATAAAATATGTTCAATTTTATAGAGTTTAGATATACACCCATTATTATGCTTGTTAGTATCACCTGTTGAAACTCTTGGGATATGTGAACCTTGTCGCCATAGCAAAGCAATCATAATGTAGTTTTTCACAAATAGAGTTATGATATATATCGTCTCGCTTAGTATTGCTAGATAAGCGGGACGCTTAGTCGTCCCAAAATATCTCACTTGCAAATATGACAATGATTTGGGCAGTCATGGTGGGAATGACTGGTGAAAAATTTGGGACTGTTATTTTATGCTCCAAAAAGCCTCAAATTGCTTAGTGTCTGGGTGGATGATTTGGGGGCTGGTATGTGGTGCAGGGGAAGCACAAAGAGTATGGGATGTGGTAGAACCACTCAGATAACCCTAAGGACCGAATCTTGTCATGTTAGCCCGTAAAACAAGACAACCACAAGTCTCAAAATACAACCTGCTAAGTAAATTTATCGAAACCCCTGACTCATCTCACCCAGAGTGGATAGGAGTGGATCTGCAAGGGCAAGGGAAGGCCCAAAGGGACACCAAGGGAGGGTGAAGTTTTCCACTGTATTAGCCATTGCGGAAGTGGAGCCCGCTACGTTAGTGACCGTGGGAAACATCCGTGCAATGTATGGGACCCACCGCAAGTGGGATAAGCCCATAGGGTGAGATGACGAAAGAGGCTAGATATTTCGAAAAGTCACCGTGATTGATGCGCTCAACCATATGACCAAGGAATCATGTGGGCAACGAGTTGGCGCTCTTGTGGGGAATGTGTACAAACTCTGCAGAGTCAAAACTATTCGAATAGCCGTGTCCACGGTCATGGGCAGACATGGGGACTTAACTAGATATAGTTCTGTTTCGAAAATGATTTGTGGGTGAAA
The DNA here is from genome assembly GCA_036346245.1 of Bonia amplexicaulis. Classification (NCBI taxonomy): domain Eukaryota; kingdom Viridiplantae; phylum Streptophyta; class Magnoliopsida; order Poales; family Poaceae; genus Bonia; species Bonia amplexicaulis. The sequence continues at coordinate 6,645,166 of CM070748.1, forward strand.
CGGGAAAATGTAGGGCAGTGAGAGGCCCTAGTTTGAAATTGTCCTGGGTGTCGTCCCAGTGGTAAGATAGGCAACTATAATGCTGGAAGATGATATAGGGTGCAGAGGCCATGTAATGGTGGATGAGCTCTGTACCACTATTAAGACGATTACATTCCACTAAACTTGTGTCTTTCAAAAAAAACTGCTAGGTCATAGGGATTTCTGAGTACTGTATTGAAAAGGCAATTTCCGACAAAATAAAATAAACCTAAGACTTCCCTTTGACTAGCCCAGCATGTTATTACTGCATTCTGTGTGATGGCTCGCTGAGCACGGTGGATAGTGTGCTCACACTCGCATTACCAAACACAGAGACAGGGACGCAGGATCATTATGAATATGAAGATGCCCCGGTCACAGAAGGAAGGAAGGACGATGGGAATTAGGTCGTCGTTCGCACTTTCCAAACTTAGACAAGTTAGACCTAAGGCATTGTGTGCACATATATTATCGAAATCTAGGTAATATATCTAGGTAATGCAGTAATCACAGGAGATTCTGGATTGAAAAATCCGGGTCTGACATCTGAGGGGATATTTGTGCTTCCTCGGGCTTGGCATTGCGGCGATCAAGAGGTGGCAGGGGAGGTGTCTGGTCGGCTGTGAGAGGATGAGAGCAGAGAGAGCGAAATGGACGGCGGCGGCAGGGTGAGATGGGTACGACGCTTGGCCAGGTGAGGGTTGTGGCATTAAGAAGAGTGTCAGGTGACAAGGATGTCGTACACTGGCTTGGCAGTAGCTGGTAGGGCGGCAAGGAGGGTTGCGGCATGAGGCAGTCAACCGAGAAAGAATAGAGAGAGCAAAAAGGCAAAGGCGGTGGTGAGCTCTGTCGGTCGCTCTGATGCGCGGCAGGGGCATTAAGAGGGTTCAGAGGCGGGATAAGCGAGGAAGTATGACCTCTAACCTCTGGCATAGGTGTGGCAGCGGTGGGAAGAAACAAGAAGGAGCGGCGGCGAAAAGATCAAGGCGACGGCAATATTTTCGGTTGATGAACAATGTCTACTCGCCGGGCTGTGTATAGAGGAAGAAGGGGAGAAGCAGAGGCGGGAGTGAGAGCTTTGAATGGTGGTGAAAAGGTGGAAGAACCAAATGAAATAAAACTCAGAAGCAAATTCAAATTTATTTTGAAATTCGGTTTTGTTTCACATATCACGAACAAACTGAAATAGGTTCTATTTTTTTCCTTTTCTATTATTCCAACCTAGGATCATATTTCCTAATTTTCGGAAAACAATGCCGGAATAGCATGTTCTTTTTTTTAAGAATGAATAGCAGTTTTTAATAGCAGAGGGAATCGACACAAATAAACCGAGTAACCAAACTAGCTGCACTATTGTCTATAGTGTTTCGAGTCTCTTGAAAAGAAGAGACAGAGAGACACAAAAATTGGAGCCAGCACAATCAAACAGAAAAGTAATTTCATGTTACACATGCAAATCAGCTCAAATAACTAAGTGGTGGGGTCACACAAGGGCAATCTACTGGTACGGCAAAAGTTGTAATGCATTTGTACCTTCCAAATTTTACGCAATAAATATTGTTACGATTTATTAGACCAGCCAAACGGCGTTGGTTCACTCTGTAAAATGGCTCGAACCTATTACCTCACCTCTTGCAGAACGAGGGGTTGGGCTTAAATTTTCCAATCAACACCTATAATGATACGGGGTGCCGATCTTCATGATGTACGATCTCTTTTGAAGGTTAAATATGTGACTAATCTAAAATCACGTGGATTCTGATGAATGGAAGCACACGATTGTCTGTCTCGATTACAGACTCTTATGTACCGAAATTCAACTAGCAACACGCTTTAGATCTCCGTCTTCTCACCACACCAAGATAGATGATTTTGCTAGTCCGTGATGAACAACAAGAACACTTGTGACCAGTAATTTGGTGAAACGCTAACTAGTTGGCATCCTAACTCCCATGGCAGTGCACGGCATAAACCAAAGAGCAAGAAGTTGCTTTGACTCAAAATTGACATTTGAAGATTATAGGGGACGGTGGCCAAGGATTTATAGCATCATACTAGCCTGGCTGGACTCACAAAAGAAACCAATTCGAATCCGATTTTAATTCTATCTTCACCAATTCGAAACCGATTCTAATTCTATCTTCCTAAACCAAAAGCAATAAGAAGTGGCGGTTGATTGCCTTGTTTTGTGCGCCCATGAGGTAGGGCCCATGTGGTGGCTGGCCTATGAGGGTGGCACACAACTCCCTTGATAACATCCCAACTTCTCTTTCGGCTTAAGTATTCATTTTCAGCTCATTTGAAGCTTCAGCATCGCCATCACCTCAAAACTGAACGAAAACAAATACTAAATCCCAAAATATCTTTAATATGTATTATTATAGATACAAACTAGCCCATGACACATGGAACTTGGCAAAAAAAACAAACTCAGAATTGAAAACTGGACACAATCGAGCTTCCGAAGCATAGTCTTCTCCAATCTTCAATTCGGATCTTGAAAACTTGATTCCAGCAACTTGGTGGCTTTTCCCACTGATATAAGTAAAGTGTCATTGTATCCTCCTTTCGGAACTTATCTTGGTACACCGGCCTCCCTCACCTCCCGCTTGGTAGCACCAAGTTCTTGCTCACCTAATAACATGAGAATACACAAAGTGAATGTATTTAGTAGCAAGTTGTCCTTAGCAGTAAAATTAAAGGAGCTTAGGATCAAATTCACCTGTTTAGCAAGTTCCCTTGCTCTAGCTCTAGTGATTGGTCCCTTATACAATTGTTGCAAAGCTTCAGCCGTAGGGCCAACACTAGTCTTGTAATTGTTATTGTTGCTTGAATCTGATGATGGAGGTGATGATGTAGATGAAATCTGCTTGATAGTAATGCCCTCATCATCCTCGTCCTCTTGAAAAGGAGTCGACCTCAACTCTACATGGTTAGTAGAACCAAAGAAAGGCGACAAATTTACAACATTAAATATAGCACTAACACCGTAATCATCGCCAGGCAGTTCTAACTTGTAAGCATTATCATTTATTCATTTAAGCACTTCGAATGGACCATCTACATGATTTATCAACTTAGACTTTCTTTTCTCAGGAAATCTATCTTTACGGGGATATAACCAAACAAGATCACCAGGTTCAAACATCATTTGTTTTATGTTTTTTATTTCATTTTTTAGCAATATGACATGCCTTTTCCTCTATTTCTTCCTTAGTTTTCAGATGTACACGTTTGACAAAATCAACACGTTCAGAAGCATCAATATTAACTTTTTTAATGAAAGGCAATGGCAATAAATCCAATGGTGTATGTGGCTAAAAACCATAAACAATTTCAGATGGAGATAGTTGAGTTGTAGAGTGTACCGCCTATTGTATGCAAACTCAATATATGGAAAACAATCTTCCTACTCTTTCAAATTCTTCTTTATCATGGTTCACAGCATTATCCCAAAAGTACAATTCACCACTTTAGTTTGCCCATCAGTTTGTGGATGACAAGTTATAGAGAACAACAACTTCATGCCAAGCTTAGCCCACAATGTCTTCCAAAAGTAGCTCATAAACTTGATGTCATGATCAAAAACAATAGTCTTTAGTATGCCATGCAAACGCACTATCTCCCTAGAAAACAAGTCAGCTACATGCGACGCATCATCACTCTTATGACAAGGAATAAAATACTTTGTTTTTTGAGAATCTATCCACAACAACAAATACTGAATACCCAGAATAAAATCCATACTAATGTCTTCCCAAGTAATTATAGCTACCGAAAGAGAAGTATACAAACCATGTGGATTTAGCTTCAACTTAGCTTTGTGACATATCATACACCGTTGTACATACCGCTCAACAACACGTCTCATCCTCGGCCAATAGAAGTGATCGGCCAACATGCTCAACGTCTTCTCGCGCCCGAAATGTCCCATCAATCCTCTGCAATGTGATTCATGCACAAGAAACAAACAGACAAATCTGGAACGCAAAGTTTGTTTGCGCGAAACAAAAATCCATCATGAACATGAAATTTATCCCATCCTTTCCCATGGAAGAGCGAGCAAAGGGTTCAGCGAAATCCCAATTAGCAACATATATTTCAAACTATCTAAACCAAGCACCTTAGTATCTAATTGTGTTAAAAGAATGCTCTTTCGAGACAAAGTATCAGCAACAACATTATCTTTGACCTTCTTATACTTAACAACATATGAAAAAGTTTCTACGAATTCTATCCACCTAGCATATCTACGGTTCAACTTAGATTGGTCTTTCAAGTACTTGAGAGATTCATGGTCAGAATGTATGACAAAAGCATTAGGCCATAAGTAATGTTACCAAGTTTCAAGAAAACGTACCACTGCATAGATCTCCTTATCATAAATAGGATAATTCAGCTGAGCTCTATTTATTTTTTTTAAATAAGCAATTGGCTTAGCTTCCTGCATAAGAACACCACCAATACCGATTTCACTAGCATCGCATTTAATCTCAAAAGTTTTAGTGAAATCAAGTAGAGCAAGCAGTGGTGCCTTTGTGAGCTTTGTTTTTAGAGTATCAAAAGCTCCCAGTTGTGCCCCCCACACAAAAGGCACTCTCTTTTTTGTCAATTCATTTAACGGGGTAGCAATAGTATTGAAATCTTTCACAAATCGACGATAAAAGTTATCAAGACCATGGAAGCTACGCACTTGACTCACATTAATAAGAACAGGCCAATTCTTAATTACATTAATTTTAAAGTCATCAACTTCAATTCCATGTCCAGAAACAACAAACCCAAGGAACACTAATTTATCAGTGCAAAATGTGCATTTAGCAAAGTTAACAAATAGTTTCTCAGTTCTAAGCATATTAAGCACTTGTTTCAAATGATCGAAGTGTTTAGCCATGGTTTTGCTATATATCATAATATCATCAAAGTAGACTACCACAAAGCGATCAATGAAAGCTCTTACAACATGATTCATCAAGCACATGAAGGTACTAGGTGTATTAGTTAAATACAAAGGTATAATTAACCACTCATACAATTCAAACTTTGTTTTCAAAATAGTTTTTCATTTATCTCCTGGTTTCATGTAAATCTAGTGGTATCCACTTTTTAGATCAATTTTTAAGAAAATGTGTGCTCCACTAAGCTCATCTAGCATATCATCAAGCCTAGGTATAGGGTGATGATATATAATAGTGATGTTATGGATAACATGACAATCAACACACATTCTTCACGTAGCGTCTTTTTTAGGAACAAGAATAACAGGGACAACTCAAGAGGAAAGGGTTTCGCGTATATACCCTTTGTCCAAAAGCTCTTACACTTCTTGCTGTATTTCCTTGGTTTCGGTTGGATTGGTGTGGTACGGCGGTCGGTTCGGCAACGAGCCACCCATCATGAAGTCGATCTGGTGCTCAATCCCACGAAGTGGTGAAAATATGGGCGGTGCCTCCTTAGGAAAAATGTCATTGTATACCTGCAACAACGACTGGACAGCACTAGGTAGAGTGTTTAGATCATTAGTTGTGAGCATAATCTTAGTGTCCTTATAAACAAGAACAAAGTGCATAACACTAGGATCATTGCTCACCTCTTTTAGATCTGTTTTCGTTGCAATCAGAACCTTTCCAAGGTTTACCTTTGCCTTACCTTGCTGAACAACAAGCTATGGTTTCTCTTGGTGTTTCTGTTCAGCGGCTTGCATTTAAGGAGTAAGTAGTAATAAAACTATGTTCTTACCTTCTCACTTGTAGATATAAGTATTGGCTCGTTCATCATGTTGTACATTACAATCAAACAACCATAGACGGCCCAATAGTAAATAACATACCATCATAGGCACAACATCACATAAAATGATATCCTCATACTTATTAACCTTGAAAGGAACTTCCACACGGTGCTAAATTTTAACTTTACTTCCCTCACAAAACCATTGCACACAATATGGATCAAGATGCTTAAGTAATTTTAGGTTAAGTTTTTTACACATCTCAACACTAGCAAGGTTTGGGATGAGCCACTATCAATGATTATTTTGACGTTGGTATGTTTCACTTCAGCACTATTCATGAACAAATTGCAACGTTGAGATTGGTTGTCTTCTTTAATAAGAATTGATAAACATGGAGTAACAACCAAAGCAAATTCACCTTCACCAGGACATTGTTCATCAGAATCAGATTCATTCTTAGTGTTGTTATCATCACATGGAGTAGTTTCAATTTCAGAATCAGAAGCAGAATCATAATCAGTTTTAGTGACAATCACAACCTTAACATTAGGGCAATCATGAGAACAATGGCCATGTTCTTGACAATGCCAACATTGAATTGCACTTGTTTTAGTGTTAAAACTAGCAGAAGATTGCAATGATTTAGATGAACTAGTAGGTTTAACACTAGGTGATGGAGCAGATTTCACAATCGAAGCATTAGACACAACATATGATTGTGTATTGGAATTTGAACATTTGATGAACATACCTTTGCTGATGTCTATATTGGGCCTATCTCTGGATGCGTAGGTCGAGGTATATGAATGACTCATCTTGGGAGTAAAAGTGTTGCACTAGATTGCAATAGCGCCTCTTCCTGAAGCAGCTTTTCCGCTTTGATCGCTAAGTGTTGCAGTTCAATCATAGTGGAATACGGCTGAAAGTTGATTAGCTTGTATATGTTGCGTTTTAGCCCATGCAAGAATCTCACCATTATTTGTTCATTGTCCTCCAGAACTCAGGCTAAAATCAAGAGTTGCTCCATCTGCTTGTAGTAGTCAACTACAGATTATGCACCTTGCTTTAGCTCGTACAATTGAGTAAGAACATCTCAATGAAAATATACAGGAATAAAACAAGTACGCCCTCATCGTTAGCTTTCTAACGAGTACAAAAACGTCAAAAATAGACTGCATATGCAAAAATTATGTCTGTTTTATTAAAAGTGTCTCAAAATCAAAATCCGACTCAGACTAGATACCGACTCGGGCTTAATTTGAAACCACTATATCTTTCAATTCTGTAGGCTAAACTGGATGAAATTTTTTGTGGAAGTTTATGTCTATATTTAGAAGGTCTCCATGAATTTTTCACTAGATTTAGCGTAAGTTTGACATGCTTTTGAATTTTTGAAAAAGTGGGACTACTCGGTTTCTTGATGGATTCTGAATCAAACTCGAGGTTAGGCTCTGCATAAGTGTTGTACACATCTGGACACTTCCAAACACAAGCTCTAGTATGGAGTCAAGTCGCAGATGCAAAGTTGGGAGATTAACCACACCGGATTTTGGATTTTCAGAGATCCAACAACTCAAGTAGGGTAAGGGGATGTTTTTGGTTGTGATTTAGGGAGTCCAAACCACAATTTCAGTTTTTTTTTGTGGTGTGGATTAGAGAATTCTAACCCATGAATTTTCTGTTATAGATGCAAAAACTAAGAACCCTAAAAGAACGATCAAGCAACATGAAGGAAACACGAGATGCAATGCATAGCAACTATGCAATTGAAACTAACGGATTGAAAACTAACAAAACTCACAAGATGCAAGCGAGTTAAAAACTAAGGCAAGGAAAAAATTTTGGCTTTGTATGTAGGACATAAAATAAAAGGCTAAACTAGGGTAAAAGATTGATCCTACCGTGTCAACCCGGCGCTCTGATACCAAGATGATACGAGGGGTGCCCGATCTTTACAACATAGTATCTCTCTTGAAGGGTAAATATGTGGCTAACCTAAAATCATGTGGATTCTGTTGAAAGGAAGCACATGATTATCTGTCTCGATTACAGACTCCCATGTACCGGAATTCAACTAGCAACATGCTATGGATCTCCGTCTTCTCACCACATCAAGATAGACGATTTTGTTGGTGGAACACTGGTAACCGGCAATTTGGTGGAACGCTAACTAGTCGGCATTCCAACTCCCATGGCAATGCACAGTATAAACCAAAGAGCAAGAAATTGTTTTGACTCAAAATTAACATTCAAGGGTTATATGGGACAGTGGTCAAGGCTTTATAGCATTGTACTAGCCTAGCCGGACACACAAAAGGAAACCAATTCGAATCTGATTCTAACTCCATCTTCCTAAACCGAAAGCAATAAGAAGTGGTTGGCTGATTGCCTTGGTTTGTGCACCCATGAGGTGGGCCCCACATGGTGGCTGGCCCATGAGGGTAGCACACAACTCCCTTGATAACAGCTCGACTTCCATTGCGGTCTAAGTATTCGTTTTCAGCCCGTTTAAAGCTTCAGCATCGCCATCACCTCAAAACTAAACCAAAACGAATACTAAAATCCAAAAAACTCATAATATATCTTATTATAGTACAAATCAGCCCATGACACATGAAACTTGGCCAAAAACCCAAACTAACTCAGAATTGAAAACTGGACACAATCGAGCTTCTGAAGAGTAGTCTTCTCCAATCTTCAATTCGGAGTTTGAAAAATTGATTCCAACAACTTGGTGGCTTTTTCTACTGATATAAGTAAAGTGTCATCGTCTCCTCCTTTTGGAACTTCTCTTGGTGCGCCGGCCTCCCTCACCTCCCGCTTGGTAGCACCCGGCCTCCCTCACCTCCCGCTTGGTAGCACTAAGTTCTTGCTCACCTAATAACCTGAGAATACACAAAGTGGATGCATTAGGTAGCAAACTGTCTTTAGCAGTGAAATCGAAGGAACTTAGGATCAGATTCACCTATTTAGTGATTTCGCTTACTCTATCTTAAGTGATTGGTCTCTTGTACAATTGTTACAAAGTTTCAGCCTAGGACAAACACTAGCCTTGTCATTGTTGCTTGAATCTAATGATGAAGGTGATGATGATGTAGATGAAACCTACTTGATAGTAATATCCTCATCATATAGAGTGATATGATGTATGCAATGAATACTATACAGAAATGTTCTCTGTAGTTTGTTGGTAACAGAACATTTGGATTATAATCATCTAAATCATAATTCGAATCTAGTAGGTGAACCAAATTGTTCATGAGATCAGGCAGATTCTCTTGCTATAGCAACAGCATATTGCAAGCCAGAACATGCTCCAGTGCTACGCTATTTAAAAGTTAAAACACGAAAAAAACTTCTGAATGGTTGTCTGGTAGAAGTCTCACAAGAACAAGCACAACCAGAACTTGCTAGCGGTTGAGAGACAAATGTAAAAGCATGAAAGTTAACAATAGATTAACAGTACACCGTACAGAAGATAGTGCTACAGTAGAATAAATTTTTCCTAACCTACAGCTGGCATCACGTTCAACGCGAATCTCCGTTCAGTTTATAACTTTTTAGTTTACTATTTCTTCATTTCATCTTTTTTAATTTTTTATCTTTTTTAGTTTTTTTTTCCACTTCTTTTTTTTCCGTATTCCTTCGCATTGTCTGTGATGAGCTAACATGTTTTTTCTATTTTTTAATTTTTTAAATTTAATTACACCAAATAAACCACTAGCAGCTACAGTAAAAAAATCATAAATCATCGCCAAACTGAGCAGCAGGCTTTGATAAACATAAGGAAAAATTTCATATAACATCTCAAAGTTTGCTTGAAAGTGCGTCCAATACCCTAAATTATGAAACTAAACATTTGACCTCCTAAACTTTATAATCCCATTCAAATAACACAATAACATGATTTCAAATAGTAGTATTGTCCACATGACACAACAAGTAGATTGTATTTTTACGTTGGATGACACGTTAGTAAAGTTTAGGTGAATGACAGATGAAACTCATAAGGTCTTCTACTCCAAATAAAAAAAAAGAGATAGCGAACTATAAGGGACGGTGGCCATGAAAACACGGCTAAGAGCTCGATAATGGAGAAGCCTTTGTGAACCCCACATGTTATTGATCCAACTTAACTAGCGTATCATTCTACGTAACAAAATCGTCCACTTATCGCACCACATAGGCAATACTAATATATGAAACCAATCAAGGTGTTATTTAAATCTGATTGCAAAGTTCAAAGAGTAATGTCTAGTTTCTTAGTTCGGGGGTACTGGACAAACTTTCAAACAAAGTTTTAAGTATTATATGGACTTATTTCTAGACATAAATAACAAACTGGTCCTCTATGAAGACTTTTTTTTAAGTGAGTACAACAGGAATGTACTCATGCACACACACATACGACACCACCCCCACTCTCACACCAACACGTGGGTGCGTCCGATGCACACGTTTATGAGACGAAACGGAAAACCAAAAGTCTCGTAGAACACGAACACACGTTTTAACTATTGAAAGCATCCACATACGCGTATACACAGGGGCACTGTACATATAATCAGTGCCAAAAAAGCAGTGCCTCTCGAAAATGAGGCGCCTGGGCTCGAACCAAGCCGAGCCCACCGAGCAAGAGTTCATTTCTTTTTGTGCAAGTTCAACATTTTTTCCTCAAGCTCATTTTTCCTGTAATTGATTGCAATGGAGTAGTAGTGCCTGTTCAGCCCGTGAATAAGAGTCTGACAACACAGAGATAATATAATCATGCATAAGAAATTAACAAAACAAGAGTTCACAAGCTCCAATGTTATGTAGTATCACAACAGCAACTGCCCTGAGGTTTAAAGATTCAAAACTCTGCATTCAACTTTGAAGATGTTAGACATATCACAAATTTACTTAGTTACTTTCAGTATGCATAGTTGCGTAAGAGTAGAACAGGAATAGTTTTTGCAATAAAGTAGGCTTTGGCGCGTTGCAAATTTATCTATTATCACCTATTATTCTGGGAATTGTTTTCTTATCCTACTCCAGATTAGGTGTCTACAATGAGCTAGTGAATTACTGAACTCAAGTTGGAAGCTTCAGTTCGTTAGTTGGGAGGGACTTGGGAACAATGATCAGCCAATGTCAAGAGCAGTGACTAGCCTCCCTGGCAGGGTTTAACTACCACACAGATATTGCTACTTAATAACAACATCGGCCTAACACTACAAGTTTCAGGGAGACATGGAACACGATCGAGGCAGGGGAATGGCAAACATAAGACAATAGAAACCACGAAGGGTCCTGCTCTTTTTGGCTTTTTAGCGGTTTTTGATTTCTCTCAACAATCACTATTCATTAGACTAATAAGCCGCAGTCTAAAAGAACAAGCCCAAACATATGCTACCATTTACTCCCTCCATTTAAAAGATCATATTATTATATCCATATTCATGGTTATTAATGCGGTGCGACGAGGCGCGGCGACTCACCACCTTCACACAACAATATCGTTTGTGGCGCGCGGCGTGGCAACGCCATACACATAAGTAGCTACAACAATATAAGACTTTCGGAGGGCCTAAACAGAAGAAATATAAAGTGAAAATGACTTTATTGCAATTTTAGAAAATAAGAGGGCTAAATTGCAAAATGTCAAAAAAATCCCTCAAAACCGGCAGAGCGTCGCTCGCTCGGCATTCTTCGCCGCCACTCTCTCCCTCTCGCTCGCTCGGCATTCTTCGCCACTGCCTCTCTCCTTCCCCCATCTCCTCCACCTCCGACGCCGGCGAGGTTGAGCCAGCTCGCCGACAGCCGCTCGCTCTTCCCGCCGCCACTCTCCACCACCCCCAAGCGGCAGTCGTAGAGGATCCGGCTACGGCGACGGCGGATCCGGGTGCAGCACGGCGGAGGCAATGGATCCGGCGGCGGCGACGGCGGAGGCAATGGATCTGGCGGCGGTGACGGCAGATCCGGCTACGGCGACGGCGGAGGCAGTGGATCCGGCGGCGGCGGCAATGGCAGATCCGGCTGTGGCGACGGCAGATCTGGCTACGGCGACGGTGGAGGCAGTGGATCCGGCGGCAGCGACGGCGGATACGGCGCACCTCCATGCCGTCCGGACAGCATAGAGCCTTCGGTCCGCCACGGCGATATGGCGACGAGATATCACCGATATCTCGACGCCTTAATAACCATGTCCATATTTATTACAAAACACCACAAATATTTTGATGAATTGCCATACAGTACAGTAGAGCTGCAACAAATATAAAAGATAGGCGGCATATGCATAGACCTGTTGAGAATTGATGTCAACTCTTGAAAGCCAGCAGCCAAAGCCATGATGGGAGTGGTACCAGCCTACCACCATTTCAGGTCTGTAAAAAAGCAACAGAACTGTCAACAGAATTGTTTGCCTACAACATAACTGAGTAAAATAACACTAGATCATCAGACAAAAAAGTGTCGACCAAAGAAAAAGCATTTCCTAAAGATACGGCCAATATTATTACTCAAATAATTTGCTGGAAGTTGACATATTATAACATAGAGAGGTGTTAAGAAGCTCAATATGCTGTATGAGAAGTGATGTGTTTGCTGTTTCCCTAACAATCAGTGTTCTAAAAACGGGCCTACTAGGCCATATACTCGGTCGTATATAAGTAACAGGTGTCCCTACCTGTTAGCCGTTATACCGTATAATCACTATTAGGTATCGAGCACTTGTTACCAATTTTTAGAACCTTGCTAACAATTACCAAAGGATTGGGGGTAATTGTTGCCCATGTTTCGAAAAAAGAGTGGCATCAAGAAAAATTGAAAATCTAAATGTTGTGCTTAGCAGCAAATAAAAACTAAAATTTTCCTTTTCTCAAAAAAAAAAAGCCAATCCTTCACAACAGAACGGGTGCTAGCATTTAATGGATTGTAATATGTTATATGCTTTATGGTGTATGTATCAGTTAGGAATCCATAATTCTTCTAAAACAATTGAATCTAGAACTTGATTTTCTTGACATGAATGTAACAAAGAGCAAGACACAAGTGCTTGAGCTACACATTTTACTTAGTACTACCATTGGGAGAAGTTTTGATTTCCACACTGAAGCATATAATAAATGGACAGGATACTAATAATCACGAGAAACATAGCAGCTAAGTTGCTATCAGGCACCCATACCTCCCAATCTGCTTGAGCATGTCGAGCATGTTGGTCTGGAAGACATGGTCGACGGCTTCGGCGCTAACCTTGGTCCTGCTCTGCGGCATGGCGAAGACGTCCACCACCCTGACCATGTAGTCGTCGACGAACTCGCCCAGCATCAGGCCCATCACCTTCATCGGCATGCCGGCCATCCCTGCAGCAGCAAACCAGCGCGTAAGCCCAAGCCACGAACCCTAGCAGCCCTAGCCAGCTGCACGCAACCTTTCGTCTGCAGCGGTGACAGGCCCGGCATCGGAGCAGACGTTGTTTGGGAACACGCCGGCCGCTTCTCGCCTACGCTTGCGTGCGTCGGATGGTATGGTTGGATTTCTCGCTGTGTTGATCTCACTATGCGCGCATACAAATAGAGTAAATCTTGGTGTATATATGTTGTATGCAGTATGGCCGACAGTCACGGCAATAGATGGGGTTGTCCACTCGTCGTCTCATCCTGGCTCCTTACTTTCAAAGTTTAAATATTCAATGATCTTCATAGCTAATGAAGTAACGATCAACCGACCAAAATAGATACTAAATTTTGTATTTAGATTTTAAGGTTTCAGTTCTATGATCTTTAAAATATTTGTTGGTCGGGGCTTTAATATTAGAATGTCCTGTTTTAATTTTTGCAATAATTGAGTTAGGAAATTTTTCAATGTCTTTTAATATCTAATGCCATCTCCTTATAGCAGATAGTCCGTAGTTATGATGCTATTTCCAAAAAGAAATGCATCAGGTTCAAGTATAAATACTACTAATGCAGAAAGTCCATAAATCAAGTAGGAAGAGGAGATTCAATTTGATCTAGGAAAAAAGGAAACGAATAGACGACTATCTCTTCAATCAGAAAGATATGGTACAAAGAAAGTATTTGGATAATAGGTCTTACCAACCTCACACATATCATATACAATATTTGGGAAGAAAAAGAGAAAATTTAACTATGCATGATTTGATCAGTATGACAATTGATTTGATTATAGCAAATCCAAAGATATAAAATTTAGAATGCATTACTGTCTACTACACTACTGACAAATACGTTAATAAATATACGCATAAACCATGAGCCCATATTATTTTTATTTTAGATCCGCCACTGCCGACGGACTGACCGTGCTTGAGCATCTTGAGGAGCGCGAGGGAGGAGATGTAGACTTGCTCGGAGAAGTCGAGCAGCGGCGAGTCCGCCGGCGGCTGCCCCATCCCGGAGGCGCCGAAGATCCGCTGCAGCCGCTCCATGCCTCTTTCTCTCGCATTCGCCTCGCGTCTCGGCCGCGATTGCTGCAGGCACGCAGGTACGAGGTTGCTTTGCGGGCGAGGCTGGGCTGCGATGACTCCCTGGGTCCTGACCGCCGGCGAGATGCGCGACGATGTGAGCTACAGATGCAACGAAGTCGACTGGACAACTGAGAAAAGAATTTGAGAAAAGAATTTGGGGATCGGAATAGGCCTGTTCCGCTGCTCGTGGTCCGGGCGGGGCCTGAAAAAAGCAATCGCTTCAGGCCCGGGTCCAGTCGACAGGGCTGGGCCCAAAGACTAAAAGGAGCTAGCTGCCAATGAACAGATCTAGATGGGAAAGCAAGAATGAAAAAAATGGGGGATTCTGATATATTTCGTTCTTGTGGAAATATGCCGCTCCAGGAAGGGAATTTGAATCCCTCGCTCACGGACGCTTAATGTCGGCTAGCCATCACGGGCTCCACGCAAGATATTTCAGTCGGAGATGAAGGCAATATTTTAATTTCAAGATATACTAAGAAGCAAATACAATAAAAGATTAGTGATATAAAACTCATAACTAACAGTAGGCTACTTATTATACCTTAGAAAATACGCAAGTAAAATACAGTATCAAAGTCGATCGAATGCGTGAACGACTTATTGTTGTGCTTGATGAAGAACAGTAAGCAGTGCAAACTCGATGCAGTATAGAACGTAGATAAAGCGAGCAGGAGCGGTCGCACAAATACGCTGCTTAGAAACCTTATTGCTACCCTATATAGGTACTCTCTGTAGCAATGCCTCAGAGATAGCTACTCTTCTTCATTCCAAGTGCATGCCGAGAAGAAAGACAGGCGAGGTTCGGTCACACAGCATACCAGCGTAGATCGGTAGAGAAGAAACTAGAGGAAGAATAGAGGTGGAATACTCTGTATTTTCTGAACGTCTCCACGCCCTTTTAAAGGCACTGTAGTTACCCACTAGTAACTGTTGCAATTAAACAAAGTTAACTCACTAGTAACTGCTGCAATTAAACAGAGTTAACTCACTGGTAACTGTCTCATCAAACCACAGATTAAACAAAGTTAACTTATTAGTAACTGTCTCATCAAACCACATTATGATATTTAAGCAGCCTCATGACTAGTTAAAATGAGGGGGATGATGCACGGTTCAGCAAAAATAAGGTGGACTTGTCTGCCAAGCGGTACGTCATGTCACATCATGGCATGGTCGTGCGTCGCAAAACACAAGTCACGTAATTTTCACGCGAAAATACACACATGTGTGTGATTAGCGAAAACCCTCCTCATACCATTCAAATGATTAAGGAGTGACAAGAACTCTACCTTATAAAATAGTCTTTTCCACCTTACATTAGCAATATGGTACTAAAATATACATGCTTTGAAATTATAGGAAATAGGCTTCACTCATATGGGTCTATTTCTAACAATTTCAAGTGGTCTACACATTTCATGTATACGCAGGATGCACTCATATATATATATATATATATATATATATATATATATATATATATATATATATATATATATATATATATATATATATATATATATATATATATATATATATACACACACGATATACGTATATATGTATGTGTATGTATATGTATATATATATATATACACGTATATACGTATATATGTATGTGTATGTATATATGTATATGTATATGTATATGTATATGTATATGTATATATACACGTATATACATATATATGTATGTGTATGTATATATGTATATGTATATGTGTGTTTGTGTGTGTATTAGAATTACTAACCAGCATGCATGTGTAAAATAAGTGCAGCCCCTAATTGACCCAACTAGCCAACCACTCCACCATCACACATTCACACCCCATGCTCAGTTAATTGCGTTTGTTAATTATGGTAAAGTTACTATCGTTAGCGAGTGAATTTACTGTCGAGCGCTCACAATACACAGTAGGTAATAACTAGAAGAATGAAATTGCCTCGGGCTCCTAGTCGTAATTAGTGTTTTACTGGTATATCTTTCAGTTTGTTCATATTCAATATTTTGTGCGAATTATGATAAATTAATCTTAACACTTACTAATCGATCTACTTTCGACAGGTTGTTATTTCGTCTTTTCTTCAAACTAGAATTTTCAATTATTTGGTATTTTGGCGGGAAATTGTGTTAACTTCATTATGAGGTACCATCTTCTACATTATATTTACTTTGATGAATCGTGTGAATTTGCAATGTGAATTGTGTATGTTTTATTTTGCTACTGTTTTTTGGTCCATTCCGCTCCATCCAATCTAAACTTTTGTCTTAGATCCACAGCTACACGGCCATTTTGGCTCCGATATCGAACAATATCGACGAAATTAGTAATATTGAACACATTAAACTATATATTATATTTGATTCTATTACTATGTATTTAAAGTAATATTATAGGTGATATTTAGTATACATATAATTAAATATATGTACACGAATAAACATGTATTATTATATTAAACTCTAAAGCAATACGCAGGAAATGGATCGGTACCGGATGTACCATTAGAGGCAAACAAGTATTGTCTCGAGTCTGACAATTTGGAGCTCCCACCAATGTGTGGCTAGAGTACTATGGGCCTGTTCACGTGCATAAGTTGGGACTTTTCGCGTAGCCATAAAGACCTAACTTTTAAACGGAGTATTTTCTCAAGACGGGTCTACAAGTTAAACGTAGTACACGTTAAAAGTTTAACATCCGTAATGACCAAAATTGCAAATGAGTATCTGTTTTCCGTATCTGACCGTAAATGTAAAAATTCAAAAATTTCAAATTTAAAAGTCATGTTCGCAATGAAAAAGAATGTGGCCCTATATGGGCGCGGGGGTGCGGGGGACCAGCGGTATTTTTTATTATGAGCCAACACTTTGCAGTACCGTTTCTCCAACGCAGTCCCTTCGGAGTGGTATGTGAATATGTGATCCATTCCACTACACGGATTCCTTATTTATTTCTCCATTACATGTAAGTCAAGTTTCACTTATAGGCGAATAGGCCGACCAATCAAACTGGACACACTTATTATACCATTGCAGTCTATCATCTTCCAAAGGAGAGGCAGCGACCGGCACAATCAAAGAGAAAGTAGTTTTAGGTTATATTTGCAAATCAGCTCAAGTAACATAAGTAACATAGTGGAGGGGTTACATAAAAGCTAGATGCTGGGACCAAATAGAGCTTACGGTGGCGCTCTAATTGGCTTCTGTATGTGATTTATGATTAAAATTGCACTATAACGACTAAAATTTTACTGTAACTGAAAATAATCTATTTAGCGTAATTAAATTTTTTAAAAAATTAAAAATAGAAAAAATGAGCGGCCCTAAAATGTGCTTTCCTTGGTGAATCACCCGCCATCGGTGTTACAGAATTATTTTCCTTCTCTTAATTATCCGAGTCACTACTAGAGGAATTAGGTTCCGACAATGTGTGATGTGTGAAAGTATTAGTTATATATTGAGTGGATAAAATATTCTCGTGTGTTTGAACAACCGAGAGGAATTAGGTTCCGACAATGCGTGCTGCGTGTAAGTATAAGTTATATATCGAGTTGAATAAAATATACGCGTGTGTTTGAACAAAGAGGTAAATGATGATGTTGACTTAACGATTCTGCTAGCATTCTGCACACTATTGTCCTGCCGCGTGCCGCGCGGGTCGCCAAGCTATGCCGCCGCCGTTCTCGAAGTCGCCGCTGGTCTAGAAATCCACGCCGTCGCTGTCATCGTGACCCCCGCGCCGTCGCCGCCTCGCCCGCACTGGCTGCGCCGTCCGCTCTCTTCCTTCACCGCGCGAGAATCTTGATGCGAGGCCAACGGACACGATCGATCTGTAGCCCGGCATTTTCGGTTGATTCTGTACTGCTATATGTTCTTCGTTAAGAGTATGCATGAATTTATTAAATCCAAGTGGTCAGATGTGTGGTCCCCGTGAGTTCAACCATGCCTTACCATCCTCGTAGATACATGTGCTTCACATGTCCTGAGTTGCTAATTTTTGGTATACTTTAAATTCGTATTTGCAAACAAAAATATCAGTATATACATGAAAATAATAGAAATGTCACATCTATCACACGGTCACCGGACAACAGTACTATGGAGCTGACACTGCGGCAGGGGTCTGCCGCCCAACCACTGCGTCGGATGGCGCGCCACTCGACCAACGTGCACGTCCTCTCTCTCACCGTCTCGCTATCGGACGGCGGTGTCACTGTCGACTAATTAGCCGATTTAATTACCTATCTTAATTATATTTACTGCTACTTTGATTTTTTTAGAAATAGCATGAGCTCAAAAAATTATAATATTTTATGTTCAGTCTTCTGACACAACGTAATTAATTGTGTAATTTTTCTATAATTTCATCCAGCGTGAATGTTGCTTGAAAATTCGTACGATTATGCTAATTGTAGAAGTTGTTACATATAGTAAATGAGCTCCAAAAATTACGAAATTTTATGTATGACCTCTTGACACAGTCGACCTAATTGTCCAATTTTTTTGGAAATTTTATATACTCTGAATTTACCATGTTAATTCATATTAATTTAATCGTAATTAGCGATATGCGATGCTCATTTAATTAGCGATTGAAATCGTAGGCCACACGGCCACCATGCGGCAGCTATCTTTTGCAGTGCGTGACTTTTCTCCTTCGCACATATGTCGACCCCTTGTTGCTATCCCCCTGTCTCCTTCGCACATATGTTGGCTCGTCCATGTCGTCCCCCTTGCCCTCTCCCTCATCCTCACATATGCCACTATGTTCGTGCCGTCTCCCCTCGCCTGCGGTGCTGCGCGTTGACAATGAGTTCTTAATTTTCGGTGTTAGCGCACTGGGTTGCCTTTTCGCTTGGCCATAAATACGAAGCTCTCATAGTCGCTCATTGCTCATGTCAACTGTGTTTTGCTTCTCGTTCTCACGCTTGTCTCTAAGAATTAAGAGCGCATAGCATAATTAAGATTTCCTGGAGAGTAAATGTTGAAGCAGTTGTCACAATCATAGCAGTGCTGATTGCTTCCCTCGAAAGGCAGATAATTTTTTATCGTATGCTTTAAATGTTATTCCTACAGTTGTAGTTAATTAATGTTATTTAGTTAGTTGTAATTAATGTAGTTCGTATTATAAAGTAAGTAGGTCGTAGTACTTTAGCCATAGTTTTGTACTATTTTTCTGTAGGTACGGTACACATAATTTGTTATTGTATGGTACTATGTAATTAATCAGTCGTAGTTACTGGGAGGCAATTAGTTAGGGTTAAATAATGAGTTAGTGGTAAGTAATTAAGTGGTATGGACGATGGTAATGAATCACTAGGAATTAATTTTTGGACAAGTAATCAAATTGTTGCTAATTAATGAATTATTCGTATGTAGTTACACATATGTAATTAGTAACTTGCAAGTAGGAGCTTATCAAGGTGAATGGGACTGTAGCATGGAGGCAGTACATGCAGATTGCTTCCAAGCCCGAGGTAGCCATTTACGGGAGGCCAGTTGTGTACCTGAGTTTCGTGCACAGTGCGACGGAAAACGTTGATGAGCCCGGCTCCTCCACACCCGAGCAACCACAGGCCGAGCTTCAAGACGATAGCACTGAATGTGCTGTATTGGAGGGAAGACTCACCCCTCATTTCGTGCAGAATGATAGGAGGGGCATACGGTAGTCAGTTCTCATTGACTGCCATGAGTATCTACTGGAGTAGGAGCTCAGGTTGGAGTCCGATGTTATGGTACGTTCACTCGTATTGTCGTAAGAAGAACAATCCCAGTAGGGGTTTCAAGCTGACACCCTTCTAGTTGGGCAGCACTTCCTTAGCAAGGTGGGTGTGTAACAAGCTATAGCATGGCACGCCTTGTCTATCAGCCGTGTGTATCGAGTGCACCTGTCCAGCCTAACTAATTACATAGTGACGTGCGTAGTGCAAGGCTGCTCTAGAAAGGTCGGCGCTCAACATGCAAAGATTTTTGGCTCGATCTTCTTGATTAAGGTGATGATCGACCACACTTGTGAGCTTAGTGAGGCCCTGCGCCATCATCGGAATGTGACTTCCGCATATGTGGCCACACTGAACACTATGCAGCATGGGACCGAACCCCCTCAGCAGTGGAACAACGTGCGAACCTGGTGGTGCATGAGGTATTTTGCATCTAACTTGTTCACACAGTTCCGTAGTCAGGAAGTTGTGAAGACGTTCAAGACATTGTATCTGCAAAACAAAAGGCAGAAGTTTGAGTCCATCTGGATAGACTTAGAAAGGCGAACTACGGAGAGAGAGCAACGCAACAGCATCATAAGTTTCTCGGAGTGGATTCATCGGCATGCTTCCGAATTAGAGAAATGGTCCCTTATATATGACACGGATGGTGCAAAATATAGGTTATGATGACCAACATGTTCGAGGTGTACAACAACATCCTCAAAGGTGTGTGGTGCCTCCCCATCACCGCGATCGTGGAGGAGACATGGACTCGCACTATCAGTTATTTCATCAATAGAGCCATCGCATCCAAGTGACAAATAGACAAAGGCAAGAAGTGGTCTGAGAATATGCAGAGGCACAAAGACTAGAAGATGGAGAAGGCCCAAATGCACGACATCCGGGTAGTCAATGGCCTCCAGAGGAAGTATGAGATTAGGCTTCGGCAGAAATATATCATTAGTCATGCCAGGGGTGAAATGAAATAGGCATGCACCTTGGGTGATGTGGCCACATGCACCTGCATCAAGCTGAAGCCTCTGCACAGACCATGCTCGCATGTGTACATGGCATGTGCGCAAATGAGGCAAATATCTGAGCTGTACATCTCTGAGTACTACGATATGCAATACCTTTTTAGTATATGGAGTGCAGTGTTTCACTCATATAGCTTGGACATAAACTACATGGATCTTTGGCCGAACATGATGCAATAGGCCCCCAATAAGGACTTGAAGATAACTACGGAGGGACGTCGGCAGACGTGGCACTTTCAGAACAACATGGATGTCAGTTAATGTACCAGCAATAGCCGCACAATAAAGTGCAGAATATGCAAAACCTACGGGCGCTCAATGAAGTATTGCCCTAACAGACCGAGCTCGTCTGGTCGCCATTCGGTATCATGACTTCATGTATGTTTTTTTATCGAATTAATTCATATTTATAGCAATTCAAGATGTACTATTTTATGTGGTGGTAATTGGCAATTAATCAATTGATTGCTTAAATGATTAACTACATAATCTATTATCGCATGTCATTATTTATGGCAACCACAATGATGTGTTAGCCATTTAGCTACATGCTTTAGGAGATTAAAAATAACCATATACAACAAGGGAGAACCGTGGTAGAAGCATCTCCGGGCGTGCCTATTGGTAGAACGTGCCTGGCGCTGCCCACATGGAGTGTTACAGAGGAGAGTGCCTTGGACGTGGCTGGCCATCATTATAGTGGCATGCACATGTGCAGGTACGGTTCGCGTAGCAGCATGTGGGATCATAATAAGTTCCTATGTTGACAACCTCCTCGTTGCCCCTCTCGCGCTGTATCTGTTGGCAGATGTCATCGTTCTACTCATTGAGACCGGTCTGATGGTTCTGATGAGTAGATATGTAATGTGTAGAATTGTCATGTAAAAAACTTACCTTTGTTATCAATGAAGTTTTTGTCATTTCCTTAACTAAATGAGCAATTGTATCTTTCCTAGCCCCCGACTGCTTGTTTAGTAAGGAAGCAGTAGACCAAGATAAGAAGTATTTTATCCGACCGTTGAACTTTAATTATGTCATAGAAATGATCTAGAAACTTCTACGAAATCATATCAGGCAAAACCAATGAATGATTTTGATTAGTCTTAGATCTTTATTTCTACAATCAGGAATTAGATCAGAGAAAACTATGACATAAATATATGAAGAACAAGAAAAACTTTTGTAGTGTGTATGCAAGAACGATAAGTGCTTTTATTTATAAACTTTATCTGAATTAGTTGTAAGATTGCTAAAAACTGAAGACATGTACAATACTTCTCAAAATGTATTCATACTCGAGTTTCGACCGCTAGCAAAAAATTGTAGGAAAAAGGCCATCGCTAGGAAACTCCTTCTAGTGGGTAGGACCATGTGCAGAGAGAAGGGATTTTGATTAGGAGGTTTTCCGTGTCTCGACCAGGTTTAAACAAGAGAAGAACAGAATGAAAAAGTGTGAAAGAAAGTCTTCAAGTCAAGCATTGAAATAACTATATTTACTTGTATGTGTGAATCTTTTTTACTTTTTTTTATTTGAGAAAAAAGTGTACAGATTATAGTAAGAATCATCTCTGTAAAGGTCACGATAGGAATCCGTATGGCGTTTGACGAACATGTTGAAGCCAAAAGTAAAAGACACCCCTTAGATGGGTTCGGAGGAAAATAGATCTCTCTGACTAGCTTAGGTAACAATAGCATGTGACAAAACTTGGGATAATGAAATACAAATAAAAATACTCATCGGATAGGAAAGAAATGTATTGTAACTTTATTGAAATATTGAAAAGAAAAATACATTACACATAAAACTTACACAATTGATCAATATTCCAAGAATTAGATAGAAGATGTCCGTCTAACATGGCCAGTAGTATTGAGCCTGGTCTAGTTACTTCGATCGCAATGTATGGACCTTCTTATTTGGGTGAAAGTTTGTTACGATTTTCCTGACTCTGAATTTTTCTGAGAATTAGATCACCTACAACTAGGCTGCGAGGTTGCACCTTATGACTGTGATACCTTCACGTGGCTTGCTAGTAGACCGCCAATCATATCAAAGCTACATTTCATCATTCTTCAAGGAAATTGATGTCATCAATTCGTCGTTCTGCTTGATCGTTATCGTTATAACGATCAATTCAAGTACACCCAATCTTTAGTTCCGAAGAAAACATGCCTTTTGCACCGTAAACTAAAAAAAGTGTGTTTCACCAGTCGCACAACTGGTCGTGGTCCAAACAACCCATAATATAGAGGAAAGTTTATGAACCCAAACTCCTGATCATTGTATTAACTGGTCAAACATTCGATGTTTGATCCATTGTATTAGTATACCATTGGCTTATTTTACTACCTCGTTACTCTGTAGATGAGCCACTGAGGCGTAACATACTTTGATACCTAGTCCTCACAGAATTCCTAAGAATTCTCACTTGAGAACTTGGTACCATTATCTGTGACAACTAGGAGCACCAAATCATGTAATCACATTTTTTGTATTGAATTTCTTGGTAGGTTCAGTTGTTATTTTAATAATTAGTTCAACTTCTATCCATTTTGTGAATGTATCAATCATGATAAAAAGAAATTCAAAGATGCATGTTTCAATCATGACAAAAAAGAATTCAAAGCCTCTAGGTGCTCTTCAGAAAGGTCCGATAATGTCTAGCTCCCAGGTTACGAATGGCCAAGAAAGAGGTATTGTTTGCAAAGCTTGTGCAGGTTGATGCACTTGTCGGTTATAAAACTGACATCGTACACACTTTGTCATGAGGTCTTTTGTATCATGGAGGGCAGTTGGCTAGTAGTATCCTTGTCGAAAGGCTTTACCGACCAAAGTTCTATCTGAATGATATGCTCCACAGACTCATCCATGTATATCGGATTGTAGTTTCAATCCATCTATTTGAGATATACATCTCATCAACACTCCATGAATTCCATGAATTTCTCATCAACACTCCATGTATGAGGTACATTTGATCAGACTGTATGATTTAGCTTTTTGAACTGTACAATCAGCCTCTACGCCATCTTTAGGAAGTGTGCTATGCAGAAGATATTCATAGATTGATGTCATCCAATCATTACTGGTGTCAATCTGTATGACCTCCAGTGAAGCATACTCGAAATGCCCGACTACCGAGGGTTTGTTGAGTTGCTCGAGAAAAACTCCAGGTGGGACAGGTTGCTCGACTAGTTTGCCAGAAAGTTTTCTTTTCTAGGAATATGTTGGATCTTGAAATCAAAGAAATGTCTTTCGAGTTTTCTTACTTCCGCAAGATAAGATGACATCATAGTACTTGAGCATGGATACTCTTTTTTGACTTGACTTGCTACTAGTTGAGAATTGTCTTTCACTAGTAGTCTACGAATCCCGAGCGCTTTGACTGCTCGGAGTCCTGTCAGTAAATCTTTGTATTCTGCCACATTTTTTGTAGCAGAAAAGTTTTAACTGAATAGCGTATTCTATGTTTTCTCTAGTAGGAGATACCAGAACTACTCCAGCCCCGAGCCCTTTAACATCAAGGAGCCGTTGAAGTACATAGTCCACTCCTCGTGGTGTTCATACTTGGGCCCTTGGGTAGGTTCAGGGTTTGTCCACTCAACGATGAATTCTGGTAAAGCCTGGGACTTGATTGTTGTTCATCAAATGAAGTGCAAATCGAACTCCCTAAGTTCGACCACCCATTTTGCTATACGTCCTAATGATTTACTATTGTGGAGAATTTGACCTAGAGGGTACCCAGTCAGTACAACCACTTTGTGGGCCTAGAAGTAATGGCTTAGTTTCCTTAAAATCATAAGAGGTCATATAACAACTTTTGTATATCTGGATATTGCTCTTTTGGTCCATGTAAGACTTCGCTTATGTAATATATTGGTCATTAGATATCGTCACGCTCAACAACCAGTACGGCACTGACTGCTTGTGGTGTTGCAGCCAGATATGAGAGCAAGGTTTCTCCTGGTCTTGAAGAGACTAGGACTGGGGCACTCGCAAGGTACCTTTTAAGCTCTTCAAAAGCATCGTGTGCTTATTTAGTCAATTTGAAACTTCTATATTTTTGAAGAAGCTTAAATAAAGGTAATTATTTGTCTCCTAACCGTGCTATGAAATGACTTAGCACTGCCATATAGTCGGTTAGTTTTTGGACTTTCTTCTTTATGGTCGGAGGGCACATTTGCTCAATGGCCACTATTTTTCTGATTTTGCTTCAATTCCTCTAGCCGAAACTAGGATTCCATGAAGCTTTCTAAAGAAAACTCCAAACACACATTTCTCTGGATTTAACTTAAGGTTATGTCTTCTTAAGCTATTCAAAGTTTCTTGCAGATTGGAGATATGATCTCCGATATTGATACTTTTCACGATGAAGTCATCGACATAGGTCTTTAAGTTATGACTAATCTGAGAACTAAAGGTTTTTTGCATTAACATTTGAAAAGTACACCAGCATTTTTGAGACCAAATGACATCTTTGCATAACAAAAAGTGTCGTATGGGGTGATGAAGGAAGTTTTTGAGACCAATCTGGTGGTACCCAGAATATGCATATAAAAATTTTAATAACTCACACTTAAAAGTAGAGTCAACAAGTTGATCAATATGTGGAATGAAAAGTCATCCTTCGGACAAGGTTTATTGACATGTGAAATCGATACATATTCACCATTTTCTATTAATTTTTCTAACCATTATAGGATTGGCGAGCCACTTTGGGTGGTCGACCTTACGAATGAATCCAACCTTGAGAAACTTGTCAATCTCTGACTAGACTGCCCTCTTTCGATCGGGTGCAAAATGTCTTAGCTTTTGCTTGACCGATGTCTTGTCAAGCTGGAGTGCTAGCCTGTGCTCAATAACCTTCCTAGGGACTCTGGGCATGTTGGATGCTTGCCAGGTAAATACATCCAAGTTTGCTTGGAGGAAGGAGACGAACGACTCTTCCTATTTGGGGTCGAGTCTTGCCCCAACCAATATCTTCTGGAAGGTGGCACTACCATTTTTGAGTAAAAATGATGCTTTGATGATTTCCAGAGAATCATCCTTGTTGAATGGAACCTCCTTGATCTGGTCGGAGGGTTTTAGGGCCACCTTTGGTCTTGAGTGCTTAGCCTGCATAGAAGACGAGTTAGCATTTCTAGTCGAATTCCCGCTCCTCAATCTTTAGATAGTGTCTAGACTCGTATGAGGAGGAACCACCGAAGATCATGTCGATGGTGCGCTGTGGCTCCTGATAGTCCATCTCTTTGTCACTATCCTTGTCTTTCTTGGAGCTCGGTTCTTTGACTTCCTGAATGGAAGAGAAAGGACCCTTACCTGAATAATAGTCTTTCAACATCTTTTGCTAGGTGCGGCAACTGCACAGATCATACCTGTAACATCCTGATTTTTAGAGCCTTTTTGAAGCTTTTAAAATAAAATTCACCATTTGGATTTTTTGGAATTAATTCAAGCATAAATATAATATTTATGAATTAAAAAGGATTTAATATGACTAAATAAAACTTTAACATCTGTTGGAAGTATTTTATTTAAGTTCCTTGTGCTTGAATGATTTTTTTTGGATTTTTCTAGGATTTTTCTGGATTTACTTGCTATTTTTTGGGTCTCAAATGAATTTAGCAGAATTTCTGGAATTAGAAAATCCTGAAAAATCAAAAGCCCCTTCGGCCCATTAAACCTCAGCCGTCTGATTTTCTCCTAGCCACATGTCATCCATCTAGCCGTGCTCGCACCGATTCTTGGATCTCCACGGGAAATGTGTCGCCATCCGAGCACGGGCACTTTGTTCATCATGCCATCTCCCGAGACGCCATGTGTCATGCATCGACGGGCGAGGGCACTGTGGATCTTCCCTGACCTAGACACTTCCTCCGTGTTCGCTTAGGTCACAATGCTATCGCCTTCTCGGCATCCATGCCATGCACCATGCAGTCATCTCGGCCTCTACGCCTTTAAAACATGGCTGTCACCTCTCGGTTTTCCCATCTCAAGCCTTCTCCACTCTCATCATCCGTGCCAAGCCGTCGTGCCTGAGTCATCGTCTTCGTCTTCGACCCTGGTGTCGCTTCGCCGTGCCGCAGCCTCTGGTCATTTACCCTTCGTCGTCGATGAGTCGCCATCTAAGCCGCCACAACCGTCTCTCTCTCTCGTCCAGTCGCCACCGGCTGAACCCCGCCACGCTGCTCTGTGCGCTTGTCACCGCCGGCCGCATCGCCCGCTCACCTTGGTTCGCGTGTCGCCCGCCTCGGTTCGTCAGCCACCGCATCACCTCGCGCCCACATGACGCTTCACCTCCTCGGTGAACCTGTCCATCGTGCACCGAGCCACTAACGTGTGGGTTCCGCATGTCAGATCCACTATTCAGTGCATCCATGAGCCAAACCATGTCAGCCGTCCACTCCAGCTACCACGCAAATATGCCATGTCAGCCCTAGTTGCCCAGTCAGCGGCCACATCATCTAAGCCCGTGCTCTGTACACTATTCTATGAGATGAGTCCACCGTAGAGCAATCTTTTCCGTGCATCGAGTCCATAGCACAGTAGGATTTCCGAATTTAGAGCAATCTTTTCCGTGCATCGAGTCCATAGCACAGTAGGATTTCCGAATTTCCAGTATTTCCTTTATATTAGATTTTTCAAGAGCTCGTTCTTCTTTGTCCTAGCTCCGATTGACCTGATTCTTTTTTCTAAATTCATATAAAATTAAGCTCTATATTTTAGTCCTAGTTTTGAAGTTTTTGGAGTTTATTTTGTTCTTATTTGATTTTATCTATGTCTCATTCGTTTTCTCTCTCGTTAGATCATGTCTTCGAGGGAGCAGAAGCAGGGACATAAGATCAAGAAACTAGTAACGGAGCAAGGTTAATGCAAGTCGTGTCCTTTGATCATATTGAACCCAATGTTTTAAATATATTTTGTATTAGTTTGTTTTAAATTATCATGCATCGCTATTTTATTATAAAACCTTTGTATTGGTAGTTAATGTCCTATTTGATTAATTCCTCCTTGATAATTTCAGTGCCTTGATTCCATTATCACCATAGGATGGGTAATTATCTACTGATACAATACTAGTTATCACAAGGGTTATATGTTTAAATTGCTTAGCCATGCTCATAGTTACGTTGGGTTTATCATCACATGTGATTAATTAATTAATTTTGACTTAATGAGATATTGAATCTTGGTGGTCAGCCACAGTTATAAAATTTATACACCTTGGCATGGGTAATATCATTGGTGTTGGTTATACAAAATGATTTTCACTTGGACGAATGATTGTGCAATAAAGGGGGAAGTGTGATTAGCACTTCAGGGATGTGGATGTTTCGTCTAGGTAATGTCTAAGGATTTAACTTTGTGCGCCATTGATCTGAACCTTACCTACAACCACAAGTCTAAATGGGTATGACCTAGCCGATTAACTTGCAAAGGTTTAGTTCGGATATCACCAATGGTAAGTGAGTACCAGGGGAACTGGTTTACTCACAGTGAGGCACAGGGTTAATATACTCATACGTCGCAAGAGGGGGCTTCTAACTATGGTGGTTTAACCCTTCAGCGGTGAAACCTCAGCGGGTGGTGTCTAACTAGATCAGAATGAGGTAAATGTTTTATGATAAATTATCTGGGTCTCATGCTTATGGAAGCATGTTGGCTATTAAGATGACTTTTCTCTTGTGGGTAAAGTTGTGCAACCTCTGTAGAGTGTAAAACTATTCGAATAGCCATATCCCCGGTTATGCACAATGCTCGGTGATTTCACACGAGGGGTAGGTTTTTCATAAAAATCTTGGTTAGGTTGAGAGCAGGTTGATTGGGAAGTGAATGGTTAATTCACTTACGGTTTATTCACTCCTTTGATTCATTAATTATTTGTAGACGTTCTTTCGAAAATTACGTTTTCAATCTATTTATTGTATTTACTCTAAAAATATTGCTTTCTGCAAAATAACCATTCAGCCATCCTTTGGTAAGCCTTTCATACTATATTGCATCTTTGTTACAAATGACTTGCTGAGTACTCTTTGTACTCACAGTTATATCCATATTTGCTCAGTTGCTGAAGAAGAACCATACCAACCAGAGGTGTGTGAAGGAGCATGCTTCGGTGACTTCGCGGATCAAGAATTCGCTCCCCAGCCGATTGCCTGTGGTCATGTCGAGTGGCCACCGTGTTTATCTTTTGTTTTCTGCTGCAAGTTTCATAAGCCATTCAGGTTGTTATCTGCAAGCTTGCTCATAAGATCTCAACTCTGATAATTAATAATATTTGTGTCTTTTCTTAGTAAATCGTGATATGGTCGATATTTCATCTTTGTTTATACTATGTGCACTAGCGTGATCCTAGACTAGTGCAGAATACACAGGAGAGTCCGGATTTGCATATTTGAGTCTCTACAATGCCCTACGACTTGATGAAATGGACACCAATACTTCTTATTCTTTTTGGATTCATTGGTCAGAGCTTTTGTCTTATTTCGACCAGAATAATCCTTCTTGCCCTTAGCGCTCTTGAATCACGAGAACCTCCTTAGAGTTGGGTTTGTGGTTCTTCTTACCTTTGGGAGACTTCTTGGGCTTCTTCTCTTTCTTATCTAGGCCGGGTTGAGGAATTTTTTCTACCCAGTTGATGGCCTTGTTCCATTCAATCATCTCGCTAGCGGCTGCGTATTTGTCAACCATGTCGAATAGATCGACGATCGTTCTTAGAGGGTTCATTGCAATGTCCTCCATAAACCATCGATTTCTTAGCCTAGTTTTAAAAGCCAGAATTACAGAAGAATCCACAACCTCTGGCATAGAATTACGAACCTAGCTGAACCTCTTGATATATTATCGGAGAATCTCATTGGGTTCTTGCTAGATTTGGTAGAGGTCATCTTCTTTCCCGGAATGATCATACGTCCCTTGGAAGTTTGTGAGCAACAGATCTCAATGCTGCTCCCAGGTATAAATTATTTCGATCGGTTGGTTAAGTAACCAAGAACAGGTAGATCCTTTGAGAACTGTAGGCAAGTTGTTTGGCATCACATTATCATCACCTCCTATGGTTCTGATGGCAGTGGTGTAAATCTAGAGAAATTATAATGGGTTCTGAGGTCCATCGAATTTCTCTAGATTTGTTGGTCAAAACCTGTCCAGCCAGCGTACTGCTTGAAGGCCTGCCAAGAAAGTCCGACAGCCTGTAATCACGTCACGGCGCATTATTTGGAAAGGGGCCGGATTGTAGTCGGTGGGAGATCGGTGGGAGACCAGTTCCTTCGGTAGTCGTACTGAAGAACTGCTACTTCGACTCGATTGTGGATACTTACATTGTGTCTCTGGACAGCTGTTTTGGTTCAGGTGATGTTTGCAGATCACCTGATCCAAGCGTTCGTCCCTCGTAAGGAAGGGGAGGAGTGGCTTCGTTGTTGAAAAGTCATCTTTCCACATGATTCCCCTATCGAAATCTTTGAGGGGGTTTTGCGCTAGATGTCGGATTGTTTCCAGTCTGACCACGCTAGCTTTTGCTTAGGGAGGAATGCTCGGATGAAGTCAGAGTATGACTTTACGAGTTAATTTGTTCCCTGTACATCTCTGTGCGCCACATGGTTTGTTGGAGGATTTTTGACAGTTGACCTACAACCTGAGTATATCTTGGAGTTTCTACCGGAGCAGGATCTATGTTGTTTAAAATATTGACTCATTACAAGTTCTAAATTGTTACCAAGGGTCTCGAAGGATTCCTGTTCATGGAGGGGGTATGATGACTCGAGTTCCACTCCGAGCCTCCAGCATGTCCCGTTCGACCTGTCGGGCACGATGAGGTAGAAGTAGGAAGATTAGCCAATCGATGTCCACCAGTTCTATTGCCTCCATCGTCTTGGGGTGATGTAAGTGCATTTGCACCATTTTAACCAGCGGATCTTGTCGTGAAGAATTGTGCATGCCATTTGGATCGACATCACCGATTGCATTAACTTCATGCCTCTGGCATGAATCTCCTAACGAGCTTCCGTCGAAATTAAGGGAGAACATTTCATCGCTTCAGCTATAAGCCACCAAGATGGAGAGTGATTAGTAATTATCACCTCTAGTGGGCTTTGTAGTGGACTTAGCCTGATCCAATGGATTAATGATCGGATACTAAGCATTAACATCTTTACCTAGTTTTTTTGTCAAGGGTAAGTTCATCGACACCACGACTGGTTGTCGATCGTCTCCTGAAATATGAAGGAGCCATCAGTGAATGGCCCATGACTATATTGAGAGTACCCTGACCCTCCGATCATGACATTGCACTCTTATCGCCGTTTTTGCTAGTCGGAAGCATCGGGCTTGCAGAAGCACTTAGGCATTTTGATCTGGTCGGAACAACTAATTTCTCTGAGAGTGTCAATGATGGGGGTGGCAAATCTTCTTCCATTCGATTGATCTCACCGGTCTCAACGAGCGGTGAGCTTGGAATAGAAGAGGATGATGATAAGGCATCATGTTCTATGGCGCTGATGCATGTGTCCCTATCAAGGTTGGTATAGTCTACCAAGTCAAACCAGTTCTCCTCGTCCTAAGTCCCTGCCATGATCGCATGAGCGATGACAATAGGGAACAGAGAAGCACGAGAATTGCTAAATGAAGAAGAACTTTAAGAATTCAACACCTTTTTCCCCACGGACGGCGCCAACTATCGACGATCGAGTCCCCGATCTTACGAAATAATATGAGAAATATGGCTAAAATCCTCAGAAGAGAAACATGGATGCTCTTTATTGCTACGAACTGGTTACATGGTGCCTTTAACATGGCGTGAGACTAGCCATAATTACACCGAATTGAATAAATTTGGTGATCGAATGTCTGGATTGCTTCTAGATTGATTGTCCTCTGTCTTCTCTCATTCAGCTTTAAATATCAATGAAAAGATGCCAATTATCCACCAGAGAAGATGCTTTGTGGAACCAGATAGAACACCTGATCGTTGGTTGTTGTCAGCAGGAGACGAACGTGGGCAACAACCGCATAGTATTTTTGTCAGAGACTCAGGGCTAAAAGCATCATGATGTTTGGAGTGGATAAGGCGCGTGTTTATCCAATGCACGGAAGGAATATCGTAGAATCAGGACCAAGTACCAGTTCACAAAATCTCTGAGTAATCATCTGGTCGGGCAACATGCATAGTGTTTCTCCGACTAGGGTACTCGAGGAGCAACTCTTAGAGGTTTATAGCCACGGGGCCCTTTGGCCTTAATTAAATATTAAAGCTGTATTTATAGATTTATTCTATCCTCATTAGAGCCTATGAATGGAAAAATGTGACGATGATGGCATTTTTAGAATTTTGGTATTTGCGATGGTATTTTGAATTGAGCTTTTCGTGATGGAATATCTTTCCTAAATAATTCTAACCAATGAATAGTTGCATATAAGAACTTTTGCATTGTAATAGGCATACGTTCAAGGAAGTTTGGTTTAGGCATGCTGGTAAGATGGAACTCTACTTACATGATGCTTAAGAGTCTTGTGCCTTGTAAGAGCACATTTTTCATTTTTACACAAACGCACTACCAAACATTCGCAACAGTACTCTACTGACTGAACAACATTGGTGTGTTGCTAAGAGGTTACTAACTTTTTTGAACTTATTTATGATTCCACTATTGCTTTATCTTTAGTTTATTACGCAATATTTCCTGTAATTGTGCATCATATTCTTTTAATTGCTACTCATTTGCAGGCTAATGAAAGTGATATAGTTTTATAAGAGGATATATTTGCTTTGAAATCTAAAATTTTAAAATATTGAAAAGAAATCCTATTTTATATGCTTTTGCATTTATTTTAGATCCCAGAGCTGAACTTTGAGGATTCAACAATGTTCTTCGAGTTCTACGTGATGCAGTAGGGATATACTATTATAACTATTTCTCAATTGTTCGTACTCAGCTAACCGATGTTTATCACAAGCATGGACGAAAGTTTTAGGGAGTTCGCTTGCAGCAATCTCCACCACCACCCATTGTAGGTAAGAAGAAAACCGCATGGGGGCAAGATCTAGGGTACAGGTTCATTCTCTAGAGGTTCAGGCTCTTATACGATGTCAGGCACTTAAGGACGATAAAGTGAGCATAGCATTGGAGAGCTATCCGCCTATCTTGACAACGATACGGTGCTGTGCCAGGAGGATATCAACATTTTAAAGTGGTGGTAGAAGCACAAGATGATATATTCGGTGCTATCATACTAGCACGAGATGTATTAACTGTTTTAGTTTCAACAGTTTCTTCCAAGTCTACCTTCATCCTTTTTTGGGAGAATACTGGAAGAGAGAAAAAACAAGTCTCACAAGCAAGATGGTGGAAATACTTCTTACGGTCAAAGACCGGGAATAGGCGGACGCACGACAACAACATTCTGTTGAAAATACGGAGTTGGTGGACTCATTCAACAATCTTTGTCTGGACAATGACACTTAGCACATTGATGTATGCAAAGTTGTAAGCTGTACTCTTTTTTCTTAGTGAATGTTTTCTCAAATTGAGTTATTTACTTTGCAAAATTTTTAAGAAGGTAGCCATGTAGACATAAATAAAGCTCTTTATTACATCTTCAAATTATTTATAATTATCTTTCTGTCTCTTTATTTATTTGTCTCAATTATTTGTTTATTTCAATTAATTTAATTGTCTATTTGTTGTCTTTCTTTATTTATCTCAATTTTTGTCTCTTTATTTATTATTTATTTATCTCCTCCCACTCTCTGGCTTCCTCCCTTCCTCACCTCCTCCCTCCCCGCCGCCTACTCTTTCTCGCGCTCGGCAGTAGCCTCCTCCCTCCCCGTCCCGACACTGCCTACGCTGTCGCTCGACCATCACATTCTCCCTCCCCACTGCTTCTCTTGCAGCTTGCGCTCTCGGCTCCACTCTTTCCCTGTCGTCGGCGTTTGTATTGGCAGCGATGGTAAAGACGGCTGGGAATGTGTGGCGGTGGCCCAATGCCAGCAACATAGCATAGCCTGTAGCCTCTTTGGACCGTGCCTGAGTCTAAGGCGAAGCCCATGAGCTGACACAACATGCCTAAACAGGCTTTGCCTATATGAGCTATGCCTACATGGGCCCTTGTCGGGTGGCCCATTTGGTAAGGTGTGCCAAATGTACATACCTCACGTTCTTCGTAGCATTTAATCCGTGCTAGTCAAATAAATATTGACAAATAAGCCCACGTATTTTTGAATCTCAGACTTGTAGGATTTTTCACCGGACACATGTACACTTAGAACAAACAAATGAACATCCACATGCCTCATTTGCACGAAACATGCCCCTGCTGTGTGCCACAGCCGCAATGTTTCCAAAGGTCTACAATGGAGCAACTCGTGTTTGCCATGCATGTTTGTTTTGTGCAACACCTGCACACGCGATGACACGTTGTGCTGCACTAGTGCCGTATTTATCCATCCACACCCAGCAAAAACATAAAAATTCGCTTTTGCTCCACGCCCCATCTCGGCCATTAAGCAGCAATCCAACGGCAGCAAAGCCTCCCACGTGCACACTAAACATTAGTTAGTTAATACTTGCATCGTACAGGGGCAAATACGCAAAGGTGCCAATCCCCGAATACTTCGTGTTAATACTTCGTATTCTATTATTCTGTTGCAATATTTCTCTCTCTCTCTCTCTCTCCCTGTCTTCCTCTGCGAGAAGAACACCGAAGGCGACGAGCAAAAAAACTAAAAAAAAAAGATCTAAATAAGAAATAAAACGCAAAATACCCTAAGCCGCGGCGGGCGCGATCTCGGCGGCGCTGGAGAAGGTGGTGGGGGCGATCGCCGGGGATTTCCTCCGCCGATGTGAGATGCTGGGCGGGGAGGCGGAGGGGAGGAGGAGGCGGCGGCGGCGGGCGCCGCGGGGCGGGATGGGGAGGGGCACGAGGAGGGGAGTTGGAGCTCGAGGAGGGCGAGGCGGTCCGCGGCGACGCCTACGGCTACGGCGGCCGCGAGGCGGGCGACGACGAGCTTGTTGATCCCGACGGGCTCACCTACATCGTAAGAGATGCTCTTCTGCTTCGTATTTTTGTGTGCGGATTGGATGGTTGATGAGTTCGTGGTACCGTGTGGTGTGGTGGTTGCCTGCTTGTTTCGTGCGGCAGTAATTGTGCTAGCTCGGTTGTAGCGTTGTGGAATTTTGCGTTAATTTGGCTGTGTGTGCGGCGAAGTTTTGATTTTTGGTTGAGATGAGGTTATTGCTGTTTAGAATGGTTGGTTGTTTATTCAATCTGGTTAGTTTACCATGGCTGCTGTGCCCATGGGGGCTTGCGATTTTGTAGTTAATTGCCGGCCTCCTTGGTGAGATGAAATATGGTAAATGTGTTAGCTTTAGCTGATTTCGTGTTAATTATGTGTGGAGTAATGGCATGAAACAAACTTGCGAGTGTCCAATTAGTTCGTGAATCTTCTTTCACGCTCCTGTGTATAGTTTACAGTGATTTCTGGTACGTCCTTTTTGGTGAATTCCGGAGCTTTCTTAATTTCAGTGCTAGATTTTGTGTGTGTAATTTTGAGTACTCTGAAGCGACACACAAATTTTTGTTACTTGAAGAATTTTAGCCCCGTGATTGGCAGTTTACTGGTTTCAAGGGTTGATTATATGGGCCCTTTTCGGTTACATTTGCTTTTTGTGAAAACTGCAAGGTGATCATCGATATTGTATAAATAGAATGAAGCGATTCGCCTGGGATTGATGTGATGCATTACCTAGGCCATCGAATCTATATTTTTGTACAAAGTTCATGATTATTAGATAATGGAATAAAATTGATCTTGTGATGTTAGATTCTGCAGATCACTATCCACATTCGTCAATGGGCAACAGAATTAGTGTGCAAAAAAGTTTTGCAAGTTGAGCCAAAGCATTTGCTAGTGTGTCAGAGTTGCTTTTATTCTGGTACAATATGACTAGCCTAATTAGTTCTTCTAGTAAGCTTGCTTATGAGGCTTCTAACCTAGAAGCTCACTAAACCTGCTTAGATACAACCCATGCAATTTGTTTTGGGGGAAATCATCTTGTACGATCTAGGAAGTAAAAAGTTATCTATAAGAGGCTCCACATTTACACCAAGAAAAAGGTTAGACCTATCTTTTGTTGTACTAGTTCATAGCCCATGCATCTGCATGGACTCATGTTTCAAACAATATTTTTAGCGCTAACTGTGTTAATACTTAATCGTAATAGTATTAGAATCGAAAACCTTAGTTGATACAAGTTTCTATTCAGTCAGGTGACTTAAACTCTTTCTATAGTAGTTTTTTATACTGACTTGTAGATCTGTGTACTGGTAGGATTGGTAGAATTGACGGAAAAAAGAACACTGTTTTTGTGAAGAGCCGTGTGCTGATAAGATTGGTAGGATGCACAGAAATCTGATTCTATATACCTAGATCGGTGCCTTTAGACGATACATAGATGAACCAGTTTATTTTCCCTTTTACCATTTTTAGTGGTGTTTCTAGTTTTTTTTTCTTTTTCTTGGTTAATTTGGGATTTTGTAACTATTTTATTTTTTTATTGATGTAGGAATTTCTATCTTTTTTCCTCCTAGGATTAATGTGGGGGGTGGGGTGGGGGTGGGGGAGCTACTATTATGATGTATAAAGATAAAGATACATTTATGTAGATATCATAGCTTGATTAGTGGATACTGGATAATTTGTCATTAAGAGTGCAGTATTATATGAGATTTTTGATTTTATGCTAGAAATTTGATCCAACATGGAAAATGGTTGCGAGATTGATAATTGTCACTTTATTTTGTTGTTTGATGTTCCTGTGTCTGTGTACTAACTTTTTGTAGCAATGGTTCAAAAGCACATACCACTATACCATTTAGGTATTCATGGTTTGCATTCTGGGTCCAGCTTTCATTACTTAACGGTGAGGCAGCTGATGCTACTTCTGACATATGGAAGACTTAACTAGTGTGATTTTGTTTGGATTTGGGGGATTTAGTCTATTTGTTACATGAAGTTCCGGACTTCTGGGGTCTTTGCCTCCTCTAAGTTTTTATTTGGATTTTGAGGAATTTTAGGGAATGAATTATTCTTGCTACACTATGTTTCACTGCTGCTAATAAGCCCCAAAAATTGGGCTTTCAACTTTTGTATCTTTATATACTCTTAAGTATCGGCTTTCTCTTTCACAGATGCTCCTCATGTTTCGTTTACACTCTTAAAGAAGCAGTTTTCTATTTTATGGAAGATAAACTTTTAAATAGAGTAACTATTTTATGGAAGATAAACTTTTAAATAAAGTATGTGGTATGTTGTACAGGATGAAAAACTTCAAAATGTGTTGGGTCATTTCCAGAAGGGCTTTGAAGGCGGAGTGCTTGCTGAGAACTTGGGTAAGGGGAATACAAGCTGCCACCCTATTTACTCTGTAGAGTTACTGTTGTACTGATGTATGTGAAAAATTGTTCACACTACATAGGATCACAGTATGGGGGTTATGGCTCATTCTTGCCTACATACCAGCATTCTCCTTCTGTATTATCTCAATCTAGAAGCCCTGCAGTTCCACCAAACCGTGGCAGTGCCTCTAGATCACCATATATGGCAGCGGAGGTACACTTCAACAAATTTCACCATGACATGTTGACTTATTAGGATTATTGCATAAATATTAGAACCCTATTAAATTGTTATGATGAACTTCCAGAGTGCACAGAAGAATAATTTTGTCAAGACTGCATTAGATAGCAGGAGGAAAAATGATTACTGTCAAAGAACATCCAATGGGATCGATGGTAATCCTCCTCAACAGATGTTGAACAGAGCAGTCAATGGTCCTGAGCAAAAGGCACCAAAAATACGTATCAAGGTGAACAGCAATAAAAGTTTGGCAAGAAATACTGCTGCTATATACAGAAGCCAAAATACTGCTGCTATATACAGTGGCCTGGGCCTCGACATTTCTCCTTCATCATCTATGGATGACAGCCTAGATGGGAGCACTGGGGCTCCTGAGCTAAAACATTTACCTGATAAATCTCCGAATACCATTTTCCAGGTTAAGTTTTATCTCATTAATTCGTTTATCTTGGCAAAACCTTTGATGATTGATATTAAAGAGTTAATCCATTTTGCTTTTTGAACAGATAATGACCTGCCATTCTGTTCCTGGAGGACTCTTGCTCTCACCCCTTGCTGAAAATATTCTAGAATTGAGCAAAAAGTCAACACCTGTAACAAGAAATCATGAAGTGCCTGCATTTGATGATGAAAAAGAATTGAACAGAGACTGGCATCATTCGACCTCTGCTGCACAAGATAACAAAAATCAGATGGAGAAGAAAATTAAGTATGATGAAAAGAAAGATCACCTTCCCGATATCAAGAGTTCAAACCACGGACATAACAATACAACTATTATGAACATGGGAATTAAACCTGAGTTGCAGGACATTTCAGATGATACAGATTCAATCCTCTCACCAAGAAGCATAAAGACAGAACAACATTCAGTTGAGGAATCGACAAAATTTGTGGCTGAGATTACGGATCACCTCAAGGAAACAAAGAATGGTCCATTGAAGGGACGAATTAGCGACAAGAGTTCTTTGAGAGAGATGGAGTCAATGGTAGATGTTAAAGCTGTTAATTTAGCAAATGATGGTAAACATCCAAAGGGTAAAGCAAATGCAAAAGCAAGTACAATGAGAAATGCATTTGAAGATTGGAGCAAGGACAGTAAGACAGAACCTTCACTTGATCATGGGTTTTCGGGTAAGATCAAATATGATTCTGATGAATACAATGATCAGACTTTTATCACTTCAAATCACCTGCAAAATGTTCCTCCTAACAAAACATCACTTGAGAGAGACAAAGGAAAAGTGATGCATGTAAATGGTGAACTATCTCAGTACAAAAGGAAGGAAATGGGAAGTCTAGTTAATCCAGAATCTATGGATATCATCACAGAAAATGGAGACGGAAATTCTTCTGGAATGCCGAAAGGGAAGAAGAAAACTTCCTCTTTGCAACCTGCTCTGTCTGGGAAGAAGCTCAAGGTCAAGCCACATAAGCAATTGAACAGTGACATTACTAGAAAATCTTATGGTGAGGATAAGAGTGTGAAGCCTGAGCAAGAAACAATTACATCTAGAAAAACTGATAAGGACATGTCAGGTGGTGGAAATGATGGCGACCACAAGATCCCTCCCATGTTTCTTAACAAATCAACTCCTATGCCATCAGCATGCAAAAATGAGAGTACAGAATCATCCATGGCAGTGCCTGCTCCGGCACCTGTGGTAATAAATGAACAATGGGTGTGCTGTGATAAGTGTGAGAAATGGCGCCTTTTACCATATGGGATGAATCCAGATATACTTCCTAAAAAATGGCGGTGTAGCATGCAAAGTTGGCTGTAAGTTTCTGCAGGAGACATTAGATCCACTTTGTTCATTTTAAGATATTTTCATGCCTTATTGTAGTGTCTCCATTTGTTAGTTTCTCTGAACTGCAATAACTCAGTAAGTTTTTTCTTGCATTATATTTTTTTATAATACCTTTGTGCAAACTGATATGAAGTTATTTTATTTCCAATCTTTCCGTTACCTTAAAGAGAAACAAACTGTTGAAATTTCTAAATTGATTCCATTATGGTTTATTTTTTAATCTCTGTATTCATGTTTCGTGTCCATAAATTTCTGGAAAATTCTGTCAATCTGTCTCCAGTCATATGGTCATGCATAGACTATAGAGTTTCATTGCTTGCAAGTACTGTTGAATACGATGTTTGCTATACATGTGCTTGCTTTATGTTTAATAGATTGGTATTTGTAACTTCTTGTAGGCCTGGAATGAGTAGCTGCAAAATAAGTGAGGATGAGACCACAAAAGCCCTTCGTGCGCTTTATATGGTCCCTGCACCTGAAAATAACACGCGTTTGGATGGTTGTCATGATATTGCTACACCAGGCATAGGCACAGCTACGACACCTCCATCTTTTGAGGGCAGTGTAAAGTCCAGCACTACATCAGGGAAGCTGAAAATTCAGTCCAATTATGCAGCTAATGTGTCAAATAATTTTAACATGTCTGAGATATCAAAGCCTTCAAAGAAGTTACATGCTTCTACAAGTAGAAACCCTGATGGTGTTGACCGCTTCCCTAAACTCAAAGAAAAACGGAAGCACACAGGATCGTCAGATAAAGGTGCAACAACTAATAATTTGTATTTTTTCTAATTTCTTTCTATTGTTTCATTTGATTCTAATGGTTTCCATTTCTGCAGGAGAAACTGTTGCAACAGATCGGACTCACCCAAAATCGAAGAGCAGTGCAGGGTTTGATTTTGATAACCTGAGACCATCAAAGAAAATGAAGAAAGAACTCAGTGAGCCTGCAAAGCATCATCCCCCCTCTGGGTTTGAAATAAGCAAAAGTAGTCCTTCAAACAAGGAAACTCCGAAAAACTTCCATAAGCATAGTGGTATTTCACTTGGCATGGGAAGGTATGGTTCATCGTCATCAGTTAAGTGGTTTCATGATGAAGATAAAGTTTCCTCAGATGGGGGCATTAGAATTTCAGATGCAGGGCGATCTGATCTTCCAGACTTATCCATTAAGAATAGAAAATCGAAACAAAGGCAATTAAGCCAGCGTGGTCCTGACCCTCTGGCTAGCGATGCCTCTGCGAAGAATGTTGTAAACGAAGCTTTAAGTGAAAGTAATGCTGCCAAGGAAAAGCCCAGTCCACAGGTGAAGTTTTCAAAGACAGATGACCATAGGAAAGTTGCCCATGCCAGAGGCCCCATTGCTGGAATTGATAGTGATGGAATACATGCTGAGAAAGAGCGTTTAAGTGAGCAACATCAACAGAATATCCATTTCCAGCACTCATTGCTGTCTGAAAACTCCACGAGGAGGGATATATGTTATGCACAAGCATCTACGGCTGCCACTTCCAGTTCTTCTAAGGTGTCTAGCTCCCACAAGAGTAAAGCTGACTTTCAAGAAACAAAGGCCTCTCCTGTAGAGTCAGTTTCTTCTTCACCCTTGAGAACTTCTGATAAGAACCTTTTGGATCAACATAGAAGGTATTCATGTGAAGTTGCAGAAAATGTGCATTCTCAGGAGTCTGGGAAAAGTGGTTCTTCATGCTCCAAGGAAAAATATGACTTTGGGTCTGGTTTTGATCACACCAAGGCTCATGTTTCTGGTTGCTTTAATGGAGACATGCATCATCATGTTTTGAAGGATGGGGACTTGCAGAAGGATAAACAAGACTTGTTGACAAATGCATGCCTTAAAAATGAAGATTCTGGACTTGGTGTAAGGAATGGTAAATTGAATCCTGTAATGGGACAGAAAGTTAATTCACATGTCCTTTCAATACATGACAACAGTGATCACAAACAGCCACCATCCCATCAAAATGGGAAAACACCACCTCATTTTAATTCAAACCAAAGTGACCATGCAAAGTTGACTTCTGGGAAACATCCAAATCAGGCTAAGCCTGATAAAGGGAATGTAGAATACAAGGACCTGAAAATAAATCCATCTACTGTCACAGGAAGCAAGCAGCAGCCATCATTAAACAATACAGCAGATGGAGATGCATCCTACAAGGCAAAACAATCGAAAAAGGCTGTTATTGAAAATATGAAGCAAGTAACTCTTAGTGGTGATGCTTCAAGTCCAATAAATGCGTCTGTTCTACTCAAGGAAGCTCGGGATTTGAAGCACTTGTCTAAGCGTTTAAAGGTTTGAATGTTTGATAATTGATACATTACTCAAAACATTTTTTTACTATTCTTTTCATTAATATTCCATTGCCCCTCATGCGCATTGCTTGTTGCAGGAAAAGGGGGATGATCTTGAGAGCGCAAGCATGTGCTTTGAGGCAGGCCTGAAATTTCTTCATGTTGCATCTCTTTGGGAGGCTCCAAATATTGGTAGCTCCAAACAAGGGGATTCTATACAAGCCATGAAACTATATTCTGAAACAGGAAACCTTTGTGGGTAAGCAACATTCTTACAATGTCATCTCTTTAAGAGGCAGGCAGCATGTCAACTTGTTGATAGTATTTGGGTTTGTTTGCCTTTTTGACATTCTTGAATGCCTTCAGGATAGCAGTCACTTTTATTTCCTTTTACGGGAAACTTGATACTTTGGTTCTTGGTTACTTGTTTCTGTAGTTTTAAACATTTAGTGTGTTAGAACCTCCATCCTTTGTAAGCTTCTGTTGCTTTCTTTTGGACATGCCAGTGTTATAAAAAACACTGGTGCTAGGCGGGCGTCGGCAGAGCGCCTAAGCAGCCTCCTAGCAGGCAGTGTACACACGGTGCTAATCGCATGTTTCAACTGAAATGTATTAAAATACCAGAAGTCCGACAAATAGAGTTGAGACATATCTTATTTTCCAAGAGAGCAACATCCAGAATGCATGTTCCTCTATCTCCCTTTCTTCATAAAAGCAATATAAATTATGTAGCTGCACCTTTCACTGCTTAATCAACGCCTAGGGCTGCCTAGTCACCGCCTAGGACCGTGTAGCACCCAGCCTACCAACTATGGCAAAATCGTGGTGGCAAGTGTTGAAGTATAAGTGAATTGTCCATCTTTCCTCATCAGTTTAAGTTTTTGGGTGAACTGGTTGGTGCATGAAACTCAATATGGTATCAGAGCTGCTCCTTCAGTCACTAATCTTTTAGTAGCGATTGAAGGAGCTTTGAAGGAGCTTCTCCTAGTGTCCAAGAGGTCTTACAGGCAGTAGCGATTGAAGGTTCTTTTTGGTGTTTGGCTGGAGCCTCTGCTCTTCAAGAGCTGCTCCTTCAGTCACTAATCTTTTAGTGTTCTCGGTTTTTTCTTGTGCTGTGGGTGTGTTGGGTGTCCGGGAGCCTCTCTCCCCTGTTCTAGGAGTGGACTCTCGACCCTCCTTTGTATTTCTTCTTTTTTCTTCTTAATGAAATGACACGCAGT
This sequence comes from Bonia amplexicaulis, assembly GCA_036346245.1. Taxonomy (NCBI): domain Eukaryota; kingdom Viridiplantae; phylum Streptophyta; class Magnoliopsida; order Poales; family Poaceae; genus Bonia; species Bonia amplexicaulis. The sequence continues at coordinate 6,688,118 of CM070748.1, forward strand.
TCTCCTGCGTTGTTCGAGAAAAAAATATGGTATCAGAGCCAAGAGGTCCTGAGTTCAAGAGCTGGCTGACGCAATTAAAAAAATTAATTGCAATCCACTTCTATTCCACGTATTAGGCCTAAAAGAGCCTACACGTAAGGGGGAGTATTGAAGTATAAGTGAGTTGCCCATCTTTCCTCATCAGTTTAAGCTTTTGGGTGAACTGGTTGGTGCATGAAACTTAATAGCAAGGGGCCACCTAGGCCGCCTTTTAGAACACTGGACATGCCTTTAATTTAGTTGCCAGTTGATAGTAGTTCAACTTGTTCATTTAATTTTTGTGTACATTTTGAATATTATATGATGCTTATGTGCAATGAACTATACTAATATCTCCCTGCTGACTTGTTTTCATCAGATTTTGTGCTCGTGAATTTGAGCGACTTAAGAAAATGGCAAATGCTGCTTTGGCATACAAATGTGTGGAAGTGGCATATATGAAGGCTGCCTTCTACAAACATCCTGGTGCAGCTAAAGATAGGCATGCATTGCAGGCAGCATCTCTGATGGCTCCTCCAGGTTTTTCACATATGCTTTAACTCATGAAGTTGCTTAGTTATTTTGATAGTTTTTGAAACCACTATCATCCATTAAGGGTCTGTTTAGTTTTGAGGAATGGCCTCTCTAGAATGGATTGGTCCATCATGAGGTCATCCAATGATTTTTGTGGAATGACCTTATCCCTAATTTTTTTAGTGGTATTGTGGTCACATGGAATTATATGGTGATAGACCAACTCATTCATTTTTCAAACCAAACTTAAAGATCACTTTTGGAGTTAGGATCAGATTATCCTAGGACCAACACATTCCTTGGACCAAATACCGTGTAAAAGTTGGGATGCTTCAATATCTGTGGATCTGATCTATATTCTGTTCTGTACTTCTATCACAAGTTTAGCAGCTTTTATTTCAAGAGCATGACTTGAGAGGTCATATTTCCCATTCTCAACCAATTAACAACTTAGCATTGTATAATGTATATGAAGTAATGTAATGTTACTAATGGTTCTAGGATTTCATCTTACGCCTGTTGAAGTATAAGCGAGTTGTCCGTATTTCCTAATTAGCTTAGGATTTTGGGTGAATAAGTTGGTGCATACAACTTAATATGGTATCAGAGTTAAGAGGTCTTGAGTTTAAGACCCGGTTGGCGCAATTAAAAAAATAATTGCAGCATACTTCTATTCTACATCTTAGGTCTGAGTGAGCCTACACTTCAATTCACTTATACTCCATGATCTTGGTGTATCTCTTATGTCAAATTTCGAATGCATCGCTTGTTCAGAAAGGGGAGATGTCTAATGTGTGTCTCTCATATTTATTAAACAAAACAAACGGAACCTTTGTTTGTCATCCATCTTTTTGTTAACATGATTGACCTTCTGATGGTTCAAATTCTTCTCTGTTTTTTTTTGGGCTAGTTGAGTCACCGTCATCTTCTGCTTCAGATGTTGATAATTTAAATAACCAGAGTACAGCTGCTAAGGCTGTCTCTGCAAGAGGTGTATACTCTCCTCAGATTGCTATCAATCCCATATCTCGGAACAATCATCACTTGGCAGGATTGCTTGCTTATGTAAGTTGGTTGTTTTTGGCATCGAATATTGATATTACTAGTTTATCTATTGAATTTGTAGCAGCTAATGCTCTTGATATATGAAAATTGATTTTAGGGTTGCCATAACATCTGCAATTTTAGCATTGTACAATTATTATTTATCAATTCAATGCTTGATTGTTCAGTTTAGAGTGAAAGAATATATATTATTGCTGCTGAAATGTGATATTCTCATGGAACTCAAGGACTACAAAGTTTTTTGTTTTTCTTTTTATGATAGATTCTTGTTGTGAACCGAAGTCCGCAACGGGATAACTACCGTACATAGGAAGGGCGGACGTCATGGCTTGAAGGGGATTAGGGTATTAGAAGGGGGCGATAGACATAGATTGGGATGAGAGAATATTTGGGAGAGAATAGATTATTTCTTCTTGCTTAATCAAAACTGAGATACACGCATCCTTTTATAGAGGATGTCTTGCCTCCTTGCACAAGGACTCTTAAGTCTCTTTAACACTATCCTAACAGATCACAACTTGATTTTTCTGGACTTCTCCCTGGACTCGTAACCATGAAATAACTTTCCTAATCTTCTCTTTGAACTTCAACCTGGACGTCAGCTCTATCGTGGACTTCCTGCTGGTCTTGCTATGCTATGGGCATAGGTTTCCTTGCCCACAGGGCTTCCCAGCCGGCTGTGGCATTTGCTGCTGCTGTGCACGTTGGCCTTACTGCCCACGTCCACAACAATTCTCCTACAATCTCTATGGCCTGTGCTAGTTTCTAGTATTTTAGAAATAATCAGGTCATGGAATTCTGGACCTAGCTTGTGAAGTGATAACAAGAAGTCTCCTGAAATCTTGCAGCAGATTTTTGTATTGAAGTTCTTTATTAAAAAAAAAACTTTTGCACTGCACTTTCCATTGAAAACTGCTTATAGATTGCTATAATGTAGAAGAATGATGCCAGATAATTTAAATTCAGGTTATTCAAATTTAAAAACTGCTAATAATCTTCAAACCTGTTGGTTCGATAGGTATGAATGGTCTTATTTGTCAGGTTGACTACTTATCTAATTCCCGGTAACTACACAACTGATATCCCTTGTACGTGGGCGAACTTGTTATTATTCACTGCAATGGATCACGAGATATCTTAATGAGAATTGAGTGAAATGTCTCTTCTATTTGTTAATATAAAATATTTATTTCTTGGCTGTGCCTTTTTACAGGTAGAGGACATAAATTATGCATTCGATGGAACCAGAAAATCACAAAGTTCATTTTCTGCTCATCTGGCCAGTATCAGAAAGGATCAGGTTGATGGCATTGCTCTTGTAAGGGAAGTCCTTGATTTCAGTTTTCATAATGTCAAGGGGCTGCTGCAACTGATCCGACATTCGTTGGAGTCTTATCAACCATGAGGGTGTTAAATAATAGAACAAACATTCTTCCCGTGAATAGAGATACATGATGGCAAGGTGTCTTTGGAATTTCTGCTACAATGATACCTCCAATATGGGTGCAGGCGTGAAGCAGGGATTAGTCAGCAAATTATTATGATTGGAGGGGAGTCATGTTGCCATGGTTATCACCTGGGAGTATTTTCTTTGTGGATAATCATTTTGAGATGTGCCAAATGGGGTTTTACCAAGAGTTAGCCTGCAGATGTAAATTGCTACATTCAACAATCTCAGTTTTGATGTCGATGAGTTGCCAAATGCAAGTTATTGGCGTCAACCCAATTGTCACCTGTTGTACAGGTAAGAAATATTTGTGAAGCTATATTTTGTTCTTTGGAATCTTGCCCCCTCTTTTTGTACAATGCACGCCAGAGTGCTAACTAATTGGCTTGCTCTATATTCTCTTGCATTCTTGATATCAGTTGCTGCATCTTTCATTTTATTTAATTCATGTTCAAATCTAATAGTATGTAGTACTGTTATTAAGTCGCGCAACTAGTCGCGACTAATCGTCGATTAGTCGACAAGTTGGCACACAGGCACCGGCTAGCGCCGTCAACTCGACTAGCTGCGCTAGTCGTTCGACTTACCGACTAGTCGGCGACTAGCCGCGACTAGTCGTTCGAATGTGCACATCAATGCTATTGGATTATTTCCTTATATACCACTGAACTGAAGGTTTGCATCATCCCTTGTATGCCACTCATTGTCTCACCAAAAGTACTTCAAAAACATTTAAACTTGGAGAAAAAAAGATGAAAAATCACACCAACAAAACCAGAAAGGGGAAATATACACAGCTAGATGCTGCCGTGCAAACTCACAAGCAAACTGTTGGATGAGATTTGGTGTTGTGGGATCCCTCATATATGATTTCTCAATCTGAGCAACAAGCAAGTAGTAGTAGAGTAGTCGACGACTATGTACCAGGTAAGAATCCTTTCCCAGATGTACTCTCCTTCCGAGTATTTGTATCTCTTAACAGATATACATGCTTTGTTAAACAGGGAGAAGATTGCAGTTGGAGGATGTAAAACCTAATAATTTTTGCCGAGTGCCTACGGAAGCTTAGATCAGGACTCAGGAGAATGTTCTATTTTTCCCTACCTTCTATTTGTCTTTTGATGAAGGTTCCAACAGGCAAGAATTTCCACCATTTGTTCATCCTTAAATGTTAATATTGTATCTGCTTAGTTCAGTTGTGTACTTAGAATTGATAACTAAACCAGAAAGGTTGCATGATTGCAACTAGTTGGTGTTTTTGCACTAGATATGCCCCCCAGATAGATAGGCTATTAACAATGGTGGTAGAAAAATGGATACAATTAGGCTATTAACAATGGTGGTAGAAAAATGGATACAATTCTTTTTTCAGATTATCATTAAATCGACCAGGAGAGAAAAAGGGAGCACGAATCCTAATGGGTATTCTGTAACAGCTGCAGTGCAGTAATTAAGTGATGAACTTTCATTTAAATTTGATTGAAAGACTGATTGAAATTTATGTACCCAAATTTGTATAAGCCATTGTAACTTGACTGCACTTCAGTGAAGACTGATTGAAATTTATGTACCCAAATTTGTATAAGCCATTGTAACTTGACTGCACTTCAGTGAAGACTGATTGAAATTTATGTACCCAAATTTGATTACTTTTTTAGCTTTACTGGTGCAGAAAGAAGCCTTTTCTTGCTATAATCTTATATGGCGGTTGACTTGATGTCTCTTCTGTTGCATTCAGTTTTGGAGGCGCACCGGGACTCAGCATTGTCCAATGAGAACCCGCAGAGGCTAGATGGAGACGTCAGTTACCATCTCTGACTCCAATCATGTGTATATATACCAACATTGGTCTAATTGCTGCCCATTTTTCCAATCCCCTTGTACATTTATATATAATATATCAGCAAAAATGGGAAAACAAAAAAAAAGGGGAAATCTTGATATAATTTCAGTTGATGTATTTGTTGTTCCTATGTTACAAAATTCATTCTTTTGGTGGGCTGCCAATCTATGTGTCCTATGACTCAACTGATTATTTAGGTGTCCTGTAACTAAATGATTTTTAGTGCTGCGGACACTTTTTTCGGCTAACCTAACAACAAATGATGATAGCAGTGTCTGCTTATCTGACTGTTGTTCTGGGATTGCCATTGTAAGTTTGCAACTTATAGGTGATGTAAATGTTCATGCTGTTATTAACAAAGTTAACGGGGGTAATTCTTTGCAATGCTGTTTTCAGGTTGCTTGTGTTGCATGTTTTTCATTCTTCCAGTGAAACGGGGAACTACTACTGATTCAGTGGCTTTTACCGCTTGATGTCTGTTGTCTCCAACTGTTTTCTCCTTTTCCTCTTTTCCCCTTATAGTTGGATATTAGTATATGGTTTGTGAAAGCTATGAAGCAGTTCGCTCATGCTGACGAGGTGAATCTATTATCTAGTCGTCGTTGTGTTTAACTAGAAATAATATCTATGACATCTGTGATTCGATTTGCGTCGTGGACATCAACCTCCCAGAATAAAATAGGTGTACTTACCAGGGCCTCTTACGCATTGTAAAATTGTAATCGTACGGGACCATCCTGATGCTACGTATGATCTAAATTTTGTGAAAAGGTCAAAATCTTTAAAATTTACAACTATGGTTTTGGAGTTACAATCCACTATCTTGGTTTTCGAGTCAATCATCTGATCTAAGATAATTGAGAAAGGTAAAGTTTGCCGTTGTATTCCAATTTTCACCACTAGATAACTACGTAAAATGGAAGGACAGGCTAGTAGCTTGGCGGTGAGACTGAGGGTGTTTGTTCCGGTTCACCCGAGTTCTATCTTAGGATCAACAAAGTGCGCCTTATTTAACACCCCAAAATAAAAAAAAAACTGAGTTCTATCTTAGAATCAACAAAGTACACCTTATTTAACACCCCAAAATAAAAAATATTGCTTTAATCATAGTACATATGCGAGTATATATAAGAAAGTGTGCATGCTCTGTGACCCTCTAAAGTTTGGAGGAGTTTTTGGCCATTTAGGTGCCTTTTGCACTTGTATTTGCAAGAAGTCATCGTACGGTAATGACAGAAATAACACCTCTACTGTATGGTCACGTGCGGCAATGATCTTGGTGTGACACGTGGTGAAACCTTACGTCATGAGGAAGAGGTGAAACCGCACGGCCATGTGGTGGAGCACTGTAGCACCACACACGGTGGTCGTATGGTGTACTATAGCAAGTTTTTCGGAAAAATGCATTTATGTATAATTTTTGTAAGAATTTTTAAATATAGAAAATGGGCTCTAAAATTTACGATTTTTTTGGGGTGACTCCCGATATAGTGCAATTGCTTGTGTAATTTTTTTCATAATTTTAGCTGTTCTGAATTTTTCTCGAAATTTTATTTTAGTATACAGTTTGTAAGAATTTTTCTCAAAAATTTAGAACAGATAAAATTATGAAAAAATTACACAGACAAGTGCACTGTGTCAAGAGGCTCTACAAAAAATCGTAATTTTTAGAACTCATTGCTATATTTAAAAATTTTAACAAAAATTATACATTAATCGTTTTTCCGCAAAACTAGCTACAGTGCACTACAGGGCACCGTGTGGTGCTACAGTGCTTCACCGATGGCGACCGTACGGTTTCACTACGTGTCACGTCAAGGTCAATGCCACACGGTGAAAGCGCTATTTCTTTCAATTATGCGTTGCAACGAAAACATAAAAGACAACATATGAATGTATTTAACATCAATGATGATTCACTTATTAGATGCAACATACATCATTTAGATAGAGAATTAAACGTAGGCAATTAAAAGGGTTTGACTATACACTGCCGCTGTAGTATATAAGTTACATGTGGTTTTAGGGAGAATAGCTCATGGAGACGGGTACAACCTATGCCATCATTTTGTGGAAGCTATCTCTACATCTTTCTCAATTAGTTCAATCCACAACACAAATATGATAGGAATGATTGTTGCTCCTGTAAAAATCAAATGATTATTCCTAAATTGGAGTGCAAAACAATATCAACAAAACATAACACAGATCCAAGAGCATTAAAACAAATGGAATAGTCACAAAGTAAAATAGAACTTTATTCTTTCTAAGAGCAAAGGATAAATACCTATTGCTACCGGGGGAGGAGGCGGTGGCGAAGCAGAGGAGTGGGGGAGGAGGCGGCGAAGGTGCGGCAGAAGACTTGGTGGGGTGGGGAGGAGCGACGGAGAAATCTGTGGGGAGGAGGCGAGGACGGAAGATTCGGTGGGGGAGGCAGCACACAGGATTCGGTGGGGAGACAGGCGCACGCGTTTCGTGAGGAGGGTGGGGGTCCATACGTCAACCAGTTTTTTTTGTGAGGAGTGGGAGAGAATAGACCGACGACCGCCAACTCAAATTTTTAGAATAGTAAAGATAGCGCAAAAAACGCCAGTTCGGCCAAAAAGTCGGTTTGTAATGTGCAGTAGAAATACACGGGTTTGTGTGCTTGCAGCGTGAGTGAAATGGGCTATCTATCACCATATAATTAGTGTGCAGTAGAAACTTAGAATAATGCTTACCTAGAAATTGGGCTAGGCATTTAGGCCATTTCCTTGCATGCAAACTAGACCAGGCCTTTGTTCAACTGGGCTAAACAAAACAGTACGCAAAGCATCCAATCCTCCCAAAACCCTAGCACACCAATCTCCACTATATATACCCAAGCTCTCCTCCCACGCCTCCTCTCAATCCTCCACATCGACCGCCGCCGTCATCGCCTCCCATGAATACCATCTTCTCCTTTTTCTGGCAGTGCAGTGGGATGATTAGTTTTTCTTCTTCTTCTTCTTCTTGGCTTTGCGATCTGTGATGCCTGTTTGGTTTCTTAGACTTTCTTTTCGCTGCTCAATCTTGTTGGTGGCTGTGATGTGTAACGATAAGGGATTTTCTGAGGGATGCAAACCTTCTGGTTTCCTCCTCTTGATTGAGACAAACCAATGGATCCTTCTGAGCCTGCCCAATCCAACGATGATTTCTACGCTTTTGCTCTGCTCTGCTGCGATCTGTTGAATTGTTTGTTTTCTTCTGGAGTTTTTGTTCCGCTGTGAAAAATAAAGAGCTGGATTTGCTCCAGTTGATGTGAGGATAAACCTTCACAGAAACTCACTTTTGTGCTGACCCGTAAATTCAGACTACAATTATCTGATCAACTGCGAAATCTTGCCCAAGAACATGTTTTTTACCAAAAGATTTGGATTTTTTTTTGCTTTTGCACTTTTTTTTTCTGAATCCGTGCACAATAAGCCGATGCTCTGGATGAAGAAAGGAAGGAAGCATGGTAGTGTGCACGGAGAGCACAAGACAAGTGGTCTGCATGTCTGCTCGCCGTGACGCCTTCGGGCTTTGATCTTGCGGGCCTGGATTTGACCCACATTTCTTTCCCTTAAGTTTCCCTGAATGATGTTTAATTGTTTGGAATATGTTGATTATGTGACGAACTATCAAGAAACATGGCATCAAAATTAAAGAAACACTCGGTAACTGATGAAAACTCGTATAAGTAGTTGTAAATTAGCAAGAGAAATCGAAGTTTATTATTTATCAGATCACCTGAATAAGGATTTCATCTTATACTATTCTGCATTCCAACAGTTGCAATTTCGCTACCCCGAAACAGATTTTGTGGCTAGTGTGCGGAAGATTACACCGATTTGCTACTCCAAAACTGCTAAGGTGCTGGGAGTAGAAGATTGTCTAATGCGAAGGCTTAGCTTCAGGTTAATTGAAAAGGGACAGAATATTGGCCTCGTTTTTATGGCTTATAGTTTTTTACAAACAAATAAACGAAATAGTATTTTTGTCTTTTCAAAACGGTTTGTTCGCATAGGCATTCTTGCTGGGACTAAAAGTTCGCATAAGCATTCTTCGTAGGATAAAAAGGCATCATCTATTATCTAATTGGTCTCATTCTTATGTTGCAATAAAAAAATATAAATATCAAGCAGGTAACATAAAGAAAAAAATAAATATCTAAATATCAAGCAGGTAACATAAAGTAATAATATGATACTATAAAACCATGATGAATATACGCAAAAGCAATGGATTAGGAAATGGAAGCACTTATGGTGTCAGTGAATTTTTTAGTAGAGGGAGGAGACATGAACCATTCACTAATTCTTCTTTCAAGCAGTTCACCTGTACCCTCTTTTAAACAGCAGTAAGAGGTTACAAAGAGACGCTAACTTTTATTTCAAAGTAGCAGAGATTACAAGACTATTGCCCTTACGCGGACCACTATCCTAAAAATTGTCCGAGGTTATTCCAAATCAAGCTATGCCTTTGAGATTTGAGGTTGACACTCTATGTACTCCATGAGTACTGATTGCTACAGTACTCAATGAGTACCACTGCAACGACTTATGACTGCGACCGGTCTCAGACTCTAGGTCTTTGGCTGCTCTCTGATACGTCTATAATGTACTAGATTACATAAGTACTTGACACGATTATATAGTACTCAACATGTAAGTATATGACTCAATTACACTATATTTGACGTATAAGTATACGATTCCTACTATACTTAATAATAACATAACAAGATTAGTTTTAACACATGATCATGATTTCCAAGCCCAGGAAGGCCGCTGAGGTCCTCGTGAGGATCGCCGATAAGCACACAAGTGAGAGTGATATGCATGAAGCGAGCACAGTATTGTGATGGAACATGCATGCACCATCAAATTAAACGAGGGAAAGTTTTATTCATGCCATTTAAAAATATGTGTAATATCGTTTCTTTCATATAAAATCTACTCATTTTATTTTTGTCATCTTCTGTTAGTGTATACGTCGTTTTTTCCACTCCATCCAATTTTCCGTCAAGTCAACATAGCTTAACTATTAAAAATTTGCAAAAAATATCAGAAAGATATTTTTAAAACCCAAAAATACAAAAAAATTAAGGGGCCACTTCTAAACAAATATTTTAAAACTGCGCACAAAAATTTTACAATAGAAAAAGCTTTACAAATGTTTCATAAAAGTTGAGGAAAATTAAAACCTTTTCTTTAGTGTAATTTTTTTGAGAAAGTTTCCTATAGTAATGTTTCAAAAAAAAATAAACAAAATTGTTCAAAAGTTTTCCTTCCTTTTCTATATTTTTTGCTATTTTTTCTTGATTATTTTATCTTTATGATTTTCTATTTTTTCTATTTTTCCCTATATTTCTTAATGGCAAACCTATTGACTTACAAAAATATGGACGGAGTGGCAAAAATGAAATATGCATTGATGAAATTTCTGCTGGTAAAAACGATACAGCACACATTTTGAGTGGTAAGAACAAAATTTTCCCATTAAATAATGGCTTGCACAAGATAGTCTATTCGGCTATTACTAGAGTGGGCATCGGTAGGCTTTTGGGCCGGCCGAAACACGCTAGGCCGAGACGGCCAAGCACCAAGACGACGACACGTGGCGGGCCGTGCTTCGCCCGGCTGCGAACAATGGGCGGGCCGGACTGGACAATAAACAAGACGGGCGACACGCGACGCACGCCGAATCGTCTGGAGTGCCGGCCGAGCTGCAAGACGGCCAAGACGGCCAAGACGGCGGCACTGGCCGCGGACGGCAAGACGGCGCGACGGCGAGGTCGGCGTCGATCTTGGAGAAGACGAGCGCAGATGACACAATCACACTTCACACAAGCAAGCATACACACCGACATTAACACACATGAAAGCATACACAAACACATGACCACCGTCGGCGCCGATCTTGTTGTCCGTCAGTCGCAACACCGTCGGCGGGGAGGTGGGCGCGGGTGAGGAGGAGGCGGCGGGCCGTCGGGGAGGTCGGGAAGGCCGAACGCCGAGGAGCCGGGCGAAGGCGGGCCGCGTGGGAGGGAGGCGGGAGGGTGGGCGGCGGGAGGGACTGAGGCGCCGGAAGGGGCGGCGGTGGGGCGGGGAGGCTGGGAGGCGAGAGAGACGAGGAGGGGCGGGGGGGGGGCGGGGCGGTGGAGGCGGCGGGGAGGGGGGCGGCAGGGGACTGGGGAGGCGGAGACGAGGAGGCGGCGGGCGGGGGGGCGGGCGGAGGAGGGGCGGCGGGGAGGCGGGGCGGGGACCGGGAGGCGGAGGACGAGGAGAGGAGGCGCGCGCCGGTGGCTCGCTCGGTGCGCCTCGCCTCAGTCGGGGGAAGGTGACGCGACGCGCGCTGCTGGGGCAGCGTTGATGGCATGAGGCGGAGGGAGGCACGTGGCGGCATAGGATTGGTGGGACGGTGGAAAAAGTGAGGAGGTGCGGTCGGACGGCTAAAAAGAGAAGATTGGATGGGAAAAAAACTGAAAAAGCTGAAAGTTTGGATTCCATATTTACAAATTACAACGGATAGTAGGCAACGTTCACATAACGTATGAGTAAAGAGAGGATTTAATTGCAGTTCTATTTTAGTAGTATTGTTGTCGCTATTAATTTTTTGTTTTTCGTTAGATTTAGATTTTATTAAAAATCCCATAGATTTAAATAGCAAATTAAGATTTAAATAGCAAATTAAGACGAGGGGATAATTATCTATATATGTATGTATGTATGTATGAGATGTATGTATGTATGTATGTATGTATGTATGTATGTATGTATGTATGTATGTATGTATGTATGTATGTATGTATGTATGTATGTATGTATGTATGCATGTATGTATGTATGTATGTATGAGATGTATGTATGAGATGTATGTATGTATGTATGAGATGTATGTATGTATGAGATGTATGTATGTATGAGATGTATGTATGTATGTATGTATGTATGTATGTATGTATGTATGTATGTATGTATGTATGTATGTATGTATGTATGTATGTATGTATGTATGTATGAGATGTATGTATGTATGTATGTATGAGATGTATGTATGTATGTATGAGATGTATGTATGTATGTATGAGATGTATGTATATATATTTGAGGAGTAACAAGGATGTTCTGTAAAGAAAAGGGACCGTGAAGAGCAAGAAGGATGGTGCTACCGACGGAGGTGACAGGTGCTACCTCGCGCATTCACCTCCGAGGCAACTAACTATTCGTAAAGAAAGGAGCTAATCCTGGGAATACATGCATGACACTGTAGACAAAAGGTGCGGATGGTCACCAAGCCGTTCTAACACCGCATTCTTTTCCTTACGACAGATCCAGAAAGATGACGACCATCGCCGCCGCCACAGTATAGTTACCGGGCCGACTTGGGCCGGCACGGCACGAACGCCGGTACGGTGGGCTTTGGGCGTGCTTGGGCCTGCCAAAAGCGACGCGGGCGACGACGGCACGCAAGACGGCAAGATGATCGGGCCGAGCCGCGCGGCACGAAGCACGATGGGCTTGGGCCGTGCTTGCACGGCACGGCCCAACTCCCAGCTCTAGCTATTACTATCCGACAGATGACTAAGCTAAATAAAATTACAGCATTCCCTAAAAAACATTTCAGCATTCCTAAAAACAATTACAGCAGTGTTTAAATAAAGGAGATAAAGCAGTCTATTAGACTATTACTATGGTATATGGGGAAAACACTGTCACATATGTTATACTCACATTGGATGCGCATACTTATGCCAAGTTTTTGAAAATGAATTTTTTTCCTAATTCCTGCAAAAATTAAGCTGTGAGATTCCTGTATTCTAAATGGCATTAGTTTTTTTTTTCGAAAAAAGGTCAGGGTCTAGTACAAAAGCGCGCGGGCTACTGTTTAGTCACTCGACGAATGGGACGCACGACTACGCGATCCTTCCCTTTCTCAGCTTTCACTCTTGATCATCTGTCGCAAGCGGCCGTGAACGACTCAACAGATTTCACTGCTACCACAGGTAGGGTGCAATCCGAGCAGCTTCAGATAGATATTATTGTACCGTATTATAGTTTTTTTTTCTGGATTAAGATTAGGTATGGTAAGATCGAATACGAATTTGGAGTATTTAAAGTTTTGAATACAGTACCATCGGAATGGATACATAACGGTTTCGGATCGTAAACGAATAATATAGACAGATAGTACGCGCATACGGAAAAAAATACGCTAAATCAAACCGCTATCACTTTAAGCCTTAAACTACATAAGTACATAACATGAACATAAGTCATAAGCCATCAGCCAAAGATGGTGTCGCTCACTGTAGATTGGTAATGGCATACCAATCTTCAAAGACATCCAATTGTAAGAAAACTTGTTGAAATTTCTAAAATTTTAGTTAGGTATTAAATGCTATTTTTGTTATTTAACATACATATATGTGCACTAATAGATCACTATAGCCGTTAGATCAAACTGAATCAACGGCTCTCATGAAAGGTGGTGCACCGTAAAAAAAATCCTTAAGAAAGTTTAGTTTGCTTATACAGTAAAAAACACTACGAGGTACTTCTAGCAGGCTGTAGGAGACACCATCTGGAGCATAATTCCATACGCTTTGAATACGAGACGGTGATTTGATAACGAGTAGTGTATGCTGCCCCGCTCGGTATAATTCCATACGCTTGAATACGAGACGGTGATTTGATAACGAGTAGTGTATGCTGCCCCGCTGGGTTGGCTGAAAAGTTATGGTTTATGATTGAAATTTTACTGAAGATGGCTTATTTAGCGTAATTAGATTTAAATAATTTAAAAATAGAAAAATATGCTAGCACATCACGGATAACGCAAACGAATACAGGAAAAAAAGAACCGGCAAAAAAACTCAAAAAAAGCTAAAAATTTAAAGAAAGATAAAATTTATAAATAGTAAAAAATAAGGTAGAAGCTAGAAACTGAAACCGAAATAAACAGGGTTAGAAAGAAGCCGAATAACATTTTCTGACTGAAAATTCAAAAGTGAGACTGGTAATAGTACGTCTCAATGGCTGCCAAGGAACGGCAACACGTGTCCATTGGCTCACAATCGGCGGCTGCACCAAAGCGGCAGCCAGTAAGGAGTACTGACTAGTGAGTACTGACTAGTGAGTGCACGCGTGTTGCGTGGGCTAGCAGTAGCCGGCCTCTTGGGCCACAAGCAGCAGCGGCATTACGTGGCCTGTTCGGCCCACTTGCAATGGGCTATATGTCCGGATATCCAACGGCATACTTATCTGGTATTCAGATAACGACACTATACGGTCAGAGAGCAGCTTCTTCCAATTTCATTAATAAACTATCCGGTATCGATATCGAATCTGATCGGATATCAAAATCCCTTCCCAATAGATCGAGATCAACCCAACACCCCTAGATACCGCTAATCACAAGTGGTGCTTCGGTCAATACGGGCCTATTTGGCAACGGCTGTGTCTTATGGCTTTTGGTTGAAAATTTTGAATTTTGGCTATTTACGGTACAGATTACGGAGAAAGAGATACTCACTTACGATTTTAGATGGTATAGATGTTGGGCTTTTAACGTGTACATCGTTTAACTTGTAGACCCTGTCGTGAGAAAATACTCCGTTTAAAAGTTAAGTACTATAACAAAAAACAAAAGCCGCTAGCTTCGAAGAAAAAAAAACAGACCCCTACATCTTTAGCCTGAACAAGCCCCCGCCAAGCAGGCCGGCAGAATCGCCGAGAAGGACCATAATAGCCAGTCGGCCGAAGTTCGACAGGCCTTCAGGTTTACTACCCGCTGCGGCTGGTTGCCGGCGTTCATGGCTGGCAAAGCCGTTGGTCACCCCGGGGAGGCCACCGATTGATACTCAGGGGACACTCTCCTAGCTAAAGAGCTCTCGAAAACTTCACTTTGCACCCATTGTAGGCTTGATATCTGCATCATAACTTGAAAATACTGAATGCGGACCTTTCCAGAACTGGGATGCACCTCTAGCATCAGCATAAAAAAAATCCAGTCACCCAGGTATTTCTTAAGTAAGCTGCAGCAAAGATGTGGGGACCTGGATTTAACAATCCAAATCGTCTATGTATTCTGAGCTAGTATTTGAATCAGTGGCTAGCTCACACAATAACATAAGCAAATATCACATCCATGAATGCGAATAATAAAAAGAGTACTTAATATTACATAAGCAACTATAAACAAATCTTATAATCAGCTTTTACATAACAGGCTGATAGGCCGAATAGTATTGTTCATAACAATGAAGCGGAACAATAAGTAAACCAAAATGGCCTCCGCTACCACAGGTAATCAACTGAGACTAAACCTTGTCCTGACCATCGTCTTCTATGTCATAGCCGGTAGCGTAGACGAATCCATATACCGAGTCATCACTTCCATCATATAAACCACATATTAAGCAACAGTGAGTACAAAAATACCAAGCAAGTCCCTATAATAGAATGCAATTGTCTATATACATCTACATGCAAGGTTTGTCCAAGTGAACGTCTTACGTTTCTTTTTGTGTAAAGCCAATATGTCAAATATACTAATTTAGTTAGTTTCCAAACCTATGACTTAACCATTTTTACATTAAAACCAATATCCATTTTTGAGTCAGCTCCTTTATGAGTGCAAAATCTCTCCGCTTTCATTTCCAATTCCAAATTTGGTTATCACAAATATTACCAGTTAATTATTTATTTATAAAACTACGTATGTGTGATGTTTCTACACTTTTGCTCATGTCTAGGGCATGACTATTCAAATAGATTTTTAATACTCTGCAAAGATTGTACAACTTTACCTACAAAATATGATTAACTCATAATATTGGCCACTATATGCTTCCATAGGCGTGCGACTGAGAAAATTATAACGAGACTTTTATAATGCTTAGCATCGATGTTTACTCCCACTCCAAGGTAGAATCCTCAACACTCGCAACAATGACAATTTCCATCCTAGGTTACACCTCACCCCCAATACATTCCCATTCTAGGCTACATTTTCAACCAAGGACCCTATTATTAGGGAATCTACAACCCTTCGTATTTACGAAATCCACAGGGCCATGACTGTTACGGGTCACTCATACCAATCACATCAAAAATTCATGTGCCAATCTAAAAGTGTAGAATTCACACTGGAGCTAAGCAAATTAGTGGGCTAGGTCCATCCCATAACTAGATTTGTGGTTGCATGATTTGTAGATAGAAAAGATGAGCACAAGAATTCGGTCCTTAAACAACTCAAGCGAGAACAACCACAAATCAAGAAAATACATCTGAGTTTGCTCGGAGGAAGGAGACAAGCGAATCTTTCTATTTGGGGTTGAGTCCTGCCCCAACTAATATCTTCTAGAAGTTGGCACTAGCATTTTTGAATCCAAACAATGCTTTGACATTTTTTGATGAATTGTCCTTGTTGAGTAGAACTTCGTGATCTGGTCGGAGGGTTTTGGAGGCACATTTAGTCTTGAGTGCTTGGCCTGCACAGAAGACGGGTTAGCATTTTTAGTTGAAAGTGCATCGACCAGTTCTAGGGATTTGCGATTGCATGCATATGCCATCTTCCTATCCCCTCAAACTATTATGACTCCTTTCGGTCGACCAAGAATCCCGTTGTATGTGGTTTCAAAGTCTACCATATTAAATGTGATTCTTTTTGTTTAGAAGTTATCTGGGTAACTGGTAGGGAGACTTGCCCTATCAGTTTGGTAGTATATCCTGGGACTATGCCTTGAAAGACATACTTCACGGGCTTTAGTTTTGACTTGGAAACTTGTATTTCTTCTAAAGTTCTTGTAAACAAAATGTTGAGAGAACTACCACCATCTAATAAAACTCGATTGACTTTACAATTATTTATGGTAGGTTCTACGACAATAGAGAACCTATCTGGGTGAGTTGAAACAATGGGGTAGTCTTCCCGGCAGAAGGGGTGGCTGTCTTCGACCACCTGGATGGCTTGACAGTGATCGAACATTCAGTGGGGTTGACTTCCCACTCTATAGTCATTAGATGGCGTCTGGACTCACAGGAGGGAGACCCACCAAAGATCATGTCGACGGTGTGTTATGGCTCCTAATAGTCCATCTCTTCATTACTATCCTTGTCTTTCTTAGAGCTCAGTTCTCCAACTTCTTCTGCCAAGCGCAGCAGTTGCGTAGATCATGCACTACTGCTTGGTGTAGTGGAAACCACTTCTTATTCTTCTTGGATTTATTGATCGGAGATTTTGCCTTGTTCCAACTGGAATAATCCCTCTTGACTTTAATGAACTTCTCTGGAATCGCGAGAACCTCCTTAGCGTTGAGTTTGCAATTCTTCTTACCTTTGGGAGACTCCTTAGGCTTCTTTTCTTTCTTATCCAGACTGAGTTGGGGAATTTTCTCTGTCCGATCAATGGCCTTGTTCCATTCAACCGCCTAGCTAGTGGTTGCGTACCTATCAGCCATGTCGAACAACTTGATGATTGTTCTTGGAGGGTTCATTGCAATGTTCTCTGTAAACCATTAGTTCCTCAACCAGTTTTCAAAGCCTGATAATAGAGGAATCTGGCTGAACCTCTTTATATATTGTTGAAGAGTCTTGTTGGGTTCTTGCCAGATTCGATGGAGGTCATCCTCTTTCCTAGGGTGGTCGTACGTCCCTAGAAGTTTGCGATCAACATATCACAAAGCTACTCTCAAGTGTAAATTGATTCGACTAGTTGGTTAAGCAACCAAGACCCGGTAAATCCTTCGAGGACTATAGACAAGTAGTTTGCTATCACATTATCATCATCACCTGCTGCTCTGATGGTAGTAGTGTTAGTCTAGAGAAATACTAATGGGTTCTGTGTTCCATCGAATTTCTCTAGATTTGCGTGTCGGAACCTGTCCAGCTAGTGTACTGCTTGGAGGCCTGCCGAGAAAGCCTGATAGCATGTGATCAAGTCATGGTGCCCTCTTTAGAAGGGTGCCAGATTGTAGTCGATTGGTGACCAATTTCTTCGGTAATCATAGTAAGGAACTAGTGCTTCGACCTAGTCGTGGACACTTATGTGGTGTCTCTGACCAGCTATTTGGTTCAAATGATATCACAGATCTCCTGATCCAAGCGTTCATCCCTCGTAACGAGGGGGAGGAGTGGCTTCATTGTTGAAAAGCCATCTTCCCTCATGATTCCCTTGTCAAAATCTTTGATGGGGTCTTGCACTAGAAGGGGGTCTTACACTAAACGTCGGATTGTTTCTAGCCTGACCACGCTGGCTTCTATTGAGCGAGGAATGCTCAGGTGAAGTTAGAGTATGACTTTGCGAGTTCGTTTGTTCCTTGTATATCTCTGTGCACCACATGGTCTGCTAGTGGATTTTTGACACTTGACCTACAACCTGAGCATATCCCAGAGTTTCTGCTAAAGCAGGATCCAAGTTGTTTAAAATATCATGGACTCGTTGCAATTTCTGAAGAGTTATCGGGGACATGAAGGATTCCTATTTGCAAAGGGGGGGGGGGTACATTGACTCAAGTTCATCTCTAAGCCCCCATCGTGTCCCATTTGATCCGTAAGGCGCGGTGGGGTAGAAGCAAGTGGATTAGCTGATCTATGTTCATCAGTTTTGTTGCCTTCGTTGTCTTAGGGTGACATAGGAGCGTTTGTACCATTTTGACCAATAGGACTTGGCGGGTCCTGTCATGAAGAATCATGCACAACATCTAGATCAACATCATCGATTGCATTAACCTCATACCTTTAACATGAATCTCCTGATGAGCTCCTGTCGAAACTAAGGGAGAGCCTTCCACCGCTTCAATGAGAAGCTTCTATGATGGGGAGCAATTGGAAATCACCAACTCTGGTGGGCTTTTTGGTGGACTCAGCCTGATCCCGCGGATTGTTGATCGGATGCTGAGTGTTATCATCTTCACTCGGCTTTCTACCGGGGCTAACTTCATCGACACCGTGATCGGGTGTCAGTCGACTCCTAAAATACGTAGGAGTTGTTGGCGAATAGTGGTCGCCCATGATTGTATTGAGAGTACCCTAACCCTCGGATCATGACATTGCACTCTTGTAGTTGGGTTTGCTGGTCGGAAGCACCAGGCTTATAGAGGCACTTGGGCATTCCGATCTGGTCAATCTCATCAATTTCAGTGAGAGGCGAGCCTGGAATAGAAGAGGATGATGATGAGACATTATGTTCCATAGTGCGGATGCATGCGTCTATATCAAGGTCGGCATAGTCTGCCAAGTCAAACAAGTTCTCCTCGTCCCAAGTCCCTACCATGATCGTCTGGACGATGACAATAGGGAACATAGAAGGATGAGGATTGCTGAATGAAAAAGAACTTCAAGAATTCAACACCTTCTTCCCCACGGACTATGCCAGTTATCGACGATTGAGTCACCGATCTTACGAAATAATATAAGAAAGATGACTAAAATCCTTGAAAGAGAACAGTGATATCCTTTATTGCTATGAACTGGTTACATGGTGCCTTTTAACAAGGCATGAGACTAGCCATAATTACATTGAATGAGATATCAATTATATTATAAATTCACTTAAAATTTCAAGGGCTAGCTAATGAGGATTGAATAAATCCTTAATTATGGCTTTAATATTTATTTAAGGCCAAGGGATCCTCATGGTCGTAAATCTCCAGACAGTGTGTGTGTTTTCTGACTGGATGACTACCTGAAGATTCTATGAACTGGTACATGAACCCGATTCCAAGATATTCCTTCTGTGCTGTGGATAAAACACTTGCCTTATCCACTCCAAACAGCACGATATTATGGCCCTGAGTCTCTGACAAACAACCGCCATGCGGTTGTTTTCCACGATCATCTCCCAGTGATAACAATTGACAATCATGCGTCCTCTCTCTGACAATAATTATCCCTTTGACCAGACACGCTGGTTCCATGAGCCATCTTCTCTAGCTGATAATTGGCATCTCGTCATTGGTATTTAAGGCTGGACAAGAGAGTGCAAAGGAAAATCATAGATAATTTCAAATAAAGCAATTAGATAATATAATTGACATCTCATTTAGTGTAATTAGGGCTAGTATCACGCCTTATTAAAGGCACGATGTAACTTGATCATCGACAAGTATCATCTGCATATTGTAAGTGTGTCAAACCTTCTTCCACCAGATTTGATACAAAACCCACTAGTCTGCCTTTCCTCTTGGCTGAGCCAAGAATTTCTAACAAAGCATCCCCACCAGGTTAAACAACAGAGGTCACAATGGATCAAGTTTTCTTAAGCCTTCATAGGTCTTCAAAAGCTCTCGTTGTTCTCCATTTATATTGATAATAACTCTTCCATTTTCTACTACCTGTTGCATATGAGACTTGAACCTTGGTGGACTAGATGCACACCCGCATGCTTACCCATCTGGCTACAAGCCAACTTCCATGCAAATTTTTTCAATATAATTGGAGCAGCAATGGTCAGGGACTTCATTGGTTGTGTCCGTTTTTTACTTGATGTTTTAACTTTTCATAGTCTCTAACATGTACCTTTAACCATTACTTTTTATAACTTTATATTAAGATATACCAATAAAATTATAAAATTATTTTTAATGATAAATATAATGATATAGTTTTTATATAACGAATCTAGATATTACACTAATTCTAAGATGTCAAGTAAAAAAAAGACGGGAAGTAACATCAAAGATCGGTTGAGATGCGGCCCAACCTCCCAAGCGTTGTTCTTGTAGATGCATTGTAGGAGAGGTATATGAAATATAATCTTATATTGCTTGAGTCCTGGAAAACTAAGTACTATGTAGCATCGAAATTTATATAGTATACACTAATTCAGGTTTCTCTCTCTGTGTTTTTAACCGAACGCGAAGAGATTGAAATCAAAAGCGAGTCGTTATTGCGTGTACGCGATTCATTCCTTGCAGGTTGGACTATGCATGCGTATATATTTTAGACCTGGATCATTACATTGGCGTACATATATTACGTGGAGCTAACTACCCTGATTATTTCGTCGACCATCAGTGTACGCTATGCCTATATATTTTCATTTTTTCAAAGACTGATGATAGCAAACTGCTTATTTACTCTATTCCTCTGAAGAAACAATATTCAGGCGTGACCGCGTGAGTAGCGTGCAGACTTGATGGATCCCTACCAAAACCTCTGACCTCCCCTCGGCGAGAAAAGATATCCAATCATACCATTCTATGATACATAATTTCAAACAAAATTAAGCCCAATATGACACTAATTGCTACTACCAATTACTCATATTAAGGGCTTTCGTTGTCACAGTGTGCCACAATATAAGTTTTATCTCCTTACTCTTGTGCTTGGTTTGATGCTATACTTTTGATATACACAAATCTTTGTCACATTATGCTACAGTGCATACGATTTCTGAGCCAAAAAAATTATCCGATGCTACCGGAAAAGCTTTCTTGCTCTTATAAGCGGACTTCCCCCTTACTCCATCTGCCCCTCTATTCATCCTCGAGATCAGCACATACCCTTCATTCAATGGCTAGACAACAAACTAGGTAATGCATGCAAGCACACATCCCAACATGAAATACACGGTAGATTCACTCAGGGACACCCCCTAGCTAAGAGATAAAAATCCATGTCGGGCATGGCACTCTTTGACACGCTATGCCTAACAAACATGCCCTAACATATATAAGACACCAAATTTGGACACACACACTCTCTCATGGATTACTTATACTTCTTTAGAATCTTGTGCATTATATGTCTACTCACCACCACCACATAATTTCCATCAAACCTAGTACAAGCCAAGAAACATGCTTAATTACAGTGTCAAAGGAGACCTACACCCCAAGGAAGGGGGTCCACCCCAACTGAGGGCTAAGGATGAC